>JASVEL010011780.1:0-57182 GCA_032618575.1 Nicotiana noctiflora | reverse complement strand
CACCAAATCTGTCGTAGAGATAATCTAGTGGCACCCAACCGTTCTCCAGACAACCGAGGGGAACCCGCCGGAGACATAGCTTTTTCAGGAAGTTATTCACACTCATCTGCCTAGGAGCTGCAGGCCTCATCTTGTGCAAATCTCTTCCGAGCCCTGTGAGTCCGCCCAATTCTTCCAAAGTGGGTGTCATTTCACAATCCCGGAATTTGAACACATTGCTTGTTGAGTCCCAAAAACTCACTAAAGCTTTGATCACATTTTTATCCGGTTTTATCATCATGATGTCCGGAAGAAACTTGAGGTGCTTGTGAACTTGATTTCTTTCCCAAGCTGAAAAACTAGTCCACCATTTACGGAGCCGATCTGGGGTTTTGTCCTGAACCATGAACATAGGTGGCATTTCGTCTCTCACCCTTTTTGGCCGATTCGTTGCGTGGAAGTCATGCTGATCCTAGAAAAGATAAAAATGGATTTAAGATTTAAAAAAAAATTTATTTTTATTTTTTTATTATATATAAAAAATAAAAAAAAACGAATCTTGTTAATACGGCCTTTCAGCACTTGAAGAAGATTTGAAGGCTGTATAACAGGATATCAGTGTGATATCTATATTCCGTTTTGCAAAATTAGTCCTCCGGCGCCCCTTTTGAGGCGTTTGGCTATTTTTGCAAAATTTCCTAACTCTCGACTAAGAACAAAAATCATAATTCTAATATATATTTTTTTTTTTATTTTTTATTATTTTTTTATTTTTTTTTTTTTTTTCTTAAAAAAAATCAGTATTAGTTGAGCCCGATATGGGTTGCCTACGTATCTCATTTTTGGTGAGAATCAAACTTGCGTAGTTCGAAAATAAAATAACTAAATTATTTTAAGAAAAGAAAACGAACTATTTTTTTTTAAACAGCATTTCTAAAACAAATTACTTTCAAAGGAACTAAGAAAATTTATTTGGAAATTTATTTTCAAAGAAACTAAACTATTTTTGTAAAATTAAGAAAATTTATTTGGAATTTTTTGCAATTTTTCAGAATTTATTTTCAAAGAATTAACTATTTTCATAAATTTAAGAAAATTTAGTTTGGAATTTTTTGCAATTTTTCAGAATTTATTTTCAAAGAATTAACTATTTTCATAAAATTAAGAAAATTTAGTTTGGAATTTTTTTGCAATTTTCAGAATTTATTTTCAAAGAATTAACTAGTTTCATAAAATTAAGAAAATTTAGTTTGGAATTCTTTTTGCATTTTTCAGAAATTATTTTCAAAGAACTAACTATTTTCATAAAATTAAGAAACTTTAGTTTGGAATTTTTATTTTTTTTTTTTTTTTTTTTTTTGCATTTTTTTTTTTTCAGAATTTATTTTCAAAGAACTAACTATTTTCATAAAATTATTTTAACTATATACCCCGACGTTTTCCACTTCTTCCTCTTTTTTAACAAACCGGTCGGCATGTAAGATCGAAACAAATAAATGCACACAAAAGATGCAACAAGTTGGTCTTTTTGTTTCAGGTACACCTGTCCTAGACAGGCCCAACCCCTGTGTTGAGCCTCCTAAGTCAAATATGCACATGATGCAAATAAATGTTCCTATCGGGGATCCGGCATAAGGTCTTGTTATTCTAAATCATCATCATGTTGGAAAAGTGTCTAGACTGGCTTTAACTCGAGCGGACAACTCGAGCCGAAGAGTGTCAGTGCACCGGTAGCATGGCTTTCCGGCTTAATTGACAAAACTCTCCGCCTAAACATGTGTGACTACAAAATCCTTCACCGGATGCCAAGCACCACAGCTATCTTGAGAAAAACGGGCTATGTCAAGCAAATGCCCGGTATTATATTTCAAAAGACTCAAAAAGAAAAAAAAAAAAAAAAAAAAAGAAAAAAAATGGGTATCGGCACAATTTATATACAGTTCACAAAATATCAAAGCGGTAAAACAACATTTAGCATATAAAATATAAACATGTAATAAAATCAGATAATAAATAAGCCAAATAAAATAATTATTCAAAGCTCGAATTCTTAAACCCCGAACCGGTAGTCCTGAGTTTTATTCCCCAGCAGAGTCGCCAGAGCTGTCACACCTCCTTTTGGCGCGCCTACCCCGAAGGATAAACGTACAAGGGAGTTTTTCCAATTTAAGTGACAATATTCGAAACGGGATTATTTTTTATTTATTTCAGAGCCGCCACTTGGAATAAATTAAGGTGTCCCAAGTCACCAATTTATTTAAATCCCGAATCGAGGAAATTTCGACTTTCTAATGAAGTCTGCGAACCAGAAATTCTAAGTAAGGAATTCTGTTGACTCGAGGGAAGGTGTTAGGCACCCCCGAATCCCGTGGTTCTAGCACGGTCGCTTCAATTATTCTAAATGGCTAAAATTATCTGATTTTAAAAAAAAATATTTATAAATTAATATGCTTTAATTAAACTTCAAACCGCTCTATTAATTTGAAACCGGACCCAAAGAAAACAAAAACTAATTACGACAGACTCGGACTTTTGACAAATAAAAATATATCTGAATTACTTAATTTGAAACTATGCCGATTAAAGTCGTTGTGATACTAAAACAAGGAATCAATTTACTTGACAGTATATCCCTTAAAAAATTATTTCTGATTAAAGACCTTATACAAGATAATAGCTTAAAAGATTGCCTAAAATAAAATATAAATTAGTAAAAATTTAATCGACTATGCCGGGTGTGAGTATTTCGTCATGGTTCATTACTTGACATAAGATTATCCATAATATAGTGCATTCCAATTTATTTATTTATTTATTTATTCTATTAGCTAGGCTAACGCAATAGGATACCTGATGGTAATCTTAAAACCTTTTGTTGAAATTCTAGCATCTATCTTATAAATAACTATGACTTAAAATACAAACAACTATGACTTAAAATATCGAAGACATAAATCATTTAATAATCCTAAATACTTCAACATTTAAGGAAATCAAATAAAGCTAAAGGCCTAACATAATGAGTTCCTTCAAGTTCTAGTTTACAAAACTATCTACAAACTAAACTCAAATCAATTCCGATTATATGACAAGATACAGTAAAACCACATTACTAAATCATAGAACAAAAAAACTAAACAAAAAGGAAAGAAAAGTAAACTATTCTGCTTCAACATCTTTATATCAACTTCTTTTGTCAATTGTCAATTGTTCTCGGCCAATGTGGTTATAAGAATATACCTGGATTTTGACAACAGAAATGAAGTAGGAAAAGATCAGTAGCAGCCCAAACAGATAGCAAACAACAACAGGCCCAGCAGTAACACGGAGACAGCAACAATAACAGCAACAAGCACAACCCGAACTTGGTAAAAGAACTTAGTATTCCCAATGAAACAGTAGTTCTATTTGCAGGATTCCAATCAGTATTTTCAGGACAAAAATACCACTATTTCAAAGAAAAAACCTCAAATGAACCAACAACTATTTCAGCTCAAATCAGACAAAAGAATCAATGAAACAGTAACTCATTTCTCAATATGCTCTTTTATTCCAAATGACTCTTTTCTTAGTTGGATCTGTGTATATCTTAGGGTTTATCAGAATATCCCTATTAAACTCTCTCTTAAGTTCTTCTATGAGTGTATAGCAGAATATCTGTGTGTGTGAAATGTTCTGCCAGGGAGCTTTTCTATGTGTTTTTTGTGTGTTCTCCAAAAAACTGTGTTCTGTCCTTCTCAGAATGTTTCTGTGTGTGTGTGTTTTCCAGAGAGCTTTTCTATGTCTGTATGTATATCTAGTCTATCTGTGAGTCTCTCCTTTTATAACCTATAAATCCCAACCAACAGCCCTTCCTTTTCAGTTTCAGATCTGTCCAGCACCCATTATTCCCCTTTTTCAAACCTTTTTGAGCTGTATATTCCCTCTCATGTGTATCCTAATTCTAACAACTGACCAAGCACTCAACAAAGCTGAAAATACTCATTATTATCCTCACATTCTCTGATTATTCCCTCCTGATTTGTCTAAAAGTGGGATTTATAATTAATCAAATCCTAAAGGTGCAAACTAATGAAACACACTGCTGTCCAGCAAGTTTTAGCAACTCATTTCCATGTGTATTGCACTTTAAAGGTTGATTTTAGGGCTACTTAAATGGACTAACAGCTATATCCAATTCACAACCTAATTTAGAATCAAATAATGGTTCAAAACAAACAAATCCAACAATTAAACTCAACCACTCTGAACAAACAACAAACCGAAAGATTTTCAATCAAACAAACAATGAAACACTGCTCGGAATCTCAAACAACCAGTTTGCGAATTGAAACGACGACATTTGCTAAGTCGAATCGCAACACGTATGATTGACAACGAAAAGCCGACAAACAAATTCAATAAATTCTAACACCCAAAGCCGAGAGAAGAGAAGAAAGATGAAGCAAATACGAAACTAAATGTTCGACGACGCTAATCGACGCGAACCTGTATTCAACAACGTCGGTAATCCAATAGACAAGGCAGAATTTCAGAATTGACAAATTCAATGAAACAGTGTTTCGGCCAAAGAAAAGAAAAGAGAAAAAAATGAAGCTAACTAATCGACGACGCTAATCGACGCAAACACACATTCTATATTATTCGATTAGCCGATTACGATATGCGTAATCGACAAACAAATCCGACAAAGCAGTGACTAACAATTTCGGACAGCATGTATAAATTCAATATCAAACAACTTAACGATATTAACAACGAATCGAATTCGATTCGCAATCACTCGTTAAACAGCGAAGAATAACAAACAATCAAGTCGACCAAATAAAAGGTCCCAAGAGATGAAGAAGAAAACCGAGAGTTTGATGAAATCACAACAATAATCAATAACAAACGAAGACTAACTAAACGACGAGTATAATTAAACAAAAATAGAGAAGAAAAAGGAAATACCTTGAAACAAAAGAAAAAATGGAAATCGGCAGCCTCGGGTCTTGTTCATTCGAGGTCGAAAGGACCTTAATTGAAGTGTTTTCAAATGAAAACAATCCAATTAAGGTCTATTAGACCTCAATTCCCCTTTGAATTCGAACGAAAAATCCCTAATTCAAATCTAGGGTTCTTGAACTTTGGTTTTGGGGCTCGACGACTTCCGGCCGGATTCGAACGGAAATAGCGGTGGTTGGGGTGTGAGCGAGGCTAGGGGATGCTATGGTGTGAGTTTGGGGCCGGTTGGGGTAGATTCGAGTTTTGCTCGAATCTTCAAACGAAGATTCGAGGAAACTCAGGGTGATTCGAGCCAAACCGTGTATGGGGTTGGGATGGGGAGGTTGAGATGAGTGTGTGGTGTAAATTTGGGGGTTATTGGATGACTGCCGCCGGCGGAGGCGATTTCCGGCCGGCGGCGTGCGGCGGCAGGCGGCAGAGAAGAAGAAGAGAAGGAGGGAGGGGCGGCGGCTGTTTTCAGAATAGGGTAAGGTGATAATTGAATTGAGAGAAGGGTTTGGGGGGTTGTTTGGTAAGTTAAAATGGAGAATTAATCTCAGCCGTTAGATTAAACAAATCCAACGACTGGGATCAATTGGATCGAATGGAATGGGCTGGGGCAGATAAGGTTGGGGTATAATTGTATTGGGCCTGGTCTTGGTTTTGATTGTGTGGCCCAATCCGAATTTGTACTCCTAATTATTTCCTTTTCTCTTCTCTTTTTAATTTTAATTCTCAATTTATTAAAACAACAAAAAAAAATTCTAATTACACTACAAAGTCAATTAAATTATAAGAAATACTAATTAGGTTATATGAACAAATAACACACTCAATTTAAAACATCAATTAAATATAAATCACACAATTAGGCATTTAAATACTAGAAAAGCAAAAAATACATATTTTTGTGATTTTATTTTGCAAAAATAAACTTAAACTACCCCTAATTGCAAAGTTAGATCAAAAATGTAAATATGACCTATTTTTGTATTTTTTATTAATTTAAACACATATAATCATGCATATACAAATGCAAACAATTACCAGAAATAACACGAAAATTCAACAAAAATACACATCGTAAAAAATAGACGATTTTTGTTTTGATTTTGTGGGAGTAATTCATGTTAGGCAAAAATCACGTGCTCACAAGGTGGGATTTTGATTCGAGGGTCGGAATGGAATGCTGAGAGTTGTTGTAACTTCAATATGTGATTTTGATGTGTGTGCAAAATTTCAGGTCATTCGGACGTTGTTTAGCTGGGTTTTTGATCGAATGCGTGTTTCAGAAGTTTTTAAAGAACTTAGGCTTGAATTCGATGTGAATTGATGATTTCAGTGTTGTTAGGTATGTTTTTATGATTGGAACAAGTTTGGATTATATTTTGGGATATGTTGGTGCTTTTGGTTGAGGTATTGGGGGCCTCGAGTGTATTTCGGGTTGTGATCACGCTCTTATTTGATGTTTTAACGTCGTATCTCTGAACATAAAGGGGTACCATATTGGACAAATGAGCTCCGATTACTGTTATGAATGAAGCATTAGATCCGTATCATAACTACGGACCCGCAGCAAAAAGAATTATTGAATTTGGATATCGTATGAGGATTTTATAGTCATTTTACTAATGTTGCCCAGATTTTCAGGTTAATGACAAAATTGCCAATGGCAGCGTATTAAAAACATGCAATGCAAATCTTAAAACCTGTATATCTCCTTCATTATAAGGTCAAATTGAGTGATTCAAAAGTCTAAATTTATTAGAATTTCACAGGGAATCCATTGGGAGCAGTAAAATGCGTGAATAGTATACCTATAATGAGCAGGTCGAGTTTTCTTCCAATTTTAGAATGGGAAGAAGCTTCTGAGGCAATTTGTTTAGAGAGAATTCGTGGAATTTCATCAGGTAAGAGTTCCTAGACTCAGATTATGTTTTTATAATGTAAAAACATAGATTAAATGCTGAAATACTAAGGATTTAAGGGGTAAAAATGGAGGTTAGGGCTTGAAACCTAAGAAAGTGTAAAGTTAGAATTTAAGGGGTCAAACGGACTACGATTTTGATAAACTTTATATGTACGGACTCGTGGAAAGACAAGAAATCCGTTGGTATAATTTTTAGAATTCTTTGAGAAGCAGGCTCGGGGCTCGGGTTTTACCAACTTCGTGAATTTTAGTACTTTTTAAGTATTTTTGATTGAGTTATGTTTCTTTGACCCATATTTTTGTAGACGCTGTGATTTTGACTAGATTCGACGCACGAGGAGGTCGATATGAAAGGAAAAGACATTGCTGACCAGTCTATGGCTGGTTAGAGGTGAGTAGTTGGTGTATATGATGGCATGAGGGTTTGAAACCCCAGCTTATCACATTGTGACGCTATTTAGGGCGTGACTCGTATCCCATGGCAGGTGCGAGATTGTTTATGACTAGAGATTGTGACTTGGTCCATCCCGGACAAGAATGTTTCCATATTGGCGATTGATACGCACCATGTATTGAATATATCTAGGCTTATTACCGTGGTTGGGGCCTTGTGCTGATCTGTAGCATCCTCAGATGATGAATATCATTGTGATAACATGCTTTGTATAATCATTGATCTCAGTCATGTGCTTAATCACTATTATGAAATGCTAAGTCATTTTTTCTGAAGTTAAATATCTAAAGTATATTCTTCTTAATAAATTAGAAACTGGAAAATTAATTGAATATGTTATGTGACTCATATGCATACTGTGGACTGAGTATGGATCGGGCTGCATGACGCAGCAAATGTTATGATTGAGTATGGATCGGGTTGCACGCCACAGCGAATGTTACGATTATATTACGCTTGGGCTGAATGAGCCCCTCCTGAGTCTGTACACACCCCAATGAGCGCCATCGACGTTAAATGGATCGGGCTACGTGCCGTAGCGGTCATGTGCATTGCATTGCATTCATGCATTATTATTTACTTGTTCTAGCTATCATTTCATGTTGCTGTTGGTTCGTAGTAAGGTATCAGACTGTTAGTTTTAGCTTTACTTTGTGGCAATTTGTAGATTTCTTATCTTTAGACATTTTATATGCTAATTACTCACTGAGTACTTAGTACTCGCCCCTACTCCCTGCATATTGTGTGCAGATTCAGGTACACCGGAGGCTTAGCTGAGCAGTCTTTGTTCCAGAGTTTATCAGAGTTGTTGAGGAGGCTTAGCTGACTACTCTTCCTATTTCAGTTATATATATATATATATATATATATATACACACACACACATTCCTAGACTTGTGTATTCTCATTTAGATATTATTATCTAGTGTTGTTTAGAGGCTTTAGACTCGTAACCCCAGATCTTTTGGGAGTGTTTTATCAGATTTCGAAATTTCTTAATATTATTCCTCTATAAATATTGGATTATTATTCTAAAACTATTATATTCTCCTTAAATTGTCGGTTGTGAGGTTTAAGGTTGATTTGTGAGCGATTGTTGGTCAGGCTTTCCTAGCTTTAGGGTTGGGCGCCATCACGACCGGGTTTGGGTCGTGACATCAAGGCCTCAAATCATATCAATCAATGCTTAAACCGTGAATCAACCTCCAATCCAAACTTCATGAACTTTAGAATTTCGAACTTCTACTTTCAATGTTTAAACCTATCAAATCACGTCCGATTGACTTCAAATTTTGCGCACAAGTCATATTCGACATTACGGACCTACTCCAACTTTCGAAATCAGATTTCAACCCCAATATCAAAAAGTCCACCTCTGGTCAAACCTCTCAAAACCCTTCAAATTTCTACTCTTAGCCAAATAGCTCCAAAATGCTCCATGACATCCGATTTAACTTTCGATCGCGCTCCCAATTCCGTAATCACCAGACGGAGCTACTCCCAGACTCGGAATCTCAAACAAACATCGATAACACTGAAGTTCACTTCAACCCAAACTTATGAAATTTCTTCCAAAATGCTAACTTCCACAATAGGCACCAAAATGCTCCCATATCACCCAAAACCCGATCCGGACATACGTCGAAGTTTGAAATTATTATACGAAACTACTGGAACCTTCAGATTCTGATTCCGAGGTCATTTACTCTGAAATCCATTCCTAGTCAATTCTCTCAACTTAAAACTTTCGAAATGAGAATTTTCTCTCCAAGTCAACTCCGAACTTCCCGAAATTTAATTCTGACCACGCGTACAACTCAAAATGCTTGAATTGAAGCTGCTCATGGCCTCGAACTGCTGAATGACGTGCTAGAGCTCAAATGACCATTCAAGTCGTTACATTTTTCTTTCTTTTGTCACACAAAATTATTTTACTTTGCTCTATTTATTATAAAAGTCACCTTGGCTAGATTTTTTTAATAATTTTACTTGAAAAGTCTATTATGTCCTTTACATTATAAATCCTCGCATTTATTTAATGACTTCTTCAGTAGTGTCTAAAGTGTTTTAAAGGAAAATCATTTAAAAAAAACGGTGGCCTGGCACACCGAAATCAATTGTCAGGTGGCGACTCTGAGTTAATTCCTTTTGAACACCATTTTTGTCACCTTCAAAATTGAAAAACCCTTTTCAAGCTTTTTCACTAAATTCTTTTATTTATTTAAGAGGGTTTAGTAGGAAGGTTTTGGTTTAAAAAAAGCGGTGTGACAATAGTATTTTATAGTCAATAAAATTTTAAAAAAAGTTTCAAAGATATTTGTATTTAATATTAAGTTTTTAAAAGTTTTATCGGTTAATATTATTTATTTGAAAGTATTAACCTGATGTGTCATTATGCTTAATGCGAGTATTTTATTTATTAAATTAATGGGTATGGCTTGGCTGATAAATCAATGAGTTTTGATAATATATTTCATCAAGCATGATTAAGAACGTTGACTTGAGATTTGTTCAATGTTATTGACAAATTAATAATGCTACTTATATATCTTGAAAATTAATATTAAGAAAAAATTAAATATAAGAATACATTATAAAATAGTAAATAAAATAATATTAAGTTATTTTAATTATAAATAAAATATCTAGGTAAAAAATATATTATATACCGTATAGAAGGTATTATATAAATGGGAGAATTTATAATGTCAAGGGCATAATTGTCTTTTCAGGTGAAAGGTTTATAAAATCTGGTCAAAGTAATTATCGTGATAACTAGAGCATAGTAAATGATTTTTGTATAACAAAAGAAAGATAAGTGACTTTCAGGTAATTAACACAAAGTTGAATGACTTTTACGTAACAAAAGAAAGAAAAATGACATTTGTGTAATGAACACAAAGTTGAATGACTACCCCTGAAATTTACTCGAGTTTTCGTTTTTGTTTTTGTAGAAGAAGATAACAAAGGGGTTTGAATTGGGGACAGAAAATCTGTAATATAGAAAACTTTTTGATGTATTCGCATTCATATGCTAAATTTTATGTCTGATCTACAATTTCTTGAAGATAATTGGAGCTCCATATTGTGGACATAGGAACATAAGAACAGTTGGAGCATGTTGGTAAGTTGGAGCAAGATAAAAGGAGAAGCGTTTCAAGATCATGGCTATTGCTAATTTCGCTTGTAAGACAGCTAAATTTTGTCCAATGCAGTAGCGGGCGCCTAAGCCGAAAGGCATGAATGCCACGGGGTTTTTCGCTGCTTTAGGCACACCTTGAGCAAATCTTGCTGGATTAAATTCATTGACATCATCTCCCCATAATGCTGAATCATGATGAATTGCTACAATAGGTATAAGTAGCTCCGTCCCTTGAGGCAACTTCAAGCTTCCCAATTTTGTGTCGATTTTGGCCCGTCGGATTGTTGCTACAACAGGTGGATATAGCCGGAGACTTTCATTCACGATCATCCCAAGCTGCAACCATAACAAAGTTCAACCACAATTATAAATGAACTCCTTAAAAGAAGGAAAAAAAAGAGTTTGGTTTATATACTCTATACTCTGATAATGTAAAATAATTTTACACTATAAGATCAGTTAAAAGATTAATCGTCTATAAAAAATAAGATTAGTCACCTAGAAACTAAGGCAAAGTTATTTAATCAAATTCGAGCCTTGAGAATAAAAAAAATTATGGTATATGAAACAATTGTAATTAAAACTTTATGCTTACCGTCTTAAGCTTTGTAATATCGTCCTTAGATGGGGTATCACGTGCTCCACAAACCCTCAAGACCTCGTCACGTGCAAGTTCTTGCCACGTAGGATGCATGGCTAATAAAATGATCGTCCAGGTTAGCAAATTGGACGTTGTATATTTGCCAGCAAAAAGCATAGTTTTGCATTCCTCAACAATGTCATGAACTTGAATGATGGAAGCCGAGCAAGGATTTAAAATTGAATTGTTAAATGCACTTGTTTCTCTCAGGCTAGCTTTGATCATTACTTCCAACAAATCATTCGGATCTTCGTCTGATGATTGCACCGGATCACAGTCCAAACTTTTTCTCCTTTGCTCAATGAGGTTCATCAAAGATTTTCTCACATCTTTATTCAATCTCCAAGAAATTCTGTTCTTCTTAGTAGGCAAGAACCTGGGAATAGTATATATACACACACTTTTTAGTTTGAGTTATATATACCAAAATTGCGATTTTGCAATGATAAAGGATGAAAAGTGTATATTTTGAGTGTGTGTATTAATTCTTGAGTGGGTTGCGGGAGTTCACACTAGTTTTTGAAGTAAAAATATGCCCATTACGTCTTTCTTATCATGTGCAGGAACAAACTTATGCGGAAAAGTTATTTTGGTTTAACAATCAATTAAAACAATTAATCTTGTTAGTTGATAATTTTTACTGCTTTTAGTATTTATTAATTAATTAGTTTAAAATTAAAATTGCAATATCTATAACTAGAAAATTATTTGAACTTGTATTTCTTAGCAATACCGAACAATTTTAGCTGCCTTAGTTCCGTGGGATTCAACTCCAAATTTATAAACCAAATTATATTTACAACGATTGCTTAATTCTTTTTATAAGGTATAATTATGTGTGATCATGCAACATATCGAACTACTTGGTACCAAATTCTTTTCACCAAATTTTACGGTATTAGTGCATGTAAGTTTAATTTGTGAGGAATACCTGTATCCGGGGATGAAAACTTGTTGAAAAGATTCAATAGCATAAACCAATTGTCGAGCTTGCAACTCAAAAATGGCTTTTCCATCTTCATAGCTATTTCCAAACACCATAAGTGTTATAACATCTTCTGACAAAGTCTGAAACCATTCTGAAACTTCAATTTCCACCTTGCCACCTTTCGACATTTTCGACCATTTCGCTAACATATCGCTCATGCTCCTCCCCATCATAGGAACCATTAGCTATTTAAGATAATAATAATAATAATAATAATAATAATAATAATAATAATAATAATAATATATAAACGAAATAATAAAATGATGATTTTTACTACCTTTATAAACTAGTTGTACTTATGGCTGTTTATTTGGATCGGATATCCGAATTTCCACCGATCCTTTCAATTAGATTTCGGATTTCGTATATTAAAATTTTGGATATTCGGATCGGATTCGGATTGGTATAGTTGTAATTCGATCCGAAATATGAAATTATTAGGGCATGTATAAATATTAAACTTTAATTTCGAATAGTCACCACTTCCTTTACAATTTTCCTCCATGTTATTGCCTTTACAATTGTTGTATTTAGCTATATTGGCACCATAATACTCTCATAATTGCATAAATATGAATTTTCTTATTGTATTACCTCTTTTACAAAGAAAATATACATATGAGTTTGCAACTTTGAGGCATAATAGTCCGATCCGAAATTCGAAAATTCGATTCAATCTAAATTTTAAAATCTGATCCGATCCGATATTAATTCGAATCGGATTTAGATTGCATTTTGTACAATCCGAAATTCGAATACGAAATATGATAATCCGATCCGATACGATCCATGTACAACCCTAATTATACTTCATAATAGTGCATAAATGTTGGTGTATAAAAGTTACACACATTTCAAAAAGAAAGAGAGGACAAAAACTGTATATGCATTCAGTGACTTGCCTTAAGATTTTGTGTGTAAAACATTTGAGTTAATATCTTTTTGTGGTGAGCCCATTTTTGTCCTTTGAGATTCAACAAACCATCGCCTTCAAGGTTCTTGACAAATGAAGGTGTTTCAGTTTTCTCAAAACAGTCTGATTTTAGTATGAAGATATCTCTAATAAGAGCTGGATCAGAGATGGTGACACGAGCTGTTGGGCCAAACCACACAACAAATACTGCACCTGCAATTTATGAGCCGCAATATAATAGACCACCAAAAACTGAACTTAGATACATTATATTACAATCGCAAGACATCAATTAGCGCGAAATCAGAAGCGGATTCATAATTTTAAGTTTATGGGTTCCTACATAGATCTCAAGTTAATATACAATAATAACTGTATTGAACTTTTTTATACATTTAATGACTTTTTCAATATAAATATTATTCCTTTTGATCCAAAATAAGTAATTTTTTGGGCTTTTTTCTTGTGGTCCAAAATAAATGATTTTTCAGATTTCAAGAGTAAATTAATTATCTTTTTTCTTACATTATCCTTGGAGTAAATAGTATTGGAATATGTGTTAGGAGTGTTTATGCGAGATATTAAAGGTTATTATAGTCAATCTCATGTTAATTAATGCTAAAAGGTGAATTTTTTAATCTGTGTGAAAACATCCAAAAATCACTTATTTTGGATCGGAGAAAGTAATTGTTTGGCCTTTTTTGTGTGGTCAAAGTGAATTTTTTATATTTCAAGAATGAATTAATTATTTTTTTTCTACATTGTCCTTGGAGTAAATAGTATTGAATTATGTGTTAGGAGTATTTATGTGAAGAGATAATAAATGTTAATATAGTCAATTTCATTGCTAATTAATGCTAAAAGATGGATTTCTTAATCTGTGTGAAAACAATTAAAAAAATAATTATTTTGGACCGAAAGGTGTAGATCTAGATAAAAGTTACTGAGTTCACAAAAATCCATAACTAAGGCACTGGATATGCCATGTATGTAATAAACATAATATAGTTCTTTCAAGAGGGCAATATAGATGATACAATCACAGTTAATACAAATAGATTTAGTTTTATATGCTGAAAATGCAAATATTTTTCACTATCAATACATGTAGTTTCACACCTGATTATCCAATTGATTTAAGTTATATACAATAAAAGTGTAAGAAAAATACATTACAAATGAATACTAGCAATTTATTTAGCAGGTAATTAGTTATCATTTTTATCATATTACTAACTAAAGTTCGTCCTTTCCAAGGTAGAATAAACTCTACATACATATTACCCTTTTTATACCCTACTACTATAGAAATATACTGGTATGTCGTTATTATTGTTATTATACTAACTAAAACTCGTACTTATCAAGAGAATTATTGCTTGTAATAATGTAATAAATGACTAATTGTGTAAATATTTATTATAATCTAAGTGCATAGAATGTAAACTTACCATAGATTTTCTTCCAATGATGATAGAAGGAGAAAACTCTAGGAAGAATGTCATGGGAAAGAGGAAATAGCTGAGTTGAAGGTTTGAAACTTGCAATTTCTTTGAGATTACCCAAGAGAAAATGGTATTTAGGACCCCTAATCCCTTGCTTCAAGAAATAATGTTGGATTTTTCTTGGTTTCCAACAGAGATTAACCATCACTTGCTCTGCAATTAACAGTAACAAAAAAGAAAATAATATAAGAAGACATAACCAGTAATTATAGTTTTCCATATGCACTACCATATAATTAAGAGCAAAATTCTTTTTTAGCTCAAATAGTTTCATATATTTGCTTTATTTATATATACATCTCAGAGTACTTCAAAGTAATAAAACTGTCTTAATAATGTGATAAGACAAAAGGTTGACTAATCTCAAAATCTATTACTACTATATATGTGTTATTATCATAATCTATATCTATATTATATTACAAGTATGAACTTATAATCCAAATTAGTCAACGCATACTTATCCCACCGATTGACCAAGAGTTACTGCTCCCTTCAGTTTATAATAAGTGCTCAGTTTTCTTTTAGCATGTCTATTAATAAAATATTAAATCTTATATAAAAAATATCTAGAGCCCGTTTGGATTGGTTTGTTTTAAGTGTTTTTAAGCAAAAATAGCTTTTAAGTCATTTTGTAGTGTTTGGATAAAGTAAAAAAGTGTTTTTAATCACTTGTTTTTAAGCTAAAATGACAAAAACAAGCAAAAAGCAAAAAGTTAGAATTCCTAACTTATGGCTTAAAAGCTATTTTGGCTTAAAAATTACTTAAAACAAGCCCATCCAAACAAGCTCCTAGTCTGACTAAAATACCCTTATTAAATTGTGGTCATATAGTTATAGTGAGGAGTGACAAAACTTTTTAGGGATATGTATATACGGGTAAAAGAGTAAAAATAAATTGAATCTTTTTTTTAATTATATAACTAGACACTTATTTTAGACCAAAATAAAAAAATAAACCGGTCCGTTATTATAAACCGGAGAGAGTATTTTTTTTTCTTTTAAACCACAACCTTTACCCATTAGAGACATTACATTACATTACACCGATTTGAATTTCTTAAATCCAAGCGCTCTATACACCTTGATTTTCACATCACAATATTTATGCTTTATAGTTGTCAAACAAAAATTTATTATGCTTTAGAAATTCTCTCGGCCTAATCTAGATGCTTTGACTTTCTCCTAAAGTTAATTTTATTACATTAATACTTTTCCGTTCACTTTTATTTGATAAGTATATTAAAAATAGATTTTTATTTTCATTTTTCATTTTATGCATATCAAGAAGTAACAATTTTTTTTTTTCTATACTCACAATATTTATTATTTATTTTAAATTCAATAAAATATACATCAATTAATATAGATATCATGGTAAACTATATATTTTTATTTATTATTTATTAAAGGACGTAAAAAATTAAAACGTGTCAAAAGTGAACGAAAAGAAATAATTTTGATTGCAACAATCCACGATTTCCACGTGGCGTGGCATATTTGATGATGACAGGTGTTTTCGAAACTAAGGTCTTCCCAAAAGGTTTGTGCTCACAAGGTCAAACGACACCATCTTCTAAATTTTCTAAGGTTTGTGTTCAGTGAAGTTTTGTACGTATCAATCCCCTCTCATTTTAACTGCCAATTTGGTTATTTTTATGTTCCTTTAAAATTAGTAAATACGTAGTATAATTTACTGTGTTAGTCATATTTTGTAATAAAAGTAAATTAAATTAATTTCTCTTAAATACTGTGCAATTAAGTATATAGTTGAAAACAATAAATATAAATTATAGTTTACTAAGTTATCCCTATTTAATAAAAGTATATTAATTTATTTCAATTAAAATATTGTCCAATTAAGTATAAAGTTAAAAATAATTACCAATTTTAATTTCGATTTCTAAAGTGATAATTATTTTTAGATATGTCTTTCAAAGTTAGAGCGACTAGATAAGTCTTTGGCACACTATCACTTTTGTTAGAGAAACTACAATTCATTGTTTAAAGATATTGATGAAATTTTTTAAGGGCTGATCAATTAGCTTTTAAAAAATGAAATATTTGGAGTGTGCTGATCTATTCCTTATGATTCATATAAACTATTAAACAAAATAACACATCGAACTAAAAGTTAAACCAAATATTTTGTCTAACATGTCTGAATATGGATTGATTAGTGATAAAGTAGTTCTCTTTTCAGTTTTAGGAATTTGTTCTGCTTTTCTTACCTTATTTGAATTTATTTTTTTACTTAAAGGGATGGTTGAATATTAACCATATTGTTTTTTTTTTTTATAAAAAAAATATAAAATCTCTTCCATATTTAATAGATTACTTTTTTGGAGGAAAAGTAATGGCCTCTGTAAATTAAGGATCCATTCTTTATAGACAACAACATAGCATCCACAATATAGTCCTTCAAAGTATTTCGTTAAAATTAAGATTTTTCTCTACATAATTTTTTTTTCTTTTATATCAGTTTCTCATATATAGGTTAATTGACCAAACTATATTAAAGTTTATGCCAATTTTAGTATATATTTTTTATTGTTTGATTTATCGTCACCAAGGTTTGCTTTATTTTCTTCTGCATGACGCCTTGTTACTTTCGATCCCAACAAGTGATATTAGAGTTTTTAGGAATAAACTCTCACAAAAGTAATATTTACGATAATAAAAGTGAAATAATAATATAGGCACCGAGATACAATAATTAACAAGAATAAAAGAATAACAACGACACCAAGATTTTTACGTGGAAAACCCTTTTAATAAGGGAAACAACTACGGCCTCGAGAGGAGCAACTGATATCACTATAGTAAGGAATGTTGTACTTTGTAGATCCGAGTAAAATACTACCACTACGACACTCAAAAGAAATAACCTTCTTTTGATATTTCCACCTCACTACAATATCGCTCACTTTTTATTTTTCTCACAGACTATTTTCCTATATCCTGTATGTGAAACCTCACTCTTTCTTTCTAAATCTTGGATATGTTTTTCCTCTGAGATTGGTGTGTTGAAAATAAGAGTCGAAGCTCTCCTTTTATAGATGGAACCTAACCTACTATGCTTGATATTTTTCTTCTGCGTGTCTGCCATATTTGACAAGTGCAAAAGGGAAACATGGTCTACTAACAAGGAAGAGAATTTTCTTCCTTGATATATGGCGATGGACCCCACAAATCTCCCCCTCCACACCCATTAACATGAATGAGGTAACACCGGACTTCTAGCTTGAGCGCATGCCGACAAGTTCTTTGCACAATTCGAACTTGTCTCTTAGTACCACCTTGGTCAGCATATCTGCAGGATTCTCACTTGTGGAGATCTTCAGGACTTGCAGAGTTTCAATTGCTACATTTTCTTGGATTCAATGATATCTCACATCGATATATTTGGTCCTTACATGGTACATGAAGTTCTTGCTCAAATTTATTACACTTTGACTGTCAATATAGACAACATACTCCTTCTGATGCAAGCCAAGCTCTTGAAGGAACCGTTTTAGCCATATCATTTCCTTCCCAACTTCAGTAGCGGCAATGTATTCTGCTTCAGTTGTAGAAAGTGCGACGCACTTCTGTAACCTCGATTGCCATGATATAGCTCCACCTGAAAATATAAACAAATATCCAATAGTGAATTTTCTATTATGTGACATGCCATATCAGCATATGTATAGCCCCTCAAGATTGGATCAAATCCTCCAAAGCACAGACAATCTCCCATGGTACCTCTCAGGTTCCTAAGTATTCACTTGATTGCTTCTTAATGTTCTTTTTCGGGATTTTCAAGATACCTGTTGACAATACCAACTGCATGAGCAATATTAGGTCTAGTGCACACCATTGCATACGTCAAGCTTCCGACTGCTGAAGAATAAGGAACTCTAGCCATGTTCCCTTTCTCATCCTCTCTTGTAGGACACATCTTTTTGTTTAACTTTAGATGACTAGCAAGAGGTGTGTTGACTGGCTCAACATTCTTCACGTTAAAGCATTCTAGTACACACTAAATATATTTCTCCTAAGATAGCCACAACTTTCTACTTGTTCTCTCTCGAACTATCTTCATCTCTAGAATTTGTTGTGCTGGCCCAAGTCCTTCATATCAAATGACTTGGACAAATCTCTCTTCAACTTTGCAATCAACTCTTTATCTTGTACTACAATCATCATGTCATCCACATACAATAATAATATAATAAAGTTGTTATGAGAAAATATTTTGAAGTATACACATGGTTCAGAATATGTCTTTATGTAAGTTTAACTTTTCATGAATGAGTCAAATTTCTTGTACCACTGCCTTGATACCTATTTCAACCCATAAAGACTTTTATTCAGTTTGCACACCATGTGTTTTCTTTCACCTACTTCAAATCCTTCTGGTTGCTCCATATAGATCTCTTCTTCTAAATCTCCGTGAAGAAATGCAATTTTCATGTCCAACTGCTCCGCTTAAAGATCTAGGCTAGCTGCTAAGCTCAAGATTGTAAGAATAGAAGTCATTTTGATAACATGTGAGAAAATTTTATCAAAATCAATACCTTTCTTTTGTTCGAAGCCTTTAACCACCAATCGAGCTTTGTATCTAACCAGCTTGCCATATCTATCTTTCTTGAGTTTAAAGACCAATTTACATTTGAGCGGTCTTTTACCCTTTGGAAGTTCAACCAGCTCGTACATGCCATTTTTCTGTAGAGATTCCATCTCTTCTTGCATAACTTTCATCCACTGGTTCTTTTTTGGATGGGACAATATCGCCTTAAGACTTTTTTCCTCCCTCTCATCACTGATGAAGACATACTCTATGGAAGGGTAACTGCATGACTCTACCTCTGACCTCTCTAATCTCCTCAAAGGTTGAGGTTGTTCTTCTTCCTGAGTGGGGTGCTCCATTTCCTCGATACCTTCATCAAGTTGCTCCCCTTGTTCAATAACCTCACCAGGTTGCTTCTCCTTCTCAGCAACCTCGTCGACCATACTTTTTACACTTCTTAGATTGTTAGAAGTAGAAGGAATAGTAACAAGGTTAGGAATTATACATTCTTCTCCGTTTCTCACATATCAGTAGCAGTTCCAACTTCACTTTCTCGGAAGACTACATCTCTGCTTCTGATGACCTACTTCTTTATAGGATCCCACAATTTGTACCCAAACTCTTCATCTTCATATCCGATAAATATGTAGGGAATATATTTATCATCTAGCTTTGTTCTCTGCTCTTTTGGTACATATGCAAAAGCTCTGTAACCGAACACCTTCATATGCAAGTAGGACACCTCCTTGTTGGTCCAAACTCTCTCTGGGATGTCAAAGTCCAATGGAACTGATGGACTCCTATTGATCAGGTAACATGTTGTCTGAACTGCTTCACCCCAGAATGACTTAGGCAGTTTAGCCATTCTGAGCATGCTTCTCACCCTCTTCACAATGGTGCAGTTCATCCTCTCGGCTATGCCATTATGGCGTGGGGGTTCCAGGAACTGTCTTTTCATGTTTAATCACATGACTTGAACAATACTCTTCAAATTCCCTTAAAGTGTACTCACTTACATTTCCATTTGAAGAATATAGTTATGGACATAGAAATATTGAAGGGAAATTCCCAGTTATTTCAGCACACAAATAAGTTAGTACAATTATTGGTTGATTCACAATACATTAGCTATTTAATTATTTGTAGCCAAAAATTTATACTTTTTGCTTTCTTTTAAAAGGAAGTTGTTGGAATAGATTCGATACATCTTAAGGAGTTTAAATCTCATTTAGGATGATTTTGTAGAGTTTTGAGGTGGTTTGAATTGAAAATTCGAAGTAATATATGAACAATATCACACTTTGTATCATTTATGTATCACATATGTATCATCTCTGTATAAAATGTGTATATATATATATCATATATATATATATATATATATATATATATATATATATATATATATATATATATATATATATATATTTGTATATGAGATACATGCATGATACCTGTTTGATACATGTGTCCTAGAAGAATTTTTTGGACTCAAATTAACTTCGAATTTTGATACCAAGTCAGTCAAAATCACCTCCAATCTTTCTCAAATTTTGTATATTGACTCGTCTGTATGTTTTCAATGAATTTTAACTATACCCATTGAAAAAAGTTTCTTTTTGCTTAGATTTTTAGATATTGCATATATATTTTCTGTATTTCATCACCTTATTTGTTACCACATACATGAAATTCTTTTCGTCTTGCATATAATGTTGTTGATCACACTTAAAAATATGGACTAGATCTTTGCGTGTGATTCTTGAATAGAAATAATCTTTATTTATTTGGATTTTTAATTATTGTATGTGCTTGGCTACTTTGGTATATATATTAATAAGTTAGGATTTATTTGAGATATTTCTGTAAGATTCCGAAAATTAAATTGTACATGTCGAGGCACTCGGGTGACAATAGCACGGGCCAACTAGTTTTCGGATTTGCAAAGTCATTGAAAATAACCATTATTTTGCTACAACATAAAAAGTTCCAGCATAATATACTGGAGATTGGTACACATGTGTATGAACTTCCAGCATATTATGCTGGAACTCTAATACACGGAAAGTTCCACCATAATATAATGGAGATTGGAGCACGTATGTATAAACTTTCAGCATATTATGCTAAAATATTTTATAGATTTTGAACAGTATTTTCGTTCAACTTTATCTTTACATAAAGAGGAGCTAACTTCGATTACTTTTGAAACTATAACTATTTTTAATTATCATTGGTAAATCTGGCTATTTCTAATTTCACTCGCCACAGGGCATTTGCATCTATACCCATTTTTTGTGCCACATTTTAACCTGTGCCTGCTTTGCAAAAAAAATTACAAGCGTACCCGTTTTTTCACATAACTTCAGCACACGGGGCTAAAGTAGCAAAAATAATCACACAAAACTTCAGCATTTTAGTAGCCGGGCCTGAAGATCAACTCTAGAGCTGAAGTTTTTGTTTTGTAACTCGCGAAATTTAGCTCTAGAGCTGAAGTTTTATTTTATAAGTTTTTGTTTAATAACCGGAAAACTTCAGCTCTAGTGCTTAAGTTTGCTAGTTATAAAATAAAAACTTCAGCTCTAGAGTTGAAGCTTTTGTCTTTGTAACCAGAAAACTTCAGCTCTTGAGCTGAAGTTTGCTAGTTATAAAATAAAAACTTCAGCTCTAGAGCTGAAGTTTCTATGTAGTAAATAGGAAACTTCAGCTATAGAACTGAAGTTTCTTATGTTATAACTAGAAAACTTCAACTCTAGAGCTGAAGTTTCTATGTTTAACTAGAAAACTTCAACGTTAGAACTGTACAATTTTTTCTCACAAATGCTAACAGTCTTATTAATTGAGTCGCCCTCAGTCAAGAATCCTAACTAATATTAAATCTTCTATGAACTATGACAAGATGAACTATTAGCTTGTTAGGAAGATAGTATCGAGGTTTGACCCGACATCTATTGTGATATCAGTCAAGGGATCGTAGTTTCAGGAATGGTTGATCTGAGAGATGATTATGATTTATAGCGTGTTTTATTCATCATTGGCAGTATATTAAAGTATGAGAATAAGGCTTTAGCTAATAAGAGATTCTTTGCCGATTGGTTAACAACAACAACAACAACAACAACCCAGTATAATCCCACTTAGTGGGGTATGTGGAGGGTAGTGTGTACGCAGACCTTACCCCTACCCTAGGGTAGAGAGGCTGTTTCCAAATAGACCCCCGGCATCCTTCCCTCCAAGAACTTCCCACCTTGCTCTCGGGGAGACTTGAACTCACAACCTCTTGGTTGGAAGTGGGGGTTACTTACCATCAGAGCAACCCCATCAGAACTTCCCATCTTTGCCGATTGGTTGCTGAGGACAAATGGTGTGAATAGAAGTTATGATTCCGAATGTTGGTTTAGGCGGTATATCATATGTTTTCACCTTTAAAAAGCACTAGCAAACCCGAATTTGACCCGAACGTGGAGACCCGACTTGAAGACTGGATCAATTTCTGACCCTTCATTCTCATAGTCTATGAGCCAGGCGCCCCTCTCTCTCTCTCTCTCTCTCTCTCTCTCTTATCTCTCGTGCGCACGAACAAAATCATCTCCAACACAGTGCAGTCATCGCAAACGCTACTTTCTTCTACCCTCCTACTCACCTGAACAACGTCCTCTCTTTGAATCATGAGTAATGTTTTCTATTAATTCTAATCCCGATTTGGATTTTACTGATGCCGATGAAAAAATGAGCTAAATCTTGTCGCTTTTTTTACAGGTTTAGGGAAGAAGATCAGAATAGGATTTGACGGTATCTGCTCAGCATCAATTTCGAAATCATTTTCGCTTCCTAGTTTTCGTGTGTAAAATTAGAAATTAGAATTCTTGTTCTTTTGTAATTCAGGATTTGGAAGAATCAATCGGTTTATTACGAGAGCAGCTGGCCTAAGGAACGACTCCAAGTTTTCCAGTGGAAATGATGCACGTAAGGTATCAATTTTTATGATATTGTTGTTTCAGTGTGGACAGAGTTAAATTGCAAGAGCGATTTGTTGTGTATATGGTGAGCCAGAAACACTGTTTGTACGATTTGATACTTTGGGCCGTCTCATGCTATTTTGCTTAAAATCAGATATATATGTAATATATTATCTGTCCCATGTTACTGACAGGATTTGACTAGAGATGGAGTTAAAAAGTTAATTTGACTTGTATATTGTAATAGAGGTAGTGGAAGAGAATATTGCTTAATAGTTGAAAAGTAGTTCTATCACTAAGACATCTCATTAAGTTTTAAAAATTGAATAGTTAAATGAATTTGAATGTTACTTCATCAAAGAAGAAGAGGAAGAATTTGAATAATTGAAAGTTGGGAATATAAATGCCACATTTCCTTTTAGTGGTGTAGGGAAATGGAATAGTGCTAAAGAAAATTGAAATGGAAGAAGCGCCAAAGTAACTTCAACATGAAGCAGGTTAATTGAAGCTATACATTTGCTCCAATCCCTTTTCATCACAAAATAAGAAAAAGGAAAAAAAGAAGAATTGGCTCCAATCTTTCTATCTGCCACCATCTTAGCATTTGAGTTTAGGCAATAACACCTGATTAATGCTACATGCAGTACAACATATTATTTGTTGCGAGTGAAATTGTCAACAACAACAACATACCCAATCTTATCCCATGTGTTCCCAAAGTGAAATTGTCAAAGTTTCTCAATTGACAAGAACCAAAAGCTTCGTGCCATAGATAGGAGAGAAGCTTTTATGTTGATATTTTCCATGTTGTGACAGCATGGTACATTTGTAGCTTATATCTTCGATCATGCTTTTCTTACCTTGTAATATGACGTGTTATTTCCTATTTAGGATGATAATGAACAATCCAATGAGTTTGTGTAGAGGAACTTCCTTCAGTCAGTTTCTTTTTACTATTTAAACCTGGTTCTAAAATAGAGTTGTTCGATAGTGTCCATCTAAAATTTTGAACAGGAGGGACTACCTCCCAAGATAGCTTATTTTAGAGGAACCTTGGAAATGCTAAAGCATATTTCACGGGGTTTTACTGAACCTGTCACCAATATCTTTCAAGGTCTATGTAGTCAGCCTTTCTCAATGTAACAGCTACTGCATTTCCAAGCTAGTGTCCATAAATCTATGACTGTGACCACCTTGGTCACTTCTTAAGCTTCAATATGAAGCATCTGCTCTGGAGCATATTGAACATGTTCAGTACCCCGCATGAAACAGAAGAAGCTTAATTTTTGCTATTTCACATGTATTTATTTTATCTCAGTTGTATGAAGAGAAATACATTGTTTCGAGAGTATTTTAAAAACTTGCACTTTGAAGGTGAAGTTTGGAAATAAAACAAATCCTTCTGCTAGTGTATCCTCTATAAATGCAACCTCAGATGCTATGTTTTAGTTCTCAATTTTTATATTAAGCTAAAGGTTACGCCTAGAGGATTTGTATTATAGACCAATCCTACTCAACTAGCACTAGTAGGCAGCATATGGGAAGACACACTACACCAAGAAACACAAAAGTATTTCTTCTATGTGGTTTTATCACAAGCATGGAAGTTGGCTAGCATTGGCTCTATTTCCTCTCCCATATATTAATAGGACTTGTCTTACCAATTAGGCTCCTTTTTTCCAATATTACAACAACAGTGAGGCCTTAATCTTAGACAAATTGGGGAGGATGACAGTTGTTGTCTTGCCAACAATGCTCTTTTATTCCAATAAGGAAGAATAAAGATGCGTAGCTGGAGATACTCGAAGGTCTCATGGAAGTCCCCCTTTGCATCTATGGTATTCCAATATATTTGCATTTTCCTGAGGGAGATGTTTGCCTGTTGGAGGAGTGCCATGTAATTGAACCTCTCATAAATTTTATTCTAATTTAACTCTTGGCACAAAACCATTGGAAAATTTGATGTGCCCCAGAATTGCTGCCATATACCTGAATTTGCTTTTGACTATGTGCCAATATATACTTTATGCCTTGGATGATAGCAATATTTTCTTTGCGGAGAGCAATTGCTCATCTACAAGGATGTCAATTGCATACACTGTTTGGAGTTGGTTTTGCTTACTTTGGCAAATGGAGGACAAGATAAAGGCTTAGATTGTGTTATGGTATAACACCACCAAAGAGATGATGTTCTTGCTTCTAGCTCATCAGCAACAACAACAACAACCCAGTAAATTCCCAGAAAGTGGGGTCTGGGGAGGGTAATATGTAGACAGGCCTTACCTCTACCCAAAAGGGCAGAGAGGCTGTTTCCAATCGACCCTCGGCGCAGGAAAAGAAAGGCAAACAAAAAACAAAAACAAAAGCAGCGTTAGTTACACCAGCATACATCACATAAATAGTTAACTAAACATAAGAGACATATGTACCATAAATAAATCGACATGCAATAATATTAAAACAATAGCAAACAGAAATGACTACCACAAGAGAAAGAAAACTAATCCTCTATGGGTGGCCCTACCGCGCCTCACCCACCCCGGAAAGGAGTACGAAAACTCTAAAAGCCCCTATCCTACAACCCCGATACTAGACCTCCAAACTTTCCTATCAAGGGCCATGTCCTCGGAAATTCGCATACTGGCCAAGTCCTGCCTAATTACCTCTCCCCAGTATCTCTTGGGCCTCCCTCTGCCTCGCCTCACACCGACCACCGCTAGCCGCTCACAACTCCTCACCGGGCATCGGGGCTTCTCCTCCGCACATGCCCGAACCACCGAAGTCTAGCCTCTCGCATCTTCTCATCTACTGGGGCCACCCCCACCTTCTCCCGAATAACTTCATTCCAAATCTTATCTAACCTGGTGAGCCCTCACATCCACCTAAGCATCCCCATCTCCGCAACCATCATCCTCTGAACATAAGATTTCTTCACCAGCCAACACTCCGTCCCATACAACATGGCAGGTCTAACCACAGCTCTATAAAACTTCCCCTTGAGTTTCTGTGGCACTTTCTTATCACACAAGACTCCTGATGCAAGCCTCCACTTCGACCACCCCGCCGCTATACGGTGAGTGACATCCCCGTCTATCTCCCCGTCCCCCTGGATCACCGATCCAAGGTATCTGAAACTATCCTTCTTGGCTATGGCCTGAGATCCAATCATCACGCTCCCTCCCACTTCGCTCGGCTCAGCGCTAAACTTGCACTCCAGATATTCTGTCTTAGACCTGCTTAGTTTGAACCCCTTAGACTCGAGAGTCTGTCTCCATTCCTCTAGCCTCTCGTTAACGCCGACCCTCGTCTCATCTATCAGGACTATGTCGTCAGCAAATAGCATACACCAAGGTACATCCCCTTGAATATGCCGCGTCAAAGCATCCATCACCAAGGCAAACAAGAGGGGGCTAAGCGCAGATCCTTGATGGAGCCCCATAACCACCGGGAAATGATCTGAGTCGCCACCCACTGTCCTGACCATGGACTTAGCTCCATCGTACATGTCCTCGATTACTCTGATGTAGGCTTCCGGCACGCCCTTAGCCTCCAGGCACCTCCATAGTACCTTCCTATGGACCATGTCATACGCCTTCTCCAAGTCGATAAACACCATGTGCGGGTCCTTCTTCATATCCCTGAACTGTTCCACCAATCTCCTAACAAGGTGGATAGCTTCTGTAGTGGACTGACCCGGCATAAAACCGAACTGGTTCTCGGAAATAGACATCGAGTCCCTCACCCTAGCCTCGATCACCCGCTCCCATACCTTCATGGTGTGGCTTATTAATTTGATGCCCTATAGTTGTTGCAACACTGGATATCCCCTTTGTTCTTATACAAGGGCACCACTGTACTCCACCTCCACTCCTCTGGCATCCTTTTGGACCTGAAGATCGCATTGAACAGCCTGGTGAGCCACTCTACTCCTGGCTTACCCATGCATTTCCAAAACTCCACCGGGATTTCGTCTGGCCCGGTCGCTCGACCTCTACTCATCCTGCGCAAAGCCACCACGACCTCTTCCACCCTAATGCGCTTGCGGTACCCTAGGTCTCTATGGCGCTCTGAATGCCCCAACTCCCCAAGTTCTATGCTTTGGTCCCCCTCCTCGTTGAGAAGGTCTCGGAAGTACGCCTGCCATCTCTGTTTGACTTGAGACTCCCCCATCAAGACTCTACCATCCTCATCCTTGATGCACCTAACTTGTTCTAGGTCTCGCGCCTTCTTTTCTCTTACTTTGGCTAACCGGAATAGCTTCTTGTCCCCGCCTTTCTCCCCTAATTCCTCGTACATGCGACCAAAAGCCGCGTTTTTAGCTTCTGTGACTGCCAGTTTTGCTTCTAGCTCATCAGATGGATACAATATTTCAAAGTAGCTAGCCTTATGTTCATTTGATTATCCTTTCCTAGAAGAATTCGTTGCTTATGCAAGTGGCAGCTAGAGTGGTGTACTGGTGTTCTGTTAAGTCAATTAACATTTGCATCTGATGCTATATAAAAGCTCATGGAATAATATTCTTCTGATCAAACAATTCTATTATTTATTTTGAAGCATGGCCTGGATGGAGTTGGATCTGCTGGCTTGAAGTCTTTCAGAGCACTTGCAGTCATTGGTGCTGGAGTCTCTGGGCTCCTTAGTTTTGCAACAATTGCTTATTCTGATGAGGCGGAGCATGGACTAGAGTGTCCCAGCTATCCCTGGCCTCACGAAGGCATTCTCAGTTCTTATGACCATGCTTCGTAAGTACTTAAGTGTTGCTGCATGATTGTTAAAGCTTCTTAGTTTATATTCCCTTTTTATTGGTAAAGATCTACTGCCCCTATCGGGGCAGGGGTAAGGTCTGCGTACACATTACCCTCCCCAGACTCCACTATGTGGGATTTTAGTGGCTAGTTGTTGTGTTGGTAAAGATCTGGGTCATTAAATTTTACACGTAGTTGTTATATGCCGTATGAAAATATTGCCCACAGACAAAAGGTGATTCAGCCTTATTCTTACAGCATTTTCGCGTGTATCAGAATTGGTGTAGCTGTAGTTGGTGTTCTTGCTCTGTAGCCTTGTTTTTTAAGCTCTTACCTTAGAGAATGTATATCAATTTTCTGCTTTTCCAGAGCTAATTTGTACACGAAGTTACAAATGATATGGAAATCCAATTAGCTTGTGTGCCTCTATTTTTGATACAGTATCCGTCGAGGTCACCAGGTTTACCAGCAAGTGTGTGCATCTTGCCACTCAATGTCTCTAATTTCTTATCGTGATCTTGTTGGTGTCGCATATACCGAGGAAGAGACCAAGGCTATGGCAGCAGAAATTGAGGTGGTTGATGGGCCTAATGATGAAGGTGAGATGTTTACCCGCCCTGGGAAGCTGAGTGATCGTTTCCCTCAGCCTTACGCTAATGAAGCAGCTGCAAGGTTTGCTAATGGAGGAGCCTATCCTCCTGATCTAAGTCTAATTACTAAGGTACTGTTTGTCTTCTAAAGTTTGACAAACATTTCATTTGCGTTGCCTGATTTACTTCCACTTTTCAGGCTCGTCATAATGGTCAAAACTATGTTTTTGCTCTTCTAACTGGCTACCGTGACCCTCCTGCTGGCGTCTCGGTAATTCCTCTGCCTCAGACTGCTTTTCTTTGTGATTATTTCTCTTTTGTTTAGAGTAGAGGAAGCAGTAAATTAAAATAATAATAAAAAAAGAAAGATGAAGTGCATCTGAAGATGTTGCAAGGAGATATGGGTACTGTCACATTCTAATATAGTTGGTTGACACAGCTTCGTGACTGTCTCTTTTATACCAGTTTGTCATAATTCTTCCACTTGGTAAGACTCATTTTGCTGCTTACCTCTCATTGTAGATCCGAGAAGGACTTCACTATAATCCTTACTTCCCTGGTGGAGCTATAGCAATGCCTAAAATGCTTAACGATGGTGCTGTTGAGTATGAGGATGGCACCCCTGCAACAGAGGCACAGGTAATATATCCTTTTTTCCTTCGCTTCCCCTTTATATGTTGAACCATTGTTGCAGAAGTTAAAGTGCTGACACCGCACAGATGGGAAAAGATGTCGTGTCATTCTTGTCATGGGCTGCTGAGCCAGAAATGGAAGAGAGAAAGCTGGTAAGCTTCAATGAATTCTCCTTTCTCCTTATCCTGCATTTAGTCAATCCCAATTCTATTAGTTTGCAGGCATCCTTCTGTACTCAAGTGCTTCCAAAAGTGTATATGTGCTTGTATGCCACCTGAAGCCTGAGAATTAAACTTGCTTAGCAAATCCCACTTATTACCAAGTTTAGTGTTTTACTATCGCATTCTGAGCAGCTGATTTGTGTGCATGTTAACCCCATGTTGGATCCTCACTGTCAGTTGATCAACCCCATACGATGTACTATAAAATGAATTTCTGACTCTGACATTTTTTATTCCTACAGATGGGCTTCAAATGGATATTTGTTTTGTCACTCGCACTTCTCCAAGCAGCTTACTACCGTCGCTTGAGATGGTCTGTCCTCAAATCTCGCAAGTTGGTCCTTGATGTTGTCAATTAATCTCGAGGATTTCTTTCTCTACATACTAAGCGGGTGCAAGGGCTTAGAGAACAATATTACTCCTGCCATTTTGCCAAATGATTTGAGTTATTAATGATATATAGCATAGTTTAGACAATAGACTGCAATTGGAACTGTCTCTCTGCAGGTATTCTCTTTGGGGGGTGAATAAATAACTACTCAACTATTTATGGTACTCGTATCTTTCATATGAGAACTCTATATTGGAACCTGACGTGGGAATGCCAATTATGGGCTCCTTTACTTTCTTTTTTGTTGTAAGCCACTAGAGGACTGACATTTGAAATATGTTTAGTAGCAAATAAGTATGTTTACTCAGTGCCCCAACGGTTGTGGCCTAAACAGTCGAAGAGCTGGAACGATAACCTTGGAAGTTGGAACCAAGGTTCAAATCTCAGGTGAAACCGATACTAGGTAAATTCTTTTCATCCCTATGTATTGGTATATGAGATAGCAGGTTTACACGGGGTTTCTCATCATTTTATTTAAACCATTTTGATTAAAATATCTTAAAAATACTGAAAACAAGCAAATCTAAACACGATTATTTTCCAAAATAATTTCTTTTAAAGCTATACTCGACGCACAACTATTTTCTAGATTCAAATAGGAAACCAAATGCGAAGACAACAGTGCCTTTTAACAGAACTTTAGTACTCCTATAGTTCATGACGGAATTCAATCCGACTGCCAGTGCTGATTCTCTATTGGGTTTTTTCAAGCATATAGGGAATGTCGTACTACGTGTCGAATGCGAACTCATCATATCTTTAAGTGAGTGCCAGTCGTGTCAAGTTATGAATAGAATAAAAAGGAACACTTATCTGCCCGTTTTTTACCGAAAATCATACTCCATCCGTTTCAATTTATGTGAACCTATTTTCTTTTTAGTCCGTGCCAAAAAGAATGATCCCTTTTTTTATTTGAAAATAATTTACCTTTATGCAATGATTTATAGCCACACAAAATAAAGGTTCCTCATTTTACACCACAAGATCAAAAGTCTTCTCTATTTTCTTAAACTTTGTGCTCAGTCAAATGGGTTCACATAAATTGAAACGGAGGGAGTATGAAATTCTGTTTGGATTATTATTTCCCATCATTTTATTATATTGTATTGTGTCGTATTATATTATGAATATAATATTTAGATAAATTGTTTTGTTTGTTATTATTAAATAATATTTTACTGTTTGGTTTGATTGTATTTTAACTGATTAGTTTACTAAAATACCTTCAATTGTTTAAATATTAAATTTATCAAAAATTATGCATAAAAATAGTTTTAAAAGTAGAAGAATGCAAAACACCTTAAGAAAGCAGAACATAGGAGCGAGAAAGAAGAAGGCAAAACAAAGAAGCATAGCTAATTAGAATTGACTTAAAAGCAAATTAGGAGAAAATATAAAATAAAAGGTGTTAAAACACCTTTAACGTTGGCGAGAAGTACGGAAAAAAAGAAAGTATGTGTATAAGTTGGAGATTTGAAGTTAAAATAGAAAAAAAGGTAAAGGGTAAAATAAAATTGTGGAGTAACAAGTTAGGGCATAATTGGAAAGAAAAATACGAAACAATCGCATCACACCAAATCGGTTGTTTAAAAAAAGAAATTTTTTATTGTTCCGAAACAATGAATTTAATAATACAATATAACTAATTTTAATAAAACAATCAAACCAAAACAATGCAATACGATACAACAGGAAACAACCATCCAAACAAGCTGTTAATTTTGTGTGCAAACACAAGCCTAGCTTTTTACGATTTAGTGCGACACTGTAACTATCTTGTGGGGGTTAGTTTCAAATGCATTTGTTCCATTTTTCTAATATGATTGTTATGTAGCCACGCTTACAACAATACTGGGATAAGAAGCTTACAAGTCGGTCAGTGAAACACATACGCAGATAGATATTGACATTTCACTGAGAGAAGGATTTATTAATAAATATTAGATAAGACGTAAACTGAACAGAATACAGAACAAATCAGGGAGTTATGAAATTCAGTCACGATTGTAAGTTGGAGTATTCTGAATAGTCTACTAATAACGACGCCTACAAATTATTAGGGACCACTACTCAATCTATGGTTTTTTAACTGTTAAGAGTAGAGCTGGTGAAACTTCTAAGAATTAGTTTGTGATAGGTACTGCAGCGAGAAATTGCCACAGTAAGGATAAAAATAGTTTTGAGGCCCGTTTGGCCATGAGTTTTTTCAAAATAAATTTGAGATTTATTTTTAAAATTTATGTTTGGCCATAAATTTTACGGAAAAGGGCCAAAACTATCTATATCGTTTGCTAAATGGTTTATAAATACCCCCGTCCACCTATCCATTCAAAAAAATACACGAAGTTAATTTTATTAACAAAAATACCCTCGCGACTAACGACATAACTGATGGAGTGTGTAGTTTTGAATGGAACGGAGGGTATTTATAAACCATTTAGCAAATGATAGGGATGAGTCTTTCATTCAGTGACATGGTTTTTAATTTTTTTTTACCTTTTATAGATTCAATCTTTATCGTAGAATGTAATAATTTCAAGCCTTTTAGCACCTTGGTTTCAATTTTCTTGTGTGCTTGTATTAGTTATATGTGGTTTCAATTTTCTTGTGTGCTTGTATTGGTTTCGTGGCTCTTTTGTCTTCTTATGAACCGTCCAAAGATTTCCATTACTTTTCCCTTTCGAAGTTTCAATATTTCTCCTAGATTTGATTGATATATTTGGACAATTTTAACATTTGGACTCAATTTTTTTTCCACATTTTTGTTTTGTTTTAATCCTTGTCTTCTTACTTAACAATCCAAATATATCTGTTAATTTTCTATTTAAGAGTTTCAATACTTATATTGAGTTTGATTGGAGAAATTTTAGAATATGTTTTGAATTTCGGGTTATTTGAATTTAGGTTTTATCTATTCTTTAATTAATTTATTATTGTGTATATGCAGTATCCCAACTAGAGAAGAAGAAAGGGAGAGATTAGATGAGTGAGAATGGGTGTGACATATACTACCCATTTTTATAAACGGGTCAGATAAGGTAAATGAGTTGAAATAATATCCGTTTTTGTTCCAGTCAAAAATTACCACATGGACCAATTAAAAATTGTCACGTAATTAAATGAAAGACCCATCCCTATCGTTTGCTAAATTATTTATAAATACCCCCCATCAGTTCTGCTGTTAGTCGAAGGGTATTTTTGTAAATAGAATTAACTTCGTATATTTTTTTCAACCGATAGATGGACGGAGTGTACTTTTTTGAACGGATAGATGGACAGAGGGTATTTATAAATCATTTATCAAACGATAGAGATAATTTTGGCCCTTTTCCGTAAATTTTATTCACATTTTAGCAAAATCTCAAATCCCAAAATAACCCAATTTGTTGATTTTGGGCCAAAATCTCAAAACTTGGGATTTATATACATATTTTTCAAAATAAAGTTGAAAAATATGTTTTGAAAATATATGTCCAAATACATTTTTATTTTCAAACCAAATTTTACCCAAATTAAAATTTTCAAAATTAATTTAAGATTTATGAGCAAATGCTAGCTTAATGAATTTGTATTTAAAGATGATCAGCGACGACTAGTAACATGATAGAATGTTCCAATAATGACAATAAAATAAGGAAAATAATAGTGGATCGATCATTGTCCTATCGAAATCATCAAAGATCTAAAGATAGCATGTGTGTCTGTCTCTCGGTGGGTGTGTGTTTATAGATTTTTACAAATAGATTTATTGGTTTTAAAAGTACATTGCACATTGGTCTAACAGATTATTGTATTGGACACAAATGAACTTTTTAGGTTAAAACTCATAGACTTTCTTATACACATTTGACAGTAGAAATTCAACATTTATTTATGTTCAGCTAACCATGAATCTAAATTTACTGATTAGATAACGTGTGAGGAAAAATACAGCCACTTCCACTACATAATTCCAAGGCAAAATACATAAACGGTCCATTCAAGTTGTCCTCAACGGTTAGCCAGATATCTCAATTGACCTCATTTTCAGTGGGACACCTCAAGCCTTCAATATAATAGGTTAATTAAACACCCGACTCTATCAACCTACTCACGTGAAATACACTCTCAGATTCATGTGAAACGAACAAGTAAGAAAATATCATGTGTAATTTTAATTAAAAAATTTGCCACCTATTATTAAAAAAAAAGAAAGCAATACCCTAGCCTCCCAGCCGCCCCCTGTTCTTCTTCATCTTTAAGTGAATGTGCAAAAACAGTAGAAGCTATTCATTGCACAAGTTATTTTCACCCATTCTCTTCAGCCAATCCCAAGAGGCAAAATGGAGCTCGCCGGAATTAATGAAGCTTGCCGGAATAGATTTTCCGGCAAAAACCCGGCTAGCAAATAAGGTCAACAAACAACGACGCTACTGCCACGATTACATCGGCTATTCTAAAATCCAACCCAAAAGCAAAGACAACAAACACCAGAAATTCGTTGCCGGCAGTCATGGTTGTTGCCGGCATCCATGGCTATTACCGGCGTCCATGGCAATTACCAAATATAAGTTCATGGTTGTTGCCCCTAGTGGTCATTCTCTATTTATTCTTTTAGTCTGTTGTATTGCAGGTTTTGTGAATATAAATATTTTTGTTCATCTCTGATCTTTGCTAAATTGGGGGTTATCTTTGCTTTGATTATATATTTGATAATGGTGGGTTAAAGTTCACAAGAAAATTTTGGAGAAGAAAGAGGGAGGAAAGTTGGGCTCCACAAGTTAAATTAAAAAAAGAAAAGAAATAAGTATAATTTTGAAAGCTTTCACTTGCTGTTAGGCGATTGTAGGACACACACTTTGCCATGTCACTCTGAAGGGTTTAAGTGATACACTGAAAAATAATTTAAGGTGTCCAACTGAAAATGAGGTCAATTGAAGTGTCTGGCTAACCGTTGAGAACAACTTAGAGGGATCATTTATGTATTTCGACTAATTCCAATTTATCTGTACCCCCTTGAATACTAGATATTTGTTCTTTACCTTTTCTCTTAAAACCCCTACTTGTTTAACACCTACAACACTTTAAAAATACGCAATGTTACATAATTACAACGTGTTAATCTTTAACTTTGTTGAGGTCAAACTTGGAATTGGCCCCAATAATTACCTGTCCCAACTTTGGAGCTTAGCTGCAACTTACATAGAGTTACAATATGGGCGGAGGTAGCCTTTAGTACATCCGAATCTGGTATTTTCAAAACGGAACTTAAATATAATTGTTAAAATTTATATAATTTTAACAAATATTAGATCTGTATTCACAATTTTAATAAAACAACGAGTTTATTGCTAAAAACTTTAACTGTCAAAATCATCAAGTTATGATCATGAATTCGCCTCTATATAGAGAGCATTCCCTCATCAATCATCACACTTATTTTTTTCCCACCTGATATCTAATACTAATATTGGAGTCCGATTGTATCAAAATTCGTCGCGTGGGATTCCATTCGGGACAAAATTTATAAGGTTGATCTATGAAAAATTCGTTTAAAGAATATCAAATGGGTGCAAGGACAAGTTAAAATCAAGAGTCAGTGAATTCGGAATGAATTATGCTATAACATTTTGTTACACAGGTATACTTTAGTTTACTTTTGTACATACCAATAACAACAATAACAACCCAGTAAAATTCTATTAGTGGGATCTGGGGAGGAGGCGAGAACCTAAATATTATATTTTTGGACTCAAAATAACATATCTATATATAGCGTCTAAATACAAGATGCTATACCTTAACGGTAACTTTTTCCGTTAAGGTATAGCGTCTTCTATTTGCATGCTATATGGCCTGTCGATTTGACTGTCATATATAGCGTCTTGCTTTTGTACGCTATATATAGCGTTTTCTTTTCAAACGCTATACCCCCATCTAAATACAACCTTCGTCTTCTTCGTCGACCATAACCATTTCCCCTATTTTTTTTTAAATCACCATGCTTCTGGTCCCCCCCCCCCCCCGATTGTCCGATTTTTTTTAAAAAAAAAATTGTGGGCCCTTCCTGTCACACAAAAGGTGAAGAACGTAGGTCCCACATCGTATTGGAACCTTATATTATTGTGGTTTAACTCCTTCGTCTTCAAATTTTCACACAAAACATTCACTACATCGAGGTATTTTAATTTATTTTATGTCCAAACTTGTATAATAATCTATATCACTGCCTATTGAATGTGTTTCCATGTCGTTTTGTGTTTTATTTGCGAAACTAGCATGTTATATTTATCCGGACTAAGATATTAGTGGTCTAAAAAATATATATAATTAAGATTTAAATTTTTATATTAATATCCGAATTTAGATATTAGTGTTTCCATGTCGTTTTGTATTTTATTTGCGAAACTATCACGTTATATGTATTTTTGTTGATGTTATGTGATTAAAATATATTTGTTGTTTATATTTAGTTTATTTATTAGCGTAGTAAAATGTAATTTTTTGCGTAGTAAACCGTATAGTATTTTAGCGTAGAATCCCAGTAATTTAAGTATTTCTTATACTGGTAGATGAAGATATATACTTTATACAATTAAATAATCAAAATATTGAATTTGACGCACATAAATATTCATGATAGCTTGGTGCTACTAGGCCTCAAATATCGAGCCTGGAACCCAATAAGTATATATATTTAAGAATTTTGAATTATAAAACAAACACACACAAAATAATCAATATATTGAATTTGACACGCATAAATATGCATGATAGTTTGGTGCTACTACGCCTCAAATATCGAGCATGTAATCCAATAGGTATATATATTTAAGAATTTAAATTATAAAACAAACACACACAAAATAACCAAAATATTAATGTGACACGTATAAATATTCATGATAGTTTGGTGCTACTGGGCCTCAAATATTGCGCCTGGAACCCAATAGGTATATATATTTTGTTCAATTAAATAATAAACATACAATTAATATTGTTGAATTTACAGTTGATGACATGGACACACCGCCTATACATCTCGGCCCTTACTCTAGTGAGCACCGACTGAGTTATGGTTCGTCATTACAGGCGCATGTATGGTTTCATAGTATTGAATTAGAATTTGTTTTTATTTTCCATAACTTTGTTAATTTTCTTTTTAAGGCTGAATGCGAAGTTGACATTGATGCGACAGATGCTTACATTCAGAATCCCGAAAAGATAATGGTACGACAATTTAAATTGTTGTGACTTATTTTATACTTCGACATACTAAGCTTTTTATTATTATATAGGTTTCTACTGGACTGACGGCCCCTTCTACTGATCCTGTCAGCACCACAGATGATCCCCATCGTCTGCCACCATCCGTATACAAAGTCCACTTTTCAAGGTCATGTAGCATTAACCAACGATAGGCTGCCTCATCTTCTTGCCTGATATATTCCACGTGCCTTCAAAATTTATGTTATTTGTGGTCTATTGCTGCCATCCACATCAAATCATGCAGATCCTTGTTGGGATATACCTTCTGAAAATTGGCTTTAAGGTGCCTAACACAGTAACGATGGTAGACATAAGGTTCTTGCCTTGCAGGCAAGTTCTCCATAGAACTTAAGATAACATCGTGCCTATTAGATATTAGACAGATACCGGAACGCTATTGACAACATACTCTTTTAAGTGGTTCAAAAATAGAGTCCACATCTCTTGGCTGTCATTGGCACAAATAGCAAAAGCTAGAGGAAATATTTGACCATTAGCATATACTGCCACGGCTATCAACGGCTTGATATCGTACTTTCCATAGACATGAGTGTCGTCTATGGATATTACGAGCTGACAGTGCGGAAAACCATCAATTGCTGGTTTTAACGTCCAAAACACGAAATTGAATATATATTCCGGTTTACCCTAACTCCACTCAAGCTTCCATTCAACAACTGTCTCGGGGTTAAACTGCTGCAGTGCAGCCATGTACCTAGGAAGATATGCAAATGACTTATCCCACTTACCATAGACTATTTCAAACGATCGTTTGCGCCCGAGATATACCTTTCCTTTAGTAATAGTATGGCCATGTTCCTGGTTGACTATTGTAATGCACTCTTTATTCTATACCTTATGGATGCTTCAATGTGTGGAATAAGAAAAAGAGAAATAAAGTCAATATCCAAGTTGAATTAATTCCCGTTGAATGTGTCCATTTATGTGTGGGTGGGAATTTATTTACCCACTTTCCACATACCTGTCTTCTTCTTGCTCGCACGCAACATCCAATGACATAGCCAAAACCACATGCGACAAAACAACCTTGTATACAACTGGACTTGACTCTCATACCATCATCTCACGACACTCTTTTACGTTTTGCATTTTATAAGCCCTGCTTAAGTGCGCTTTATCACGAAAAAACAAGCCCTTTTCCAGCACCGTTTGTCTAGACTCATCCCACATTGTTGTCCGAATTTTATCAAAATTCCTTGTGTGAGCTTCCACGTCTGGAATGCTTGGCAAGGTATCAAGGTAAGGAATCTCCTTGAATGAAACGACACTTGGGACTCGTACACTCTTCCTCTGAAAGGGGTGGAGCATACTCTCTCGTCAAATCTGGTCCTTCCTTCTCATCCTCCTCATCACCATCCTCACGAGGAAAGGGTGTCTCATCTCCAGATTTATCAGCATTGTTATCATAATCATTGTTCTCTTCCTCACTCTGTGCATCTGCCAGATCTCGATTTAATACGCCGTCTTCGGGCAATTGAGTGAGTACATTTGATTCAACTTACTCGTTTTCACTGCACAATAAACAAAATAATAAGATACTAAATTTAATGAATACTTTCCATATAGTTGTATCACTTCATTTACAAGTCGTAATGTGATGAAATTACATGGTATACATTTTCATTTAGGTGATGGCTCCCGGATGGACCACCATGATCCAACACTCCATAATTGTGCGTGGGTTCATAATTTGTAAAATTTGTATCTTGCATGTACCCCTTGTTAAATATATGTGCGTTAATACAAATTCAATACAAAATGTACATCGTAAACACAAGGAAAATTGAAGCTTATCACTCGTCTTGTGAATTATGTAAAGCAGGGAGGGATAAGTTTAAGTTAAGAAAAACTCTTTCGTCCACAACCTGTCCGGCAAAAACTCCTCCAGAATAAGCACCCGATGACTGGGGTTTATTCGGAACCTGTCCGACAACCTCATTGTTTAGATATGTAACTTTTTTTCTATAGCATGTTCTATTTATATTTGTCTTCTATTATATAAGCTATATATATATATATATATATATATATATATATATATATATATATATATATATATATATATATATATATATATATATATATATATATATATATATGTAATTTTTTTTTACACCTATTAATATACTTTGAGTCGACAAACATAATATTTAGGTTCCGAACTTGTCTGGGGAGGATAGAATATAGTCACATACACAGACTTGAACCCTACCCCGAAGAGAATAAAAAAATTATTTTCGGGAGACCCTCGGCTCAGAAACATATTTACTTTAGTTTACTTTTATACATATATAAAAAAAGTTTGTACACATATAAATAATTTGAATTAGAAGTAATGAATGAATTCAGTTAAACTTAAGGGTGACCTACATCTCTCACCCCCCACCCAAAAAATACTTTTTTTCCCACCCCCCATACTAATTAGAAAGAATGGATAATCGATTGTACACATGCTTGTTGTTATAGCAGCAGTGACACCTGCAAACCTTACTCCTTGTCCATTCACTAATTGCACATGCTCTCTTCATTAAACATTTTCGAATTATTGCCCACCACAAACCCTTCTATTTTTCTTTTTCCTTCTCAAAAGACAGTAAGACAAATAAATTAAAAATGCAGTGAGTTGCACATGGGAATGCTTCAGTACCAGATCTTGAATGTCTTCTATTCCCAGTTTCTCACTGTCACGTTACTATGTTTCTCTCTATTTACTCATTCATCCGTCGTATATTTGTTTTAATTATTGAGGATAATTATGTCATTAATTCTCTCATAAAAAGCTTGACCTAGTTTGTAAAAGGAAGGAAACCCAACATTATCCTGCCACAACCATGTGCCCATGGCAGGCTAATAACATTTTGTGATTCGTCGGTTGTAAATCTAAACTCTTATTGGATCATACTACAAGCTCTTTTAACTAAAATTATCCTTATTAAAAAAGTAGAGAAAATTTTAAGTGTTGGAATTCTCTGTGATTGGTTCAACTATATATATACTCCGATTAGTTAATTATCCATTCCAACTCATCATTGGACTAGCTTTTACAAGATATAATCATTATTTAAAAAAGATGAAGCGAGAGAGTTGGAGCAGTATATGGTAAATTTGCCAAGATTAATGTAATAATATTGGCCTAATTATAGTTTGAGCCAGCGGCAGTATATAAATAATGTTCTCAGTTCGGTCCCAAATAAGTAATTTTTCGATTTTTTTCCTTGTGGTCCAAAGTGAGTGATTTTTCAGTTTTCAAGAATGAATTAATTATTTTTTTCTACAGTGAAGTAATAGTGTTGGAATATGTATATTTAGGAGCGTTTATGTGAGATAGTAAATGTTATAGTCAATTCTATTGCTAATTAATGTTAAACGGTAAATTTCTTAATTTGTACGAAAACACAAAAAAAAAATCACTTATTTTGAATAAGTAATAATATTGTATGTGAAAAGAATGAAGTAGAGCATGTGCACAAGCTGGTCAAAATCTTGACCAGAGACGACCATTGTCTAACTATAATTCAATGTACTTGAGATTTTGAGGATGATCGGAGGGAAAACGATCGATCATAGGCTAAATATATATACTAATGGTCAAAACAAAAGACTAAAATACGCAATTACAATTACGATCATTCAACGTAATTCACATGTATATGGGAACATGGTGGCTGTTAGGGGTGGAGTCTAGATTTTTTATTTAACAATTTTATTTATTAAATGGTTTTAAATAAATATTAATATATATACTAAATAAAATATTTAATATTTAATATAAATTTTAAATTAGAATTATTAAATTCAGTTAAATCCGTAATTACTGGCAGTCATGACATATTAGAGCCACCAAAACATGTAAGATGCATATAAATATAACCACCAAAATCATGATCTAGCATGTAAAGGAAGAGTGCTTGTGTTCTCGCTGTAACTCGATGAATGTATATTAGTATTATGTATATAAATTATTTAATACGTAAAAAACATTAAAATATGTACATCCATTAAGACTTAGGAGTGCACCCCAGTGCCGGCTGAAGGGTAAGGCAGCCCAAGCAATGGCTTTAGGCCCCCAAACTTTGGGGGCCCCATTATTCACTGGTTGTAATTTTATGAATTAATCTTTTATATAAAAAGTTATTTATTTTAACGTTAAAAACTGTAATTCTTTAATACAAAAAAAAAATAGAAAATTTTAGTTTGTATTTGATGTTAATTGTTGATATTTGAATAACCCGAAGCATATGAAAATCTCTTTATTTATTTATTTAGTAGATAAAAATTGTGATTACTAGATAATAAAAATTCAAAAAATATATTGACTTAGTCTCGAATAAAACATACTAGTCACTCTGACATGATAGCTTAGACTTATTTTTCAAACTATTATTACAAATAGAAGATAAGACTCGAATCGATATACTTAATAAGATAACAAGACTTTATACCCAAATATCTACATTCTTTATAGAATAATATTACTATAACAGTTGCATCCCAAGAAAAAAAAAATTCAAATTAAAATTGATAAAATCTTGTATAGGATCAAGAATATCTCACGGGAAGCTAAATGGATCGGATTAACGATATTATCAGTTGAAAATAAATTATTAGAATAACTCAATTATAAGAAAATTATTAACAATATAGCATCTAAAAAAGTTGGAAAAATAATATATATATATATATATATATATATATATATATATATATATATATATATATATATATATATATATATATATATATATATATATATATTTTTTTTTTTTTTTTAAATTAAGGGCCTCTCATCAAAATTTTGCTTTAGGCCACCGAAAATGTTGAGCGCCCCCTGGTGCACCCATGCATTCACTGCGAGGGCTTTGCATGGATTGGATCGGATTGAATTTAGTACATTTTGATTGAAATTTTGGATTTCGAATTCTACAAAATACAATTCGAATTCGATTCGAATAAATTTTGGATCGGATCGAACTTTAAAGTTTGGATCAGATAAATATTTCAAAGTTCTGGATCGGATTACCTATTATTAAGGCTATTGCTATTCTAATCAGCTAATGCATCTGCCTTATCTGCTTCTTCTGTGTTCTGTACTACTACAAACATATCTTTGCTTTTCATCTCTTTGTCATACTAAAATAATATCTTATATGGATTAAAAGTTTTTATTTAAGAAGTTTGAAAAAAAAAATTAAGAGAGGAAAAACGAGCATGCGGGTCATGGGTTCTAGGGCGGTTTGGAGTTTTTTTGTTTTTGTACTGGTTCTTTCTCCTAAATATGCCACGAGTCCCGGCCGTTAAAATATGGACAAATATAGAACTTTGATGGACGGCAGGAGTAAACTTGGACGGAAAGTATAACGAGGGATAGGATTGAACAATAAAATAAAGTATATGGATATATCAGACCCTTTTCCGTATTAAGAATGCGCCACGTGTCCCGGCCGTTAAAATATGGGCAAATATAGAACTTTAATTGACGGTAGAGGTAAACTTGAGCGGAAGTATAACGGGGGATAAGATTGAACAATAAAACAAAGTAGAAGGATATATAAAATCCCTTTTCGTTAATTTAATTAGGTTATTCCAAATCTTTGTCGCTCAGCACGAGGATGGCACGTGCACTTTCGCTTCCTCGCTGTATCTAGGAAAGAGAAATAGTGGCAGTTACTGTAATTTCCTTCTGTCCTAGGGGCAATTTGATGAGCAGAAATTCATAAAAGCCTGTTGATCATTTGTAAATTTCATTCATCATATCCTCACTCACTCTCTCTTTCTCTTTTGAGTCTGACTACTTTGAAAAATGAAGAAAGAAGCCATATTTTTGGTGCTGCTCTGTGCCACCATACATGTTGCTTCATCTCAAAAGGATGGTAAGTTTCTATTCTTTTAAAATCTTGATTTACAATTCTGATCATTACAATTCTTGTTCTATATTTCATTTATGCGCATTCATATTAAAACTTCTTATGGTTTATAATATGAAAATTTAGTTATGGAAATTGTATTCGTGATCATGCATGCTCTAGCTAGTGTTTGGTAATATCTTACCTTTATATAACAGCGAGAGGCGGAGCCATAATTTCAAGCTTATAGTTTCGAGATTCTAATCGTTTTGAGTTACTGGGTTCTAAATTAATTTATACATATTCAAAGGATTTTTTAAGACAAATACAGGGTTTGAACCAAAGCTATTGGGTTCGGCTGAACCCGTTGGTAGCACTCTAGCTTCGCTCCTGATAACATCATCTCTATATAACAACACTTCACTATAAAAACCAAGTTTTTTAGGAACCAATTTTCATATTATATTATAATATATGTTCTCTATAACAACACTTTGTTATAACATCAAAAAATATTCGAAATAAATAAGGCTGTTATAGTGAGGTTTGGCAGTATGTCTTAGTTTCCTAGGAGTCATGGTAATATGAGCAGCTAGGAAATTAGGAAACCGATTTATTAATTGATTTCGTTTTCTTGTAAATAAAAATCGCATCAAGTCGGACTATGAACAAACTTTAAATGAATAAATCGTAGCGGTGAAGCCAGGAATTTACTCAAGGCTCTTTAAACTTTAAAGAAGTGAAAATATTCTCTGAAAAAGAGTGTTCAATATATGTTATATACTTCTAAAATTTAATATTTTATCTAAATAATCAGTATAATTTTCCGACTAAAGATGATCACACGCCTCTTAAACAAGGAAGGAGAGGGAAATATACACGTTCTACACTTTAAGTAAAGAGAATATGATGGTTGTACCAACAGGCCATGCTCTTTTTCCCCCACTTAAATATTATACTTTAGTAAATCCATCTAAACTTAGATCCCTCTAATTGGTGCAAGATCTACACTACTAGTAGTTAGATTGAACGCTTTTTTACAATAAGTACTATAGTTTGACGTACACTGGTATAAATTTTTCACACGATCAAGTCTGTCACAACCTAAAAGTCACAAATACTATAAAAAAAAATACACTGTCAATGTATCTAATTTAATTCTTTAGTTGTCTCTCTGTGACTTATAAATTACAGGTTCAAATCCTTACTCCACGAAGTAAGTCCAAAAAAGAAATTAAAAAATATTATAGCTAGGGGGAATTGAACCTATGATTTTAGGAAGGTTTTGAACCCCTTAACGACTAATCTACACTTTTGGGATGTATCAAGGGGGTTCAAAACGTATTATATAGAGGTAAAAAATAGATTTATCTTATATATACAGGTGTAATTTTTCGATAAAGGGGGTTCGCCGGCCTCCCTAAATCCGTCCCTTGCTGCTAGCAGTGGCGAAGCCAGAAAATTATTCAAGGGTGTTCAAACTTGAACACGAAAAAATAAATGTGGAGCTACAGGTTTAATCCTACATCCCTGAAGTAGTTTTAACCACCCTTTGCCACTAGGCTATGACTCTTCATTGTTTCGCGAGGGTGTTCAATATGTATTACATATATATAAATCATAATATTTTACCTATATATACCGTATTATTTTTCGACGAAGGGTGATCAGTTGACCATCCTGGCTACCATGTAGCTTCGCCCCTGACTGCTAGCTGGTAATTAATATTATGTATTTAAGAATAATTCATTTACTTGTTTATTTGATCAGGAATATTGCCAAATGGCAATTTCGAGTTAGGTCCAAAAGCATCGCAAATGAAAGGCACAAAAGTGGTAGACCGTCATGCTATACCAAATTGGGAAATATCAGGTTACGTAGAATACATTAAATCAGGGCAAACACAAGGTGATATGTTACTACCAGTGCCAGTTGGAGATTATGCAGTTAGACTTGGTGAAGATGCTTCAATTAAAACCAAATTAAAAGTAACAAAAGGAGTATTCTATTCCCTTTCATTTGTATTTGCTAGAACTTGTGCTCAAGAAGAGAAACTCAACGTATCTGTATCGCCTAATTCTGAGCCAAATGATTGGGGAATGCTACCTATGCAAACTATGTATAGTTCTGATGGTTGGGATTCATATTCTTGGGGTTTTTTGGCTGAGGCTAACGAAATTGAGGTTATGATTCATAATCCAGCTGTGGAGAAAGATCCAGCTTGTGGTCCACTCATTGATTTTGTTGCTCTTAAGGCTTTGAAAACACCCAAAAGACCAAAAGGTAAGTAGCCTACAATTAATAATTACTGCAGCTTCGTGTTAGCAGGATCATTTGAATCCAATATTTTTCATGCGGGATATAAATTTATCTGTGAAAATTCACTAAATTTACTATAACTAGTATATATGAACACATAACTTAAAAGAATATAATAAACTAATGGCAAAATTCGTATATATTAACTCATAGAACTAAAATTCTGAATTTGCGTTTGCTGGTCCTTATGTGAAATAAGGATTACAATCATATCTATAGTTGTTTACACTGTTAGTGTTACTTAAATTGGGTTATAACAAGTTATCTATATGACATATTCATTTTTAATCTTCATTTACATATCATCAATATACTTAAATAATTTGTTGTAAGATCACTTTCTCATAAAGTATTATTGAAATGCATCAATCTCTTTGTTCTTCCATATTCGTATCAAATGTTAAGATTGTTATATCTTTTTCGAATGTAAAGTGATTATTATTATTATTTAGGTATCATATTTATTTTTATGTTTAATTACTAAATTCGATTAACCTTGAAAGTGTACATCAACGAAACATTATTGTGAGACAACTAAAAAAATAACTATTATGTGTTACTAAGAAAATTCTCTCGTAAGAATATTTTAATAGATTATATGTTTGTTAATATTTTATATTTTTACTAAAAATATATTTAATTATCAAAAATTTAACAAAGTAAGATTGAAATAATATTTAATTAATATAAAACCTGAAAAATCTAACAAAACCGAACCAATTCAAACCGATATAATTGGTCTGGTTTGATTTTGATAAAAAACAAACCAATCCGGTCCATGTAAACCCCTATATATATTTTATTATTTATATTTACAAGTGTACTGATATATAATAGTCTCAATTCTAAAAATAGAAAATGGAAGTTGTACATTTCTCTACGATATTGGAAACAATATAATCTCTCTATCTTCACAAGATAGAGGTAGAGTATGCATACTTCCGACATCCCACTCACGCCGAATTTGTTGTTGTTGTTGATGTACTACGATATGTCATATTACTAACATATTGATGATATATAAATGGATGCAGGCAACATGTTGAAAAATGGAAACTTTGAGGAGGGTCCATATATTTTCCCTAACACAACATGGGGTGTTCTAATTCCTCCCAACATTGAAGATGACCATTCTCCATTGCTAGGATGGATGATTGAATCTCTTAAAGCAGTTAAATACATTGACGCTGAACACTTCACCGTGCCCGAGGGCAAGCGCGCCGTCGAGCTCGTAGCCGGAAGAGAGAGTGCCATAGCACAAGTAGTGAGGACTAGACCTGGAAAAGTATATGATCTTATTTTCTCAATTGGTGATGCTAGTAATTCTTGTGAAGGATCTATGCTTGTAGAAGCATTTGCTGGGAAAATTACTATGCAATTTCCTTATGAATCTAAAGGAAAAGGTGGTTTCAAAAGGGCTAGACTTAGGTTCACAGCAATTTCTCCACGTACAAGAGTCAGGTTTTTGAGCACATATTATCATATGAAGAGTGATAATTCTGGCTCTTTGTGTGGTCCTGTGGTTGATGATGTGAGATTGGTTGGAGTTCGCAATCCCCGCCATCCATAGGTTTTTTATTAATTGAGTCTGATAATTATTGATTGAGTTTAAGTTTTATGTATGTGACGGAATATTGAGATGTTATTCCTTGTAATACAATAGTTGATGTGTTGCTTTTGCAAATCACGTCAAAATTATGTATTGTTACATTATATTTGTTGCATTTTACATGTACCTAGTAAAATTTTCGAATAATTAAATGAAATAGTAACCTTTTTTGGTTCAGCATAGTATGTGTTCCTTCTTTTCGTTAATTGGATTTGAGGACTCAAATCTCAATCATCAGTTCTTTATTTTTATTTTTTTATATTTTCCAGACCCATAGAAAGTTAGAGGAAATGAGTTCCAATCTATCTTCCAATTAATTCTCACGAGTATATGAATTTTGATAAAAAGATTGGTTTCTTTGAGTTCAAGATGTTTTTACTTGGAACAAATATAATTGTAACAACTTTTTGTCCTATTTATAAATTCTATAAATTAACTATGTAGTGAGTAGAAATGCATTTTATGTAGATGGCATGCTAGCTTCTCCTCCTTTTCCTTTTCTACCAACAGATCATACATCTTAGAGAAGTCTTAATAAGTAGACTAAAACAATTAGTCAAATAGTAATGCTGAATGAAATTCACACAGACAAGGATTTTAGTGGTAAACTCAACTATTGTGGAAAATTATTTGGAATTCAATACCAATCTCGAGTTAAAACAAGTATTCTGTGACAGGAGCAGATTTAGTATCCCCAATTTGCTCAGCACTTTCCACATATTAAGAGTAAATTTCACTACTTATAAGAGTCCGATCAAACTAAACTAAATCTTTTTTTTGTTTTAAATCAAATTTGAGATATATCCAGAAATACAATGAAAACTACTATAAGTTGCAATTTTCTTAGGGATAATTTTGTAACAGTAACCTCCTTGTGATTTAAGAATCAGTCACTTAATTACCATAGTTTCATAAACTTTCTCCCTCTCTATTGTCAAAACGCAGTAAAGATTAGTTGCTATGGATTGAGAATCCTCAATTGCTATACTCAAAAGGACCGTACAAATGAAATATTCTCAAGGGAACTTCAGAAATCATGCAAAGGCCCATAATCATATGCAGTTGATGTTTACAATAATAACCAAAATAGCAGAACGCCCTATTAGTTTATTGTTTACAACCAAATATATCAGTGCATAATATTCTCCATGTCAAGCACGTACAAACAGAAATAAGTGACAAAAAAAAAAAGAATTGACATTCTTATAGTCAATCATTCAGTTCTTCAGGGTTTGAAAGAGAACAGAGAAAGAGAGATTGTAGCAGGAAATCTGCTACACTGTTCGACGAAAAAATAATTGTACACAGATGTTATCTCCACTCTTTATGTGGTTAATAACAGAAACCAAAACCGGGCATAAGAATCTGCAAAACAAAAATAAGAAGAAAGGAGGGAGGAAAAAAGATACAATTGAAACTGCTCTAACACTTGAGCTGCAAATTCACAATCAAAGCTTTACCAAAAGGAGAGATAGACTTCGACTCTACCTTTTGAGTAAATTTAGATAAGAAAAATTACAAAAGATATATGTAAAAGTAGGAAAAAGCTCAGTTGAATAAATACTTGCGACTTGACATAGAGCGCCCTGTTAATGTTGCAGTTGTGGTTCCACTAAAATTCTATTGATGAATGGTGACATGGCTGCTAGCAATGCTTTGGGACATTCCTCATGTGGAAGATGTCCACAGCCAGATATGGCGACCAGTCTCTGTAAGTTGAGATCATTGTCAGATTTGCAGAAATAAGCTTCAAACTTTGCAGTTAATTCACATGAACATCATAAAATATGTATTTTTTCCAACACCTGCGCTTTCAATTTAAAAAAAAAATCGGACTCCAAAATAGGGAAAAAGGGGTTGAGCAAAATCAATTTAGTTTCTATTCCAAAGGTTGTAAGTTTGAATAAGTTTTCGTAACATGCACCAAAACAAGTGGCAAAATTCCAATATTAAACATGCATTTGAGACATATTGCGAAATGACCGGTAATAAAGCTGAAATATAAATGATTGTATTTCACTTTCCAAACAGTGTGCCATTTTCCTTTTCTTTTATTTGCCTGAGATGGCCAATGGAAACCTAGTAAATGTATATTCTTTATATAACGGATGTTGCAAATACAATCCTTTTAAAACTAATCTGTGTCTTCCTCTTTTGCTATGGCAGCTGACCCGTCCAAAACCTTTTCATTTTCAAAACATTTTTCCCGTAGTATGTCAAAATTGTGTCTTCGACCTTTTATTTTGACACTAGAAGCAAAAAGTTCTTTTACTTAAACAAAATGGAATCTCAGAAACCATCTTTAAGAGATAAGCATTCCCAAAAGTTGTTAACTAGTCTAACTTATTGCTTTGTGCATCAATAGTTGTACTATGGCTTTAAAGCAACAACTTTTATTGCTTAGAGTCAAAAGCTCAATCCATGATTCTTATTTCCTTCTACATAGTGTAATAATATAGTTTCTCAGAGATTTTCCTAATTTTCATACTTAAGAATCAACTCCGGAATCCCATCATTAGGACAAGAGGCAAGATTCTCATACTAATGAAAGCTTTTGATATTAAGCTCTTTTTTTGTTATTAAACAACGATTACTAATTAATTAGGATGGAAACAATAACTTACTGATCTATCCAAAAGAATTCGGCTTCTATAATGGAAACCAATACAACAAGCTTTTTATCACCAAGAATGATATACTATTGAATTACCACAGAGAACTAAACAAGCTTTTTATCACCAAGAATGATATACTAAAATAACATCTTAATAGTTCAGTTTTCAGCCCACACAGTTCAAAATATCATCAACAACAACATGCCGAGTGAGTAAATTTTATCAATTACAGTACAAAATGTTATCAAATTGAGTAAATTTTAAACCAAAAATGCCTAGAGGAAAAGATTTCAGCTTTTGAAATTAATTCAACAGGTTTCCCATCAGAAACAATATGTTGCATAAACCGGGTAGCATGAGGTAAAGGAAAACATATGTTTTTAAATCGAGAAGAAAACACCTGTAAATTCATAAAACACAAAACATAAAATCTAAGAAGAACTAGGCATTCAATACCTCTATACCATACAAGCTAGACGATGATATAAACTAGGCTAGTACTACAAAGATTTTACAAGCATCATGAGAGAGGGAGAACTCACAGAATTTACAAGTTTTGATGCCATTATTTGAACAGATTTTATAGGTACAAGTGCATCTTCAGCACCTCCAATCACCAGAAGTGGTAAACTTTCAACTGTTTTTAGCAGTTGTGCCGCATTTTCTGGAGAGAGGACTGTTTCAGATGAATGTTTTCCTATCTCATGGAGTGCTTCATCCCATCCTTCTACGCATAATGGTGCCTGATTACACATACAAGCAAAAAGGATGATATCATGAACATATCATCTATATTATTGAATATATTATTAAAAGGAGAGGACAAAGCCCTCTCCTTAAGCCAAGTGGCAGCCCAAAAAAAAAATACTTGGCATAATTAGTTTTTTAGTTAATAGTTAGTTGTTTTTTGAATTTAAATATCAATAGAAAAATAAAAATAATAAAAAAAGTTACCACTTCAAATTGGGGAGTAGTTATTCCTAATATATATTTTAATTATTGTATATTATTATATTTATTTATTATTATATTATATTATGTTATTATAGAGAATAAGAATAGCAAAAAAGTCCAAGAATGCCAAGTTTCACCAAAATTCAACAAGTGTCAAATTTTAGGAACAAACCTCCAAAAAATTTGTATATTCAAAAATAATTTAAAATAAATAAAAAATTAAAAAATCTTTAATCTTCCAATTGAGTTTACTACAATATGGATAATTTTTTAAATGCTTTGTTAAACCTAAAAATTCGAAAAACATAACTACTCCAAGTCTAATTATTAACTGCCGACATAGTCAGACAAAAAAGTGTCTATATTAGTCCCTTTAATTTAATACATATTTTAGTCATTAAAATGCAAATAATATTGCTGAGAACAAAAGAATAAAATTTAAATAAAAATATATTTCTATATTAATAAAATATATATCTTCTATTATATTACAAAAAGATAGTAGCATATAAAAATATTAAACAACGTAATATGCTAATAAGAATATCTATTAACAAATAATACTAAATATTGGTAATATAATATTCTTACAATGTGAGGGTAAAAGTTGTGTACACGCTACCCTCTCCGAATTTCACGGTGTGGGATAATACTGGGTATATTATTATTGTTGTTGTATATAAGTACATTTAATTTAATAGAGATTTTATTATTGGGTATATCGTACTGACAAATATGATGACAATTAAAATTTATAAAATAATACGATCTAATATGTTCAAATAACCCCGATTATAATTTAAACTAATTCATATTTTTTAATATCGACCGCGCATCGCGCGGGTATGACTACTAGTAATCTATTAATATCTAGAGTGAAAATGTCAGACTGACGACTTGACATTGAGTATTTAAAGTAAGAAAACAAAGGGAGACAAATTTATCCTGTATATTGATCCAACTACAAATGTTTCAACTAAAGATAAATTGATGGTGTTTCAACTCTAGGTACATATATTTACAGAATCCAGTTAAGAAAGCATAGACGCTTTATGGACTCTACCAAGTAGTGAGTCTCCCCTCCTTTCAATGTCTTCTCCTTCTTCTTGTTAATTATTTTGCCCAATAAAAATTCATCAATCCAAAACAGTAGCACAGAAAAGAATCATGTCCAGTTCACAAGTTTGAAATTCAAACTGTCCAACTGGGGAGAATCAAAATGGAGCGCATTAAAACCATTCCCGACAGTGTCATTTTTATTCCAGAAAGAGCAGTTATAATCCAGTATCAATAAACCAACAGCTAGAACACTTTATATACCTTGTATAGGCCCAAAACTTCCGTTGTCAGCTTGGTGGCATCATACCATGCACGTCTATTAACAACTTGGGTAATTTCTGTTCGCAATAGTGGACGCACCAAATGCTTTTTTCCAAGAGAAGTACGCAGTAATATCCTTGCAAAGGCTGGAACCAGTTCTCTTGACAAGCTAACACCCAATAATACAATCCCCTTGATATGGACCTAGGAGGCAAAAAATAATCAAGAAGATAATTATCACTAAGGAACAACACGCAAAGGTGATGAACATCATTTACCTGCAATTTGAATTTAAAACTGATTCTAGAGTGCTTTGTCTAATAGAATAGCACAATATATAAGTGTGCAACTCACTACGGGAACTAAAATTGCTCGAGCAAAAATCGGGGCTGACATTTTCTTATTATTGAATCATGGCTTCATAAAGTTTTCAGTTTCGGCTCTGATAACAGTAATGCACATAAAGGTACATGCCAGGAAGAAAGTAGCACGATCGCAAGTCACTCACATTAATTCACATATAAAAAAAGGAACTCAAACTCACATTAATCGAATTTGCGGATGACTGAACTCTTTGTGCAGCTTTCAGAGCAAGCAATCCACCATCGTCATGACCAACAAGTATAACTGAAGTAAAACCCATATCCGAACAGAAAGAGAGGAGCAGGTCAACCTGAAAAGTAAAAATCAGGACAGTTCAATAGAAGGCCTAAAGTAATGAAAAGTAACAATCTCCGAAATCAAGAAACCCAGAAAATTTTCTCACTTTCTGGCTCTTGCTACTTAACATTCTTGCTCTCATTTCTGTTGTGTGGTTTTCATGTTAAATTTGACAAGAAGCTTCATTAGAACATACAATCAAAAGCATGAGAATACCTGACTATCGATCCTGTACGGATTAGGCAATTGATTTTCCTCCCAGTCTCTCTGACGTGGCCTAGATGTCAATCCCCATCCTGGCCTGTCAAAGGCAGTGACTGCACAACCTACCTGTTGAGCTAGCTCACCCATCACATTTCTCCAAGAGAAAACCCCACCTCCAAAACCATGAACTAAAACAATTCCAAACTGATTATTTCCTTCTACATCTCGTATTGGGGGTGAAGACCCCAACTTACCAATTTCATCTTCATCACCAGTTTCATCTAGGCTGAAACTAGGGATTTCTCCAGACAGGACTGGGGAAGTTGGAGACACATCTAAAAGAGGTACATAGAGAGAGTTGGTATGAAATTGACTACTGTAGCTCCTCCGAATACGATAATCACTTTTTGACAAAACATGCAACGGACTAGCAGAAGAAGTTGTGGAGGATAAAGAACGGTAAGGTGAGCCAGGCAAGCAAAGTTTGTAATGAAGAGAGAGCCCAAGACAAGAAATGAATGAACTGTCAACATCAGCAAGCAATATAGCAGGGATTTCCCCCTCCTCGTGAGCTGATCCTGCAAGTTTTCTCCTCATTTCACTCTCAGTTCTCGTTTTACTCGCAGGAATTGGAGATCGTGGCACCTTACTGTATGCAGAGAAAACAACTTTGCAAGGAAGGACCTGTAATTATAGAGGAAACCAATTGTCAAAAACTTATAGGTTCCCGTAAACTGTATCTTCTTGCAAAAAGGTTATTAATAAATCAAGAAAACAAACTACATAAATAATATCTAAGAACTAAATTTCCTTGGAAAATAATATTATGCACTTAAATTGCAAATCAATATATAACCATTACTCATAAATTTGTCAGGAAAAGAGCATGCTCACTTTATGAAAATTACAGAATTGTTTTCCAATCGGGCCACAGTATAAATGAGGGAAACACATCCAAGAAGAGCAAAAGATACAAAACAGAAGACATATATTAGCTTACAGCTTCTGTGTCAACTCGGTGAAACAAAAGCTTCCTCCTTGCACGACAACTTGTTCTGTAGGCAATTACAGTGTGTCCAAGAGCAAAGACTACCGAAGAAAGAAACAACACGGGCATCCCCCATGACTTTTTCAAATGAAGCTTTTGCCTCGAGATAGAAGATGAAGCTTCAATCTCCAGGTATGAATTGACAGAGAAAACACAAGCCTTGATAGAAAGAAGAATCACGGAAATGATGGAACAGAATGTAACCGTTGCAAGGTATGGTCCGTGTGAAAGTGCAGGGCCGTCGCACAAAGAATAAACACCTATCACCAGAGACTAACATGGATTAGTCTTGTAGCAAACAGCCAGATAATAGACGCACAAAAAAGTTGCCAAAAGACTTTAAATTCAGATCAACCCATCTAGCCATTTTAGTTAAAAGGCTAAACCTTGACAAATCATTAAACTCAGAAGAACAAGCTCAAGCCAAGGTGAAACTAATATAACTCAGTCATCCGAACACATGACAATGGGGAGATAGCCTAGTGGTAAGGACCCTCAACCACGAGTCACCCTGGATCAAGACAGGAAAGGCCACTATTGAACTCCTAGGTAGGGAAGTCGGCTCTCAGGAGGGCATTGCTGAGGTTTACCATATCAAAAGAAAAAAGAATTCATCTAAAGAGGCATCACGAAAAGGGTTTAGATATTCAGCACCAAATTTATGATGTTACATCAGGGAACCACACGATGCAAAGCCAAACTCCAACATCAAGCTCCAGTAATATCCGTCCACAAATACCCGCCTAAGCCTTGGTAGGCAGAGTTACCTAGTACCTACCTAGTACCTGTGCGGGTACCGGTGGAATAGTCGAGGTGCACACAAAAACATAAGCAAGTTGAACATAAAAGCAGATGCAGATTAAACGCAAGCTTTAATCTAAAACCAACTATTAGAATTACACGAAGTATGCATTAATCAGAAGAACACAGCAACACGAGCACAAACTAATTAGAATCCACTATACAATCCTCAATATCAATATTTAATCAGATAACAACAAATAAGTAGAATACATTGTAGAACATGGAAAGGAAAACAGAAAATATAATGACATACAGGTGATGATAAGAGATCTCATGACACAAACGAGAGGAATGTCCGTCAAGGAGCTTTTGAAAGCATATCTACGCAAATGCTCTTTGAAACTGTAACATTTCACGCACGTGAAACTCGAAATCAACACACTTGGTACCAATACATCCCCTATTGCCACAAGCAGTGGCGCCGATAGTACCAACAGCGACGCTAACATCGCCACCATGAAATATACAATTTTCAAACATCTCTTCCCCTTCTCCAACATTCCTTTCCCTCCTGAGGCCATTATCGTAATTCCAATAATATTCTAGAATGTTCCAGATTCGAGAATGTTTTTCCTCTTCAGGTAGGGCTTCGAGAAATAATAGATCGAAGACGAAATAAAATTCCAGATAAATCCACGTGATACGGCTGCGGCACAACGGCCATATCTCGCCGGCGGCGAAGAGAACGCCGGTGAGTGAAGATGTTGAGTCTCGTATTCCGGGTCCGGTGGGATATCCGTTATGAGAATTGAATCAAAATTAAAGTTTGAGGAAAAAGTAAAGAATTTTGTTCTCCGTTTTGCAGAGAAAGTTTTTCCTCTCTGTGGTGTCCGTTGAAAAAGTATATATATACAGAGAGGAGACTTTTGGTTAATCGGCCGGGAGTTTTTTGAACTGTTTTTCTTCTCACCCCCTTACCCCTCCTGCAAACTCCCCCTTTCCTGTTTTGTCTTCCTTAATTGTATCGAGTCAGTCTTATGCTAAACGATATTTTTATTTTCTTCCTTCTAATTTGTTGACTTTAGACTCTTCATATTGAAAGGTCCTTTTATTAATCTCAAATTTTAGTTGATCGTATATGGATATTGTTTAGCTCGAAAATATGAGTAATAATTAAATTTGATTTGTAGTTTTAAAGGAGTATAATTTAGTTCAATATCAATTAATAATCAAGAAGTACGAAGTAGAAATAAAATAGAAAAATAAATCAAACCAATGTTACTTAGCATCAATGATCTCGAGCTTAGTGATAAGATCATGTTACAAATGATTAGGATCCCTTTTATATAATAGGAAAACCCTAAATAAGGAATATTCCTATTTAAAGTAGGAAATATTCTTGTTACAGTTGTCTAACCGCCTAGTACAAAATCGTACAATCTTATTCCGGGATTTACGTCATGATCTTGGGGACGTGTTAGGAATCCAGCTCATTCTGTTACGAACTCATAACGGTACTATTTCGGGATCGCGCACATTTGGCATTGGTATTTCTCATACTCCTGTCTCTCGGCATTGCACTATGTCTTCAAGCTCGAATCCGGTCCACCGGTTTCGAACTTGACCTCGTCCGGACTCAGGCCTAGGATGGAACCTCGAGCCGATAAATTGGATGATTATGATTTTGACTGTATACAGATAGTCCCCGCGTTTCTTAGAATAAGATGATAAGAAACGATTTACACCTTGATTTTCCTAAGCTTCTCATGATGACGTCATAATCGTCGCGTTGGTGCTTGAAGTGACCGGAAATGTCACGTCGGCGCTCTTCCCCAAAACATCAAATGCGTGCAAGTGTTGGTCGGCCACTAGCGTCGTCGAACTACGGTTTCCTTTCTATAAATATGAGTTTACTCTATTGAACTCATCTTATCTTCATTCACTCTCATTCTTTCTTTTCTTTACTTATTTCTCTAATTATCTGTTTCCATGGTTCGGAAGTGCGATCACAATGTCGCATTGCAGCAACTTTACTAGTTACGCCAAGGCTCTCCTTTTCAAAGCTTCGATTCGAAACAACGACAGAATGGTACAGAATCCTTCCCGCATCAGGAAATATGCGAACTTCACCCTACTGCTCATCTCTTTTAACTTCAATCTGGTGTGGCACTTCATTTCCTTTGCCTTCCGTGGAATGAGGTGGCATTATCATCTACTAACTTTTGTATCCCACATCGACATACGTCCAATGATGAACATACTTGGATTGTTGATCGTGCATCTTGTAACCTTTTTGGTTTTTTTTATATGACGGAACGTGAAGCTACATCTTGTTGTTTTCCATTCTGGTCTTTTTCTTCTGCTGCTCTTTTTAATGAATTACGGCCCAAAATTTCAAAAGAATGCTCAATCCCCGATGCCGGATATATAGTTACATTTATCGAGGGCTTTCTGCCCTAAATCTCTTGGGGCACATAGACATTTCCAAAGATCAAAATGGGGTCCCCAAGAAGGAGGCTCCTAAAGATGTCATTCTCGGGGACGTGGCCTTAAAAGTAGATTAGGTTCTTGGCTTTTATTTTTTTATTCTTTGTTCCTGTTTAAGTACCCTTCTTGGGTGTTGTAGTCATATTTTGTAACTATCTCTTTGAAATTTAAAGGATCCCCTTTTGCTTGTGTTGAATTCCATTGTGTCTTTACTTGTGAAAATTTTGATTTATAATACTTAATGGCTAATCCAAATACTGGATTCAGGACATAGTAATTCCTTAGATTTTTAATCGATCAATATAATAGCCCTTAAGGTTCTTGTTAATCCTTGAGCTGAGCTAAAATCGATTTGATGCCAACTCGAAACATCGGGATTCTTGAGTCCAAGTTAAGTGAGAGCAAGGTCCCGAATTTGAAATAAAGTTAGCCCTTAGGCTCTGTAGATAATCGTCGCGTGAGAAATTTCTTCAAACTCG
>JASVEL010011779.1:0-222227 GCA_032618575.1 Nicotiana noctiflora | reverse complement strand
AAATTCAATTCTGATCGCTCCCCTAAGTCACAAATCACCTCCCGAAGCTAACCGAATCACTTGAATCCACATCCTTGAATGAGAAGGGGAGCGCTTGTCTACCTTAGAAGATGAGATGAAAGAAATGATCAAGAAACAAATCCTTGAATGAGCGCTCAATGGAGCGTGCCATATCCATAACCTGCTTAAAAGATGACGATATAACTCTCTCTGGTCATAAGAATGCAAATGGAGTAGTTGAGTCCATCAATGAACCTCCTAATCCTCTCCCTGTCAGTAGGGATCATCCATGTGGCGTGCCTAGCCAACTGTGTGAATCTCAGCTCATACTAGGTCACTGACATGTTACCCTGAACCAACCACTCAAACTGGCGACGAAGCTCCTCACGACGGGACTGAGGTACATACTTCTCTAGGAAGAGAGTAGAAAACTCCTGCCAGGTGAGAGGTGCTGCTCCCGCAGGCCTACGCCTCTCAAACTCCTCCCACCAGTCAAACGTTGGACCAGTAAACTAAAAAGTAGTGAATGAAACTCTGCTGGACTCGAGAATACTAGCTGTACATAGCATCCTCTGGCACTTATCTAAGAAACCCTGGGAATCCTTGCCCTCAGCGCCACTGAAATGGGGTGGCTAGAGTCTACCAAGCCTCTCTAGACGACGCTGCTCGTCGTCGGGCATTACCTGAACCATATGCTCTGGAGCTGGTGCAGCTGGAGGGATAACTGGTGCAACCACCTGAGCGGGGACCGCCTCCGGCGTCTGAAGTCCCTGAACCACCTGCTCAGGTGTGCGAGCTGCAGGGGTCTACTGACCACCCCTTGTCTGGGATGTCGTTGCAGTAGCGGTAGCTGATACTACCTCAGCCAAACCGGAACACACTGATAATATCTGGGCTAGAGTCTCCTGAAGACTAGGAATAGCAATAGATACAGTCTGGGCTTGAACTGGGGTTGCTGGAGCATCAACCACTGGGGGCTGCTCCTAAATAAGTACAACGGGCAGGTCAGCGGGCACTGCCTCAGCTGCCTTACCTCTACCTCTACCACGACCGCGCCCACGACCTCTAGCAGGTGGCAATGGAGGTCGTCCACCTCGTTCTGATGCTCGAGTTCTCGCCATCAGCGAGTGAATAGAATATAGAAGTTCAGTTCTCAGAAAAACAAAATCGCACGATAGAGTAGAAGAAATGTGAAGTGTTTCCTAAAGATTCGCAGCCTCCCGAGGATAATTACAGGCGTCCCCGTACCGATCCACAAGACTCTACCAACTGGTTCAAGACTCATGAGGCCTAGTAAACCTAGGCTTTGATACCAACTTGTCACGACCCCAAACCCGGTCGTGATGGCGCCCAGCAAATTGCTAAGCCAGCCCGACCATTTAACAACATTCACGGAGCAATGAGCTCACTTTATCCAATTTAGGCATAACAGAAATAAGTTAATAGTGATAGAAATACCAACACGGGGATCAAGTCCCAAACAGTACAACTCCCTATAGATCGAGGGGTCAAGAGTCAAGAGCCTCTAACGAAATTATAAGTGCAATAGTGTTTACAAGATACTCAGTGCTGAAAGAAATAGCAATACAAAATGAAAAGACAGCTGGAAGGGAAGTCAAGTCCTGCGGACGCTGCAGCTACCTCGACTATCCTACAATATCCCTCTGAACGGCTACCGGATCAGGTCTACTGAGAGGTACCTGGATCTGCACACAAGGTGCAGGGAGTAAAGTGAGTACTTCCAGACTTAGTGGTAATGAATATGGGTAAGACATCGTAGATAAGAAATCATAATATAGCACTATGTAAAGCTGTAATCAAATACCCTGTAACAGTCTCAATATCAATAGTAACTGTACCAACAAGTGTCAACATAACAGTATAATAGCTATCAGATGTAGCTAAATGCAATGCAATGCATGAAATGACCGCTATGGCGCGTAGCCCGATCCAATTTGGGTACCCGTGCTCACTGTGGGGGTTCAGACTCTGGAGGGGCTCCTACAGCCCAATCACAATATCATGAATATACGCTGCGGCGCTCAGCCCGATCCACTACCAGTCGACTAATATGCAAATGCATCCTCGTAGGCTCAAAAGTAGTTTTGAAAACTCTTTTATCATTTTTAGTTGAAAACAATATGTCAAAGTTCCAGAGATTGGAAAAATCATGATAACAGTAATAGCTACGGACTGGTAGTAAAACTAGCATGTCAATATCACAGAACAATGATAACGATCCTCGCTGGATCCCAATAACTGGCTCACAGCCCATAAAAGTACACAACCCTCCGAGAAGGAGGTTCAACGGCTCAAGAATAGCCAATATCACAATATAATATCAACAGGTCGGATAAGCCATAGTCCCCAAATCACAATCGACCCCGCACTCACAGGAGAGTACGTGTCTCGCTGCTATACAGCGTCACAAAGTGGTATACCGAGGTTTTGAACCCACTGGTCATCACCCACATCCATTACTCACCTCAATACGGCTCGACGACTAATCCGCGATGCCCTTGCCATGAGAATCAAGCTCCGCAGGTGTAGAATCCGATCAAATATAGTTAAAATACATCAGATTAGGCCAATAGGATAATACCCAGTCAAAACACTTCAATTTACACCAAAACCTACAAAGTTGCCAAAACCCGACTTTCAGCACGCTTCTCGAAAAATTACAAAAGTTACATATTCGGAACCCTCGTCTCAACACGAGTCTAGGCATATAAAATTTACCAAAATCGGACTCCATTTGCCAACTCAAATCAGTGATTTTCCATAATTTAGGCCTAGGGCTAAAATCCCACTTTAATCTTCCTTTAACAGAGAAATACCCAAAGATTTCATGATAAAATATTGTAATTAGGCCATAAAACTTACCTACGATGAATACCCGATGAATTCCCAGCAATCTCCCGTGAGTTTCTCTCTCTAGAACTCAAAAATGGAGGTTTTTTGTCTAAACCCGCGACTGGTCTGTGTTCTATAATTAATCACTGACTGACCCAGTACCCTACGCATTCGCGTAACACTCAACGTGTCCGCGATGCACTACCCGGCTAACTCTTCGCGAATGCGACATGGCACCACGCGTTCGCGATGACCAACCTCCTCAGTCGCCAAAATTAACCCTACACGAACGCGACCTCAGGGACGCGAACGCGATGCATCCCAAACTCCTCCTACGCGAACGCGACATCCAGAACGCGATCGCGAAGCTCAACTTCATTCTTCCTACGTAAATGCGGCTGAAGTCTCGCGAACGCGAAGGCTAAATTCCCTGCACAGTTTCTGCAATTTTCTGCAGATTTCCAAAGTCTCAAAATGCCCGGATGGTGGTCCGAATTCACCCCGAGGCCCCCGGGACCCCAACGAAAATCTCCAACACACTCCAAAACACAATACGAACTTGTTTCAATCATACAAACATGTCCTTAAACACAAAAATCATCGAATAATAGCGGATTCAAGCCTAGGATTCAACTCAAACTTCCGAAACTAACATTCAATCAAAAACCCGACCAAACGATGTCCGAATGACCTGAAAATTTGCAGATATATCCAATATCACATGACGAAGCTACAGAAATTGTCAGAATTCCATTCCGACCCCCAGATCAAAATCTCACCCACCGATCGGATTTTGCCAAAATTCAACCTTAGCCAATTCAAGCCTATTTCTACACCGGACCCCCAAATTCAATTCTGATCGCTCCCCTAAGTAACAAATCACCTCCCGGAACTAACCAAATCATCCGATTCCGAGCACTCTATCTAAATAGTCAATTCCAGGTTGACTTTCCATATTCAAGCTTCCTTCAAAAAGGCTATATGCCTCATTTTCAACCCAAATCACTTCTAATTCATCCGATAGACTCTAACGCTGATATAAAAACATAAAACATATAAATGCAAGGTAACGTGGTGATAATTCCCATGATGACGGGATGGATCGTCACATGGACACAATTAATAAAAATATAATTATTAATTAAGCGGTAAGCAATAAGCCATAATTAATAAAATACATGAAGAGTCAAGAATTGATTTAAGCCGAACATGAGTCAATAAAAGCGACCGTGCTAGAACCACGTGACTCGAGGGGTGCCTTACACTTTCCTCTCAGTCAACAGAATTCCTTACTCAGTCTTCTATTTAATAGACCATAAATAAGAGTCAAACCTTCCTTTTAAAAGAGATTCGAAAAGGTGACTTGGAACACCAAAACTCAATTCCAAGTGGCGATTCTTAATAATAAATATATTCCTTTTCAAAATGTCACCTTATTTCTTGTCTTTATTTCTTTTTTTCTGGTTTTCGTTGGACTTCAAGACGAAGTCTTTTGATGTTTGGTTTAGAGAGGGGTGTTCAGAGGGGGTAAAAGATAGGATCTTTAGGGGAAACTTAGTTTGAGTCACCGGAGTTAGGGTTCCGGCAACTTCCTTTTTGGATATTCAAGAAGATCGGGGTAGATTCGAGGGAAACCAAGGTCGTGGGGGGATATATCACACTGTGGTGGTTCATTGGTGTTAGTTTGGGGTGGTTTCTCATAGGTTGTGGTCACCGGAGATGGACTCCGATGACCGGAGTCTCAAGAACAGGGAAGGGTTTTAGGGTTTTCTTGGACTTTTGGATGAGGTTTGAGATGAAGAAGGAGAAGAGGGTGGTCTTGGGGTGAAGAGGTGGCCGGAGACCACTATGGAAGGTGGTGGCCTCCATGGCTGACAAGGTTGAAGAGGGGGGGGGGGAGATGAAGAAGAAGACGAAGAAGAAGGGAGAATCCTTGGCGGCTAGGGTTTGAGATTTTTGCAAATGACTGGTCTCAAATGACCAAAGCTTTATATAGTCGTGGCCAACTAGGAGATTTGGGCCGTTAAATCGCTGATGATCAACGGCTGTCATTAGCGTTAAAACGACGATGTTTCAATTGTAATGAGACCAATGTTCTCTTCCATCAGATCAATTTAAACGGAAGGCTCAGATCAGTCCTTTTTATTTAATTAACTAATTTATTCCGGTCAATTATCTCAGCCGTTGGATTAATGCAATTGGACGGCTGAGATCATTTGTTACCTAGTAGATTGGACCGGTTCCTTTGGGCATAAGGACTGGGCCGGCCAATTGGACTGTATTTGGCCCAGTCTTATTAAACTTATACATATATGTATTTTTGGTATTTTTTAATTATTTTAGGGTAATTATTTTTCATTTATTTTCTTTTTGTATTATCTAAGTTAGTTAATTTCCTACTTTCACTAATTTTATGAGATTTTTTGGCAATTTTCTACTATACTTTTTATTTTTCGCTAATTAAAGCTATTTTTTGTTAATTTTCTTTTAACTACTTAATTCAAACAATGCAAGTATTTAACCTATTTTTTTTGTCTAATTTTAATTTCTAATTATTCAATCACACAAATTCTTCTAATTTAAATCAACACATGTAATTGCACCCAAAAATATTATTTATTTTAATTTTGGAACTTGTTTGCCTTGTGCAAAAATCATGTGCTCATAGTCACTACTCTGGTACTCGTACTTTAGCAGCCGATCGTTATGGTAGGGGTCATTCTGGTTGCCCTATTCATTTAGCCTTACCGGCAGCAGGTAGTACCCCAGCTTGACGAGCATCTCAGGAGCTTTATTATGCACCTCTAGTTTCTAGTGTACCTCCTGCGCGGGGTACTTTCAGAGGTCAGTCTAGCAGGGGTGGTCCCAGTCAGTTACAGCCATCGCCCCCTCCCAAAGCTTGCTTTGAGTGCGGGGACACCCGTCATTTAGTGCAGGACTGCCCTAGACTTGAGAGGCATGCACCTCCATAATATTCACAGTCGCAGCGTGCTCGACAGGATTCTCATGCCATTGTTCAGCCCCAGCTGCTACCCCACCTTCCCAGCCAGCCAGGGGCAGGGATCGGGGAGATAGAGGTTGCCCTCGAGGGAAGGGCCGGGCCAGATTTTATGCTATTCCTGATCGTGCCACAGCTATCGCCTCTAATTCTATTATCAGAGGTGTTATATTGGTTAGCCACATAGAGGCATCGGTTCTATTCGATCCTGACTCTTCTTATTCATATGTGTCCTTTTATTTTGCTTCGTATCTTCGTATTTGCAGCTTTTATGCATTTGATGCATATTATGTTCAAGCCATGTCTGGACTTGTTCGTGGTTTTTTTCATAGACGATATTCTTGTATATTCCCAGAACCTGATGATAGTGCTTCAGACATTCAGGGAGAAGAGATTATATGCAAAGTTCTCTAAATGTGAGTTCTAGCTGAATTCCGTGGCATTCTTAGGCCACGTGGTGTCGAGTCAGGGCATTTGAGTGAATCTGAGGAAGGTAGAGGCCGTGCAGAGTTGGCCCAGACCCTCCTCAGCTACTGAGATCCGCAGTTTCCTTGGCTTGGCGGGCTATTATCGTCGCTTTGTAGAGGGGTTTTAATCGATCGCTTCCCCTATGACTAGATTGACCTAGAAAGGTGCTCCTTTTCAGTGGACAGAGGAGTGTGAGGCGAGCTTTCATAAGCTCAAGACAGCCTTGACGTCAGCTCCAATCTTGATATTGCCTACCGGTTCGGCCTCCTATACAGTTTATTGTGATGCCTCACGGGTGGGGCTTGGAGCGGTATTGATGCATGACGGTAGGGTGATTGCTTACGTATCCCGACAGTTGAAGGTTCATGAAAAGAACTACCCTGTCCATGATCTTGAGTTAGTTGCCATTGTTCACGCCTTGAAAATCTGGCATCATTATTTGTATGGGGTGCCTTGTGAGATCTATACTGACCATCGGATCTTGCAACACTTACTTAAGCAAAAGGACATGAATATGCGTCAGAGGAGATGGTTAGAGTTGTTAAAGGATTATGATATTACTATTCTTTATCACCCGGGCAAGGCCAATGTAGTTGCTGATGCCTTAAGTCACCGGGCAGAGAGTTTGGGAAGTTTGGCATATCTACCAGCCTCAGAGAGACCTATGGCGATAAGTGTTCAAGCTTTAGCCAGACAGTTCATGAGACTGGACCTTTCAGAGCCCAGTCGGGTTCTAGCCTGTGTGGTTTCTCGATCTTCCCTATTTGATCGCATTAGGGAGCAGCTGTTTGATGACCCTCATTTGTTTGTCCTTCAGGATAGAGTCCGGCGTGGTTATGCCTGAGATGTTACTATCGCGGATGACTGAGTGTTGAGGATGCAAGGCCGGATTTGTGTGCCCAATGTAGATGATCTTCGAGAGCTGATTCTAGTTGAGGCCCACAGCTCGCGGTATTCCATCCAACCGGGTGCCACGAGATGTATCAAGACTTGAGGCAACACTACTGATGGAGGCGGATGAAAAAGAATATAGTTGACTACGTGTCTAGATGCCTCAACTGCCAGCAAGTGAAGTATGAGCACCAGCGTCCAGCTGGGTTGCTATAGCAGATTGAGATCCCGTAGTGGAAGTGGGAGCGTATCACCATGGACTTGCAACATGATAAAGTAACATGCGGAAGCTAAAATAACAATTAGCTATAGATAGATTGAATAAAGAAACGAATAAAAGACAAAAATTAAAGATAGATTGAATTCAAGAAAGAGTTTCTTGAATTCAAGAAGTCTATTCTTGAAGTTGAATCCTAACAACAACAATTAGCTAACAAAGAACTAATCGCCTTTGGTAGAAATTAAAAATAAGAAATAGATTGTGAAACCCAACCCTTTGGAATAGCAACAACAACAATAAGCCTAAACATATCACCTTTCTTGAATACTTAGAAGTGATCTAAGATTTCGAAAAGGGTTTAATTCTTACCACCTTAAGTTGAGTCTTGAAGGTTGAAGAATAAATTCAAGAGTAGCCACACAAGAGTGCAAGAAAAATCTCACAAGTTTTATTGGTAATAATCTACCTAAAAACAAATAAGATACCACTTTATATAGACGATGATCACGAAATTATCCTTAAATATTAGGAAATAAAGTCCTAAACTACTTTGTACAACAACTCCAACTAATATAGGAAAAGGTGAAACTCTAGGAAACCAAAACCAAGTTAATCTTGGAAAGTAATTCTACCAATCTTTGGAAAAGAAAAATATTAACCTTAACTAACTAGAAAAACAATAAATATAGTCCCATAATATATGGAAATAAGTCCCAAACCAATCTTGGATAGAATCTTGAAAATCTTGGAAATCTTGAAAATCTTGAATTTGTAATTTGCAAGCAACTTGGCACCGACTTGCACTCAACATCTAGCATGCCTATTATACCTTTCTTGGACATCAAGTAAGTCCTTTTATGCTATTAAAACGTGGTTTATGTAGGACTTAATGGGCTGCATGTTTTAAGCACATTTAGGTGCGAAATTGGTGAAATGACCTTGTTTTGCAACTTTTTAACTTGAGATCTTATTAAAGGCCCTCTTTGTGATTCCAAAGCTTCATACTTATCCTTAAATATATTTGAGCTTCCTAGGATACTATCATTCCCCTCTTCTTGAATGCAAGAAAACAAAGGCAGGCATTAAAAATGGCATCCACTAAAACATAGTAAGAATAAAACAAGATAGTGACCATGTGTCCACTTAACCCAATTAAGCCTAATAGGTGTAAATTCTCCTTTATATAGTATATGGACATCATCATCCCAATAAAAATTTTACCTACTTAGATTTTTCCCATAAATACCTCTCTTAAGGTAGTCAAAAAATGTGCACGACAATGAAATTACAAAAGATTGATCATGTGTCCATTTAAAACAAGTATCTCTGCTGCATGTACCAAATAAGACACATTTATGATATAGCCAAGTATCAATTACAAATTCCATAGATTCTTCAACATATAAGCTATTCAAAGATGCACATAAATCCTCAAGAAGGTTAGAAGAACCCATAATTCCCAATATAAAAGTTTCAATACATTCAAACTCATGATTACAACTTTCCCCAATAATATTCGCAACATCAATGGATCCTAAATAATTACTCAAGCTATTACACAAAGAGTCATGCATAGGTTTATGAAAGAGTACTTGATCACAAGCGTCACAATAATCATGCATATCCTCTTTACTAGTAGCAAACACTTGTACAAGCTCACAATCAACATGGCTTAAAGAATAACTCTCTCGCAATTTATCATATGAAAGCTCACTATACACTTGAATAAGAGAAGAAGAAATATTTAATTCATTTGCAAGCCTCGTTCTACCAAGTTGCAATTCATAATCATCCGCGCCGTACTCAATTTCAAAAAGAAGCAAATTAATCTTGCACTTGAACTTAGATATTACTATTAATGACTTGATATAGATCAAATGAACATCATCCTTAACAATTATAAATTCATCAACATAAGAAATTAGAGTATAGTTCATTACCTTCAAACATACCTTAGGTGTCCTAGAAAGGCCAAGAATTCGAATAAACCAATTATACATATCATATTTGGACTTATTTAATAATGGATCAACATCACCTTGTATTCTTTTTTGCAATGATTCCACCTTAGCAATGGCTTTAAGGAACTCCGTGTCATAAACCAAGCTTTTATCTTCCACCATCAAACAATAATTGATTTTGCCAAATTCATGTTGGAATCCACTAGGATCCTTTGCCACCATCGCATTCGCTTCACCTATCTTTTTAGAAGATCTTTCAACATGTGGCTTGATCACGCCCAACTATGCCTTATAAAAAGACAATGCGGTCGCTGCAATATAATCTGGTTTACAAGTCCGGAGTCGAATCCCACAGAGAGTTAACCTATCAACTACAATCTTCAAAATCCAACAAAACTTCCGAATCAGCTTCCCAAACTTTCAAATATCTTTGTGAGTGGTTTCTACTAACTACTTTTGCAATAAACTAAAGAATTGAAGAAAATTACTGAATGTGTTGTAATGAATAATGAGAAAGACTAAGCTGATGATTTCCCCTATTGATGGAATCCCTTCTGTTTATGCTCACACAAATTGTCAATACTTCTCTATCAATCATGAACCATAATTCTACTGAAATTCTCTCCCGAGCAATTACGATAATTTACTATTGCACTCTTCCGAGCTACCCTAGCTAGCTTTAGCACAGTTCAATTTAAATTGCACCCAAGGATTCGTTATTCCTAATCCCACCTTTACACCTGCAATTATAGATTTCTCCAATAATCTGGGTGTGGTGTTGTTCAACAATAACCTAAATATCCACTATTTTCCAAGTTATTCATACTAAATAGGCACAGCTAATTAAGGATCCTATCAATTAACTACAACAAGAACGAAGTTGAACAAATAGAAATATGACTAACAATTTGTATTCACATAAACCAGAAGTTCATCAATCAATAGGTTCCATCAAAACCTTAGATAAGAATTTAGCTACTCATAACTAAGAAAGCAAAAGAAATAATGGATTTCATAATCAAGAATTCAAAGTAAAAGAAAGAGAGATGTTAAGAGAATTCTCTATTACTAGTTTACTTGCAAAAGTAGTCAATAGTACAAAACATGCCTCCTTTGAGCGAATCCTAACAATATATATAGGGTTTAGGTATTATAATTTCCATTTTTACACTTCAGCCCCTAAATTTTCCGCATCCTACAGTGGTTTCACCGCGGTCGCGGTGGAACTGCGGTGGGCGATGCCTTCTGAAACTTCAAATCTTCTGCAAGCCTTTCTACCGCGGTTCTACCGCGATCGTGGTGTAACCGCGGTCAAATAGTGCCACGAATTCTTCAGGGCAGTTCCAGCACATTTTCTTGATTTATTTCAGACATGGCCTTTTTCACCTTCTTTTGACTCCAAAATTGCTCTTTTAGCCTTCCTCAACTTTTGTGTACCTATAACATACTAAAAATACTAATAAGAGCATTTTGTGATCATATATATTATCAAAAACAACATTAAAGTGTGATTATTTAGGGTATAAATATAGTCAAATTCACCTATTATCAACACCCCACACTTCAACCTTTGCTCGTCCTCGAGCAACTTTAATCACACTTTTAGGCCTATCTTATCAATGTCTCCTCCAAAATATGTCACACAAGCTATCACTCATGATTAACCTAAGTTATGCACAATCCTTACTCAACTGTAAACTGAAATGCCAACACATCACTGCTTACTCTAATTATTATCACATACTTGCAATTACCCTTTTCTTCTTGAGTTACATGCCCTCACACAATCATACTCAGAGAAGTTCCCACAAATATGCAATTTATAACATGGAACTTATATATATAGAAAAAGTTCACTCACTCTCAACAAAGAGCATTTATATGTACACAGACACACCATAGGCTTGCCCCTAGTGTAATACTCCATTAATCGAGTCATTTAATCAAATATCAAGAGGTATTTAAGGGTTGTAATGTAGGCTATGGGACGGGTAGGATACTTTTGGTTATAGTGGCTAACCTCCCTAAGCACTTCTTTTACACAAACTTCCCTTTAAGCTTTTCATTATGCTCACCCTAACCATTCTTTCACCTTTTATTATATATATATATATATATATAATTTTTTTTTTCATTGCTTGCAAAGCATTTACTGTACATTGCCAGTTCACCATTTTCTACCATTCATTCTTGATTTTCCTTTTTTTAATTTTCCCTGACCCCATACTTTCACTTTTCCATATTCATTACAATTCAAGTGCTTCTATGAGGTAAGGTACAACAATGTATAACATAGATTTTGTGAACATTATAGGGTTATCAAAGAATAGGCTTAAGGCTCAAAGGGGCTAACTAAGATATTATGTACAGGTGAATTCACAGTGATTTATGGGGTTGCACAAAGAAATACCTCTATCATCTCTATAACTAAACAACTTCTATTTTGCTTTGAACACACACAGGGCAAGTTCTAGGTATCATGTATAAATATATAATGCAGGTAGAAACTCACACACACTTAGCATGCAACTCATTCTGAATTAGGTTCATCTACAAAGTCATATCAATGTTCAAGCAAGTTGTATTGTGTAATTTAAGGCATCTCCTAGAATCTACAGTCAAGCTCAGATAACACATTTTCAAGTTCATTTTAGTTTTGCTAGTGTGCATGCTTGGGGTTACATATTAACCTTCACCCACTAATCCTAAAAAGAAAAATCTACCTAACCCGGTTAAATAAAAACCCTTGGAAAAGAACCGTGGCCAAAAAAAAAACCAAGGGGGAGGTGATACACTACCTAAGAAAAAGAAAAGAAAAGAAACAAGAATTCCTACATGGACTACTTCCGTCAAGAGTACTGTCCAAGTAGTCTGTCATCAGGAAGAGTCATCTACTCATATTTTTGGATTTTTTTTTAATTTTTAATTTTGTTTTTTTTATTATTTTTGTTCCGACTTAGACCCTTAAGAAACCCGTCGACAAGTCTGTATTGGGAAAAAACGTTTTATGACGTGGCAAGACACGTGGAATATAAAACAAAAAAAATTATTATTTTGAGGAGAAGATACGAAGAAGTAAATTAGGCACGGGGTGAAATTCGATTAAGAAGTCCCGTACCTATTTAGAATAGGTGAGAACGTGACTACAGAGATGAAGGACATCAACAACGAATAGACACGAGCTTCGTATCTGTTCAAGACATCCAACAGTAATGAGCCAAAAAAGCATTTAAAGCATGGATCTGAAGGCAGAAAGAAGTCCAAATTCAGTCATTAAACGCCCAATACGTTGAAGAATTGGCATTTAATGAAAATGATTGTGTAACGACTTACTTAATGTTATTTATTGCCCATTAAAACTTACGTTTTATCCCTTCATCTAGAGTAGGCTATAAAAGGAGGAAGTTATATCCATTGTAACACACAAAAGTCACTGGAATACAACCTTTTTTTACTGTCTATTCTGATTATTGAAAGCCTACTACATTTTTTTTCGGTCTCTTGATTATCAGTAACCTGATTTCTCTATTATTTTCTAGCTTTAATCGAAGTTCAATATTTTGGTTAAACAAATTGGTTCCGTTACCGGGAATCTGCTAATCAATTCTTTTTAGAACTTATACGTTTCATGTATTGTGAACATCATGTCACATGATACATTGAACGTTATCAGCGGCGGAGAGGATATCTATGGAATAACGTATACATCTTCACAGAAAATTTCTAAGGTGGTTATTACGCACGGGAAGCGAGTACGCCAAACCTTGGAGGATGAAAGCATGATTTTTGATGATGCAGACAGCGAAGGAATGATCACCCCTCACAATGACGCACTGGTTATTTCTTTACCGGTGCACGATACTGATGTGAGGCGAGTCTTAATCGATCCGGGAAGCTCTGTCAACATCATCTTACAAAAAGTACTACAAGAAATACAAGCTGAAAATATGATGATACCTAAGGCGCATATATTATCAGGCTTTGATAATACGAATGTGATAACGATGGGAGAAGTACTCTTAACAACTTACGCTGCGGGAGTTGTTAAAGAAACCAAATTTCAGGTAGTAAATATAGAAATGGCTTATAACCTAATCTTGGGGAGGCCATGGATTCATGATATGGATATTGTTCCTTCAACTCTACATCAAGTCATCAAATTTCTGTCGCCTTAGGGAGTACGACAAATCCGAGGGGATCAACGAATAGCCAGGAGTATCAACGTCATAGCAGATACGAACTCTGACGAGGCAGTAGAGGGCGACAAAAGTCAAAATTCACTTTAAAAAATAGATTTAGACTCGAGGCCCGATGTTATTTAGGAACCCGAGGAAAATGAAAATATCAAAAAAACAATTTAAGAGCTCGAAGCAGTTGTCTTATCTGAACAATGGTCCGAGAGAAAAGTTTATGTAGGGGTCAGCTGAAGGTCTGATATGCAAGGTACGTTAATTGATTTTTTGAAAACTAACGGGGATTGTTTTGCTTGGTCCCATGCTGATATCATAGGTATACCACCGGAAGTAATGACTCATAAACTCAACGTGGATCCAACCTACATTCCAATCAAACCGAAGAAAAGAAAGCAAGTAGCCTTCAAAAATAAAGTAATTCAAGATGAAGTCCAAAAATTATTACAAATTGGGTCAATTCACGAGGTAAAATATCCTGATTGGTTAGCCAATACGGTGGTCGTACCAAAGAAAAATGGTAAGTGACGTGTTTGTGTAGATTATAATGATCTCAATAAGGCTTGTCCAAAAGATTCTTTTCCCTTACCTAATATAGATGAAATGATAGACGCCACGGCATGTCACAAACTTCTGAGTTTTTTAGATGCATATTCAGGGTACAATCAAATTAAAATGCACCCCGACGATGAGGAAAATACTTCCTTCGTCACTGACCGGGGGACTTACTACTATGAAGTAATGCTCTTTGCTCTTAAAAATGCTGGTGCAACCTATCAAAGGTTAGTCACCAAAATGTTTCAAGAACATTTAGGGAAAACCATGGAAGTATATATAGACGATTGTTAAAACTCAACACTCTGATGATCACATCTCTCATTTATATTTCACGTTTGAAATTTTGCGTAAGTACAATATGAAACTTAACCCAGAGAAATGTGCATTTGGAGTAGCCTCAAGTAAATTTTGGGGTTTTCTTGTTTCTAACCGTGGCATTGAGGTGAACCCTTCACAGATTAAAGCAATCGAAGAAATACCCGATATCCTTACAAATAAAAAGGAGGTTCAAAGGTTGACTAGAAGAATCGCAACTCTAGGGAGATTTATTTCTAAATCCTCTGAAAAATGCTTTAAATTCTTCTCGGCACTGAAGAAATAAGATCATTTCGAGTGGAACGAAGATTGTAACAAGATCTTAAGGATTTGAAAACCTACCTGTCAAATCCGCCTCTATTGGCAAAACCAAGAGAAGGTGAGAAGTTGCTTATCTATCTGGCAGTCTCTGAAGTAGCGGTAAGTGTTGCTCTAGTTCATGAAGACCAAGGTAAGCAATCTCCTATTTATTACGTAAGTAAAACTTTATTAGATGCAGAAACTAGGTATCCACAGTTGAAAAAGCTAGCATTAGCACTAATTATGGCATCTAGGAAGCTAAGACCTTATTTCCAATGTCACCCTATCGTTGTAGTTACGGCTTTTCCCCTAAGAACATTTTGCATAAACATGAATTGTGAGGTAGATTAGCAAAATGGGCTATAAAATTAAGTGAATATGAAATAATTTACCAACCTAGAACTGCTATCAAATCCCAAGTACTCGCAGATTTCGTAGTTGATTTTAGTCAGGGGATGCACCTAGAGGCAGAAAAAGAATTACAGGTTTTTAACAGTGCAAACCCAGGGATTTGGACTTTATTTGCTGATGGCTCATCTAATGTAAAAGGGGCAGGTTTAGGAATTATTTTAATCCCACCAACAAGAGAAACAATTAGACAAGCTATAAAATGTCCTTCTATCACTAACAATGAAGCAGAGTATGAAGCTGTGATTACAGGTTTGGAGTTGGAACTCGAACTCGGCATCAAGCAAGTCATAATCAAAAGTGATTCACAACTAGTAGTAAATCAAGTGCTGGGGACTTTTATAGCCTGAGAAACCAGAATGCAAGAATATCTTGAGAAGGTGCGAGAATTAGTGAGACAATTCGAGACTTGGAAGATAACACAGATTCCAAGGGATGAGAATGCAGAAGCTGACGCTTTATCCCATCTTGCATCTGTGGCAGATATAGCAAACAAAAATTATACATTTATTTCATTCCATTCTCGAGACTAATAAGAACGAGGTAAATTTTAATCATCTGACATGGGATTGGAGAAATGAAATTATTGCTTTATTGCAGTATGGAACCGTACCTAATGATAAAACAAAGGCTCATGCATTACGAAAGAAAGCTTCCCGTTAATGTTTACACCAAGGAAATCTTTATCGAAAGATGTTCGGAGGTCCTCTAGTAAGGTGTCTCGGTCCCTCGCAAATGGAGTATGTAATTAGGGAAATACATGAAGGACACTGTGGAAATCATGCGGGAGGCCGATCGTTGGTATAAACATTGATACGGGCCGGGTACAATTGGCCCAAAATGGCAAAAGAAACAAACGACTTCATATCTAAATGTGATAAATGCCAAAGGTACGGGAACAACATGCATAGGCCAGCTGAGCTGTTACATCTAGTTATAGCTCCACGGACCTTCATGAAGTGGGGGATGGATATTGTGGGTCCACTACCACAAGCAAACGTTCAGGTAAAATTTCTACTCGTGCTTACTGACTATTTCACCAAATGGGTAGAAGCAGGAGCATTCAAACAGGTACGAGAGAAAGAAGTCAAAGACTTTATCTGGAGAAGTATAATATGCCGCTTTGGGGTTCCAAAGGAAATCGTGTGCGACAACGGTCCGCAATTCATAGGAGCACAAATTACAGAGTTCTTTCAAAGCTGGCAAATCAAGAGAATAACATTGACTCCATATCATCCAGTCGATAATGGGCAAGCAGAATCCACGAACAAGATAATCATCAATAATTTGAAAAAGAGGTTGCAAGACTCAAAAGTTATCCTGAAATGATTCCAGTTGTATTGTGGTCTTATCGGACAACTACAAAAACAAGTACGGGCGAAACCCCATTCTTCATGGTTTACGGCGTAGAAGTCTTGATTCCCGTTGAAATAGGGGAACCAAGTATAAGGTACGATCAAGCAAGGGAAGATGCAAACAATGAGGAGTTACGAGTTAACTTGGATCTGGTAGAAGGAAGAAGGGAGGCAGCATTGATAAGGATGGAAGCCCAAAAACAAATGATTGAACGGTACTATAATCGAAAAGCACGTCTCAGGTTCTTTAAAACTGGGGACTTCGTTCTCAAAAAGGTGTTTCAATCCACGAAGGCTGCTAAATCGGGGAAGTTAAGTCCAACATGGGAAGGACCGTACAAAATCTGTGGCGCGGCAGGCAAAGGAGCGTATGAGTTATAAACCATGGACGGTGAAATTCTTCCTTCACATTGGAATGTTGTACACCTGAAAAAATACTACTTTTAAGAAAGTAAATACGTTCAGGCACAAATCCTAACCCGTATCAGATGATGAGATACAACCTGCATGGCAAAATAGAATACTCATAAATTCTGAGCCTAAGGTTACACAGATATGATGGAAATGAATACGGGTAGGCATTTTACATCTAAAAATCTTATCTTCGAGTCCCGTGCAATTTTTGTTTCAGGGAAAGGGTCGGCTTACGAGTAACAACCAAATGCTCAAGACCTTATTCCTACTGCACTTGAACACTTGGGGACTATACGGTACGTGTAGCTTCGTGCAAAATAGCAGACACGGGACTGTAAAAGAGATACAAGAATTCAAAGTAAGCAGGACTTGCATGATTACAACTCTAAAGGCAAAACTAGGAAACAACAATGGCTCGAAACTACCAAGCAAATTAATGGCAGCAGTAGAGATCCCTGTATTTCTTACCAGCTGAAATAAGACCACGAAGTCCTCTGTGCTTATGCACTGGGTTGCAAATCCAGTTAATCCTTGGATCATTACGGATGGAAGCATGAGCTTGGTCAACCAGGATAAACTTAAAATACTTGTACGTGGGTAACGCCTTGGATGGTGGGCTTATCGCACACAATACCTTTGGGAACAGGCTTCTCCAGGTAACTAAGATTCAGTTACACTATTTTGCAAAATCGCAATATTGTAAATACTCTCCAAGTCCTTTTTAAATACATAAAGATAGGACTATGGTTACATTCTAAAACAGGTTGTAAAGGAAAACCTTGTGTATTTTTTATAAAATATTTGTTGCACAAAAAACAGTTGCGAGGAAGTCATAGACGTACTATAACACATGTATCATTCAAGAACTTTACCCCAAGCTCATGAATAAAAAGCTTGGCAAAGTTATTTTGTACAGAGAAAAAGAAAAACATGTGTTTCCTATCTCTTCCATCGTATAACACCATTTTATGAAGTTGAGACGTCTTCTTCATTAAGTGCCAATATATAAAATGGCCCTCTTTTATAATCCTCGTGTTGACAAGTCCACAAGTAGAATCATAAAGCATTTTCTAAAAGGATAAAATGCAAAAGTTATTCTATAAAGTCCTAAACACGCAGATAGGCACGAATAAAAGGAGGTATTAAGTAAACCACTAAAACGGCACAGCAAATTTAATCATTCAAATTACAATTATTTTTAAATAAGTTCACCCTATTTTAGGAACTGGGGACTTCATTACAAAAAATCCTTTTACAAGGATTAAACCACCAAAGGAAAACATAACAAAACAAAACAAAACTTTTCTATTAGTTGATCACTGGAAAGGAAGGAGTGTCAGAGGATGTAGCAGGAGCAGGGATAGCTTCATTTTCAAGAACTTCGGTATCTTCAGTAATAGCTTCGCCATCCACCAGAGTCACTGCTTCAAAAGTCCCACATACCGGATAAGGAATACTAATAGGCTGCTCGGGAGTGCCTTTAGGTTGGTTACTTTTCTCAATCACATCTACAATCTTGGCTATTTCAGATTGTAAATTAAAACCCTCTTGAGTAACCTCCAATAATGCATCCCGGCGTGATGTAAGAAAAGCCCAGTTGACTTCATAGTTGAAATTCTCTGCAAGAGAGTTATATTCCTTTTCTAGAGTCTCGTAATCCTTCTCCAGTGTAGCAAGATAATTTCTCATTTCTTCTTGATCAGTTAGTTGGGAATCAAAAGACGTCTTGAGAGTAATGTTGGAATCTTATAAGGCGTGGATCTTGTCGGAGAAAGTCTTCAAATCGACCCGGGCTTGCCTCAATCTTTGCTCTATCTCCTTGGCATAATCTTCCTTCCTCTTCATGAGTTCTTCGAGCCCTTTGATCTCTTCATTCGCCTTTAACAACGAGTCATTCAAGATATCCTTGTCCTTCTTAACTTGACTCAAGGCGGCATGGGAAACACCTAGGTCGGCTGATAAAGCACGATTCTCTTGCTCCAAATGGGCTTTCTCGTCTCAAAGTTCCTCCACATCCTTCAAAGCACTTTCATATTGCTCCTTCCAATTCTGAGCTTCAAATTGAATCTCTTCAGATACTTTAGAAGATTCACGAGCCTTTCTCTCCAAGTAAGAGATCCTCCCCATAAGCTCTGTGCTGATTAAGTTAGCCTGCAAATATAAAGGTACAAAAATAGATACCTATGAAGAAGGGGAAATTAATATTCAAAAAAAAATTACCTTCAAAGTCGAATGAACTACGTCGTTCATCAGAGACAAGCAGATGTGGTCTTCCATATTTCTTCTCTCCAAATCCCCTATCAAAGGCTCCAGCCATACATCAGCACCACCGGTCTTCCTTAATAGGCTGTGAGTAGCAGGTACTGCAAGTGTGACCTTTCTCATAATCATACCGCTGCTACTCGGGCCAGTTTCCGAGTGTACTAAAGAGGAAGATGGGGGAATGGAAGAAGGAGTGGAATAAGAAGGAATAATGGTAGAAGGTACGGGAGCTTTAATAGGAGCAAGCTCGGGAGTTTGAATAGATACGGGAGCAAATATACCCGCCAAAAGTGATAAAGAGCAACCCAATGTAAGGTCAAAAACACTTACGGGTAAATAAGAAGAAAATGAATTGGGAGAAAAGGGAAGTGAGGAAGATAAAGGAACTTCATTTAAAACAGGGCCGGACTCGCTACCTTCAATAAGAAGACGGGGTGTAGGCTCACTAAAGTCTACTGGAGCGGCTTCTTCCTCAACCAAGCCAGTCTCAGCTGAAGAGGTACGAGCGGGAGCACCCTCAATCTCATTTCCACGTCTTCTTATTTTTGGCCTCTCCTCTACCCCCGCGCTAGTATCAGCTTCCAACAACTTTCTCTTTGATTCTATCAAAGCTTTGGTCTTGTCCAGATCAAGAGCAACGTTGGCAGCAACTCGCATAGCCATAGCTACGTTGGGTAGCATTCCTTTGTTCCCGAACCCTAAGACAAAAGGATATATAAAAAAAATTAAGTCAATGTTGTAGAAAACTAAATCTACTACATGCATGTGATCATAAAAACATACGCACCGTGTGTTTTCACTTTCCAGTTGTTAAGGGAAGAAATATACTTCCAAGTTCTTTCTTCTCTGGGAGCCACTTTCAGAATCGAATCTATCCCACCACGGAAGTTGGGAACAGGTTCCACGTCACCTATGGTTGTTGCACAATCCACAAAAGGAATGGGATCAAAGAGAAAATCAAAATCTCTAGAGACAAAAATAAACGATACCCAGAAAACTTACGTGCAAAGTTCCACTTCTCCGAGAAGGGAATGTTTGTTTCACCTAACAAATCCACCGTGCGAACAGTAATATAACGAAGATACCATCCATGGTCATTAACGTCGTCCAGTTTACCAAAACCTTTTTACTCCTTACAGTTAAGGTAAAGAAACCGTGACGCACCAGGTTCGGATGGTACAAGTGAATGAGGCGAGCAAAGGTGAAACCAACTTTGTCCTTTGTAGACAAAAACCTCAAACAAGCCACTGCCCTCGATACTAATGGGCCGACTTGACCTAGGCAAACATTGAAAAAATGGCAAAAATCGAGGATGACCGGATCTACAGCAGGTTTCAGTCCCCAAGTGAAAGGATATGTGTAAACAAATGAATATCCATTCCTAGAAGAAGAGATCCTTCGCTGAATAGTAGGAATGGACACTCGAAGATTTTCTCTCCAATAACACTCCTTCCTAATGGTTGGGATTGAGAGTTCGGTTACAAGAGAAACATAAGCATCAAGTTTATCCAACTTTTCTACTTGCTTCAAGAGTGACGTTTTATCACTCGAGAAGGATAAGTCACTGGGAACAATGTCCACAACCGAAGGTTCTGAAGAAGGGTCAAAAAGATCTTTACCTTTAGAAGGAGATACTTTAGAAGAAGAACTTTTGACATTCGGGTTTGGGGAAGAAAGGGTATTACTAGATGACCCCTCGCGCGATGACCTTAAAGAGCGAAGTCTTCCCTCTTTGTCTTTGCTGAGCCTAAGCGAAGGAGGGGCATTAGGAAACTGAGCAAGGTTCGGGACCTTTCTGGGGTTAGGTTTCGAAGATGCCATTGCCGGTTAAAATTGGTTCTTGGAAGAAAGGAAAAAGGGATTACTGGATGCAGAAGAAAGTTGAAGATTCAAAGTATGGTAAAGAGGCAACTAGTAAAACTAAAGAGGTATAAATGGAAAAACTATATTAAGGAGAACTGTCACTTCTCGAAAAGAAAGGTTAAGAAAGCCTGGAAAAAAAGGGTGTAGAGCTATAGGGTCGAATCAGAAGGCGACACGTGTGAAGAGCATTAAATGGAGGAGACAATTGAAGCGCCAACACTGACACAACATTTATGATGACAAAAATTCCCTTTTGTAAGAATCCACTTCCCATATATTTAAATGATAAATAAATGGAAAGTGGGGGGACTATCTGTATTGGGAAAAACGTTTTATGACGTGGAAAGACACGTGGAATATCAAACAAAAAAAATTATTATTTTGAGGAGAAGATACGAAGAAGTAAATTAGGCACGGGGTGAAATTCGATTAAGAAGTCCTATACCTATGTAGAACAGGTGAGAACGTAACTACAAAGATGAAGGACATCAACAGCGAATAGACACGAGCTTCGTATTTGTTCAAGACATCCAACGGTAATGAGCCAAAAAAGCATTTAAAGCATGGATCTGAAGGCAGAAAGAATTCCAGATTCAGTCATTAAACGCCCAATATGTTGAAGAATTGGCATTTAATGAAAATGATTGTGTAACGACTTACTTAATGCTATTTATTGTCCATTAAAACTTATGTTTTATCCCTCCATCTAGAGTAGGCTATAAAAGGAGGAAGTTATATCCATTGTAACAAACAGTCACTGGAATACAACCTTTTTTACTGTCTATTCTGATTATTGAAAGCCTACTACATTTTTTTTTCGGTCTCTTGATTATCCGTAACCCGATTTCTCTATTATTTTCTAGCTTTAATCAAAGTTCAATATTTTGGTTAAACAAAGTGTATATCATCGGGCCAAGCCAGCTAATATACTACACAACTAAATCTACAATGTACAACATACAATACACTATAGAGTAAGTCTCTCACCCCACACTTAAAAGCATGGCATGTCCTCATGTCATATAAATCAATTAAAGAACAGAAGGGTTAGAAACTTACCTGGGACTCAATCTGAGTTGGAGATGGCGGTGGGGTCGACATTGCATGCTGGACCCAGTGCTCTGAACGATGCCATGCAGAGGCTCTCAGACATGGAATGCCGCTGTGACATCGAGTCCATGAGCGTGTGCAGGCCGTCCACAGAAGTGCGTAAATCCACAACTTCTTCCTCCAAAGACCTAAGCATAGGTCTGGTGGACTGGGATCGGGATAGGCCAGCTCCATAGTGAGCTTGCCTAGATGTACCTGCAGAGCCTGTGGACCTCAAGGACTGGACAATCAGGACAGGGTCGACATAGTCATCAATGTCAATTGGGTCATTGCCTCTACCAACCCGAATATCAGAAGCTTTAGACGGAGCTTTTTGTGGAAGCTCACCATCAGTAGGTAATACGGGTGTGTGGTGAAAGAGGCAAAGAGTGGTGACCAAAGAAGGGAAATAGAATCCCTTGGACTTGAGGGGTCCCCTCAGCATCATTTCATCCCAAATCAGTCGGGTAGCATCAAACTCCCGCTGGGTGACAAAGCACCAAGTCAATACTGCCCTATTAAAATTAACATCAGTGGCATTGCTTGAGGGGAGAAAACAGTTACAGACAACCGTAAACCAACATTTGGCAAGATGCGTGAAACATGTGGAATTAAGAGTAATTTTGTCACGACCCGGATTTTCCCCCAACATCGGGATCGTGATGGCGCCTACTCGTGGTAGCTAGGCAAGCCACCGTATTCATACTATCTTGTTTTTAACACAATTTTAATTGAATAAATGCGGAATACTTTATCGAAATAGAAATAACTAATTACAAGGTGAAAATCATACTGAAATCCTCTACCCAAGACGTGGAGTCACCAACTCACGAACTACTATGGAATACTACACATAAAAGTCCGAAGGAAATATAACATAATTCTGTTTGTCTCGGAACAAAGAGACTACAGCTAATAACATAAATAAAGAGAGAGACGCCGGGCCTGCGGACGTCTGCAAGCTACCTCGGTCTCAAATGTGATCAACTCCCACGCAATCGATTTGCTGCTACTGCTGCTCCTGATCGTAACCTGGACCTGTGCAAAAACGCACAGAAGTGTAGTATCAGCACAACCGACCCCATGTGTCGGTAAGTGCCTGGCCTATCCCGGCGAAGTAGTGACAAGACTAGGACCAGACACTCACATAAACCTGTGCAATTCAATATATATATATGTGTACCACAAAACAACAAGAAATAATCAAGTATTAATACCATAAGGAATACCTTAAAGAATTCAACAATTTATCACAGTTAATAATTTCACAAGGAAAAACAAAGTATAATGTAAACACAAGTAATATCACTTCAAGAAATAGCAAGCAGTTGCACGGCATCACCCTTCGTGCTTTTACTCTCATCCTCACATCCATAGTACGGCATGATCCTTCGTACATGGTTCAATAACAGGGCACGATATGATCCTTCGTGCATAATCAATAATAGGGCACGGCATGATCCTTCGTGCATAATCAATAATAGGGCACGGCATGATCCTTCGTGCATAATCAATAATAGGGCACGGCATGATCCTTCGTGCATAATCAATGATAGGGCACGGCATGATCCTTCGTGCATAATCAATAAATACACATGGCACGGCATTAACCTTCGTGCATAAATAAATAAACATGGCACGGCATCACCCTTCGTGCATTATCACTCTTCCTCACCCAAATAACAATCACAGCTAAGGGCAAAGAAAGAAACAGTAATTCATAAACCGTCCCATCAAGGGCAATCAATAATTATCTTCACAACAAGTCCCAACAAGGGAGAACAATAACAATTCATCTGTAATATATCTCAAAATAATCATTTTTCCAACGACTCACGGTCATACTAGACGCCAGTGTATGGATGCTCGTCACCACAGCCCATACACCGCACTCGATCACATAACACATACACATAATCCTATTCCCTCAAGCTAGGATAGAACAAACACTTACCTCGAATGCTTATGAACAATTCAATCCGTGGAAATGTCTTTTCTTTCAATTTGGCTCCAATCCAACCGTATCTATACACAATTGATTTAATATCATCAATTCTACTCCACAAACTAATTCTTAATACCAAATACAACTTTTACAACATTCTGCCATGAATAGTGAATTTCAACCCCGGGCCCACATGGTCGGAATTCGGGGTTAGGACCAAAATCCGGTTACCCATTCCCCCACGAGTTCATATATATAATTTGTTTCAAAATCGGACCTCAATTCGAGGTCCAATTCCCCAATTTATGAAAAACCCTATTTTCTAACAAAAACAAGAATTTTACCATGAAAATCTTTGATTTCTTATGAAAAACATGTTTAATGATGTTAGGAATTGAAAGAATTAAGTAAAAAGTGACTTACAATCGTTTTGATGAAGAAGAAATCCTTGAAGAATCGCAAATGGGTGTTTTGGTTTTGTAAAATGTGAAGAAATGATTGAAATTCGTGTTTTTCAGGTCTCTGTGTTCGCATTTGCGAACATGGGTTCGCAATTGCGAACCCCGACCAATTTCTGGAGTTTGAAAAATAAGCTAAGGGTGGGAAGCTCGCATTTGCGAACATTTGTTCGCATTTGCGAACTGTTCGCATTTGCGAACCAATGTTCGCATTTGCAAACACATGCTGTATAAGGCAGTGTTCGCATTTGCGAACAATGGTTCGCATTTGCGAACCAAGGCAGTATGGGGAATGTTCGCATTTGCGAACTATTGTTCGCATTTGCGAACATAGGCAGGCACCGGGGACCTTCGCAAATGCGAACAATTGTTCGCATTTGCGAACAAGTCTGGGCCAAAGGGGGCTTCGCATTTGCGAGCCTTGCCTTACACTGTCCCCTTCGCAATTGCGAGAAATTCTTCGCAATTGCGAAGCCAACAACTGGGTGAAAAACCAGCAGTTCAAAAATTCAGAATTTCATCCAACGGCCTATCAAATCTTTACCCGAGCCCCCGGCTCCAAACCAAACATGTACACAACCTCAAAAACATATTATGGACTTGTTCGTGCGATCATATCGCCAATATCACTTCGTTTTAATCAAATCAAGCCTCAAACTCATGATTTTCATACTTTTGATTTTCAAAACTTCTTAACTTGGAACTCAAGTTCCAAAACATCTTAAACGACATCCAAATGTCACCAAACTTTACAGAAAATCACATATATAATATTTAAGACTTGTACCGGGCGTCGGAACCAAAATACGAGCCCGATACCAAGGTCAATTAATTTATTTCCTTTAATAATTGCATCAAAAACAATTTCACATAAAAATTCATAACTTGGGCTCTAGGCCTCCGAATTCGACTCCGGACACATGTCCAAGTCCCATATTTTCCTACGGACCTCTCGGGACCATCCAATCTCGGGTCCGGATCCGTTTACCAAAAATGTTGACCGAAGTCAACCATATCAATATTAATATCATTTTTATCCAAATTTCTCATAGAATTCATATTTTCTATCATAAAATCTTTCCAGCTACATGCTCGGATCGTGCACGTAAATCGAGGCAACATAGAATGAGGTTTTCAAGGCCTCAGAAGCTCGAAATGATTAATTAAATAAGTGAAGACCCTTTGGATCGTCACAATCTCCACCTCTAAAACAACCGTTCGTCCTCGAACGGACAAAATAAAGAAGTACCTGAGTCAGGAAACAAGTGTGGGTAGCGGCTCCGCATATCAGACTCGGACTCCCAGGTCGATGCCTCAGGAGGCTGACCTCTCCACTGAACACGCACGGAAGGATAACTCTTCGACCTCAACTGTCGAACCTGCCGGTCTAGAATGGCTACCGGCTCCTCCTCGTAAGATAGATCATTGTCCAATTGGACAGTACTGAAGTCTAACACATGTGTGGGATCGCCGTGGTATCTCCGAAGCATAGATACATGAAAAACCGGATGCACGGCTGATAAGCTAGGCGGCAAAGCTAATCTGTAAGCCACCCCTCCCACTCTGTCTAGAATCTCAAATGGGCCAATATACCTAGGGCTGAGCTTGCCCTTCTTCCCAAACCTCATCACGCCCTTCATAGGAGACACTCGGAGCAATACTCGTTCACCAACCATGAAATCTACATCTCGAACCTTACGATCCGCATAAGTCTTTTGCCTAGACTGAGCTGAACGCAATCTCTCCTGAATAGTCTTGACCTTATCTAAGGCCTCCTGAACTAAGTCTGTACCCAACAACCGAGCCTCTCCCGGTTCAAACCATCCAACCGGTGATCGACATCGCCTACCATACAACGCCTCATACGGGGCCATCTGGATGCTAGACTGGTAACTGTTATTGTACGCGAACTCTGCTAATGGCAGAAACTGGTCCCACGAGCCTCCGAAATCAATAACACGAGCTCGAAGCATGTCCTCTAGAATCTGAATAGTCCTCTCGGACTGGCCATCCGTCTGAGGATGAAATGCTGTACTCAACCGAACCTGGGTGCCTAACTCCTGCTGGACCGCTCTCCAGAACCGCGAGGTAAACTGCGTACCCCGATCAGAGATAATAGATACCGGCACCCCATGGAGACGAACAATCTCCCTAATGTAAACCTCCGCTAACCTCTCCGACGAGTAGGAGACAGATACTGGAATAAAGTGTGCCTGATTTGGTCAGTCTATCAACAATGACCCAAATAGCATCAAATTTTCTCCGAGTCAAAGGAAGTCCAGTAACGAAGTCCATAGTGATTCGCTCCCATTTCCACTCGGGAATTTCCATCCTCTGGAATACACCACCAGGTCTCTGGTGCTCATATTTCACCTGCTGACAATTTAGACACCGAGCGACATACGCAACGATATCTTTCTTCATTCTGCGCCACCAATAGTGCTGTCGCAAGTCCTGATACATCTTCGCGGCGCCGGGGTGAATAGAATACCGTGAACTATGGGCCTCTGCTAAGATCAACTCTCGAATCCCTTCGATATTGGGCACACAAACTCGACCCTGCAATTTCAATACCCCATCATCATCTAGGTTTACCTGTGTGGCACCTCCCCGCTGTACTGTATCTCTCAACTCACGCAAATGAGGATCATCAAATTGCCTCTCACGGATACGCTCTAATAAGGAAGAACGAGCGACCGTGCAGGCTAACACTCGGCTAGGCTCAGAAATGTCTAATCTCACGAACCGGTTGGCTAAGGCCTGGACATCTAGAGCTAATGGTCTCTGATTGACCGGAATATATGCAAGACTACCCATGTTGGCATACTTTCTACTCAATGCATCGGCCACCACATTGGCCTTACCTGGGGTGATATAATATAGTAACATCATAGTCTTTTAGCAACTCTAACCATCTCCGCTGTCGTAGATTCAACTCCTTCTGTTTGAACAAGTACTGTAGGCTTTTGTGATCAGTGTACACCTCACATGTTACACCATATAGATAATGCATCCAGATCTTTAAGGCATGAACCACTGCTGCCAACTCGAGATCATGAACTGGATAATTCTTCTCATGTATCTTTAATCGCCTCGAAGCATAAGCGATAACCTTACCATCCCGCATCAATACCGCTCCAAGCCCCGTACGAGATGCGTCACAATAAATCGTATAAGGCCCCGCACCTCTGTAGGTAGTACCAACACCGGTGCGGTGGTCAAGGCCGTCTTGAGCTTCGAAAGCTCGCCTCACATTCCTCCGACCACCGAAACCGGACACCCTTCCGGGTCAACCTGGGTCATCGGGCCGCAATAGAAGAAAACCCCTCTACAAAACGACGGTAGTAACTCGCTAATCCCAAGAAACTCCGGATCTCCGTCACTGAAGCTGGTCGAGGCCAATTCTGGATCGCCTCAATCTTCTTTGGGTCTACCCGAATACCTTCCACGGATACAATGTGACCCGGAAATGCTACCGAACTCAGCCCGAACTCACATTTAGAAAATTTGGCATATAGTCGGTTATCTTTCAGAGTCTGAAGAACCACTCTGAGGTGCTGCTCGTGCTCTTCCTGGTTGCGGGAGTATACCAGGATGTCGTCTATGAATACTATCACGAACATATCTAAGTAAGGCATGAATACCCGATTCATCAACTCCATGAATGCTGCTGGGGCATTGGTCAACCCGAAGGACATGACCAAGAACTCATAATGCCCATATCTAGAGCGAAAGGCCGTCTTAGGAATGTCAGCCGCCCTGATCTTCAGCTGATGGTAGCCTGACCTCAAGTCTATCTTAGAGAATACCCTCGCTCCCTCGAGTTGGTCAAACAAATCATCAATCCTTGGCAGTGGATATTTATTTTTGATAGTTACATTGTTTAACTGCCGGTAATCAATACACATCCGCATCGAGTCATCCTTCTTCTTTACAAATAATACAGGTGCTCCCCAGGGGGAAACACTGGGCCTGATAAATCCCTTCTCAAGAAGGTCCTGCAACTGATCTTTCAACTCTTTTAGTTCCGGCGGGGCCATACGATAGGGTGGAATAGAGATGGGCTGAGTACCCGGTGCCAGATCAATACAGAAATCAATATCCCTGTCGGGTGGCATGCCCGGCAGGTCTGAAGGAAAAACCTCAGGAAACTCCCGTGCAATAGGGACTGAATCAATGGAAGGAACTTCTGCGCCGGAATCACGAACATAAGCCAAATAAGCTAGACACCCCTTCTCGATCATACGTCGAGCCTTAACATAAGAAATAACAGTGCGAACGGAGTGGCTTGAGGTACCCTTCCACTCTAATCGGGGTGATTCTGGCAAGGCTAAGGTGAGAGTCTTAGCATGACAATCAAGAATAGCATGGTATGGGGACAACCAGTCCATCCCCAATATGACATCAAAATCTACCATATCCAAGAGCAACAGATCAACACGGGTCTCAAGACCCCCAAATATAACTACGCACGAACGATGCACCCGATCGACTACAATAGAGTCACCCATTGGCGTAGCCACATAAACTGGAATATCCAGAGCATAGCCGGGCACGGCCAAATACGGTGCGAAGTAGGAAGAAACATAGGAATATGTAGATCCAGGGTCAAATAATACTGAAGCACCTCTGCCACACACAAGAATAGTACCTGTAATCACGGCATCTGATGCCTCTGCCTCTGGCCTGGCCGGTAAAGCATAGAATCGGGGATCTGCACCTCCCCTCTGAGCTGCGTCTCTAGGACGACCATCAACTGGCTGACCTCTACCTCTGGCCGGACAGTCTCCACCTCTACGGTCTCGACCTCCACCTCTATAATCTCTACCCCCGCCTCTGGTTGGCTGGGCAGGCCGAGGGTCAGCTGGGGCCTGAATCATAGGACGAGGACCTCGCTGCTGAGAGTTGCCCGCTGCTAAAGGGCAATACCTGATAAAATGACCTGGGTCACCACAACCGTAGCAACTCTTAGACTGATAGGGCTGCTGGCCCTGACGACCCGAATGGCCTCCACGAACACTCTGAAGAGGCTGAGCATTAATAGGAGACTGGTCCGAATAATGCCCCCGAGAACCACGATCACCTGATCCACCCTGTGAAGCCTGAAGGGCGGAATGAAAAGGCCTGGAGGACTGGCCTCTATCAAAGGATTCTCTGCTACCAGAGGAAGAACCACCAAACCTGCCTGAATGACGAGGCCTCTTATCTGAAGAATAACCGCATCCCCTAGCAAGAGCCATCTCAACTCTGCGTGCTGCATTGGCTGCCTCCTGAAATGATATGTCACTCCCCACGCCCATAGCCATCTGGAGTCTAATCGGATGATTAAGCCCATCTTTAAACTTGCGGACCCTCTCCCGCTCGGTGGGAAGTATCACCACTGCATGACGAGCCAAGTCGATAAATCTCGTCTCATACTGTGTAACTGTCATAGTGCCCTGATGGAGGCGCTCAAACTGCCTCCGAAGTACATCCCGCTGAGTAGCAGGGAGAAACTTCTCCATAAATAGTTCCGCAAACCGGTCCCATGATAAAGCTGGGGACCCTGCTGGTCGAGTTAGGCAATAATCTCTCCACCAAGTCTTGGCGGATCCTGCAAGCCTGAAGGTACAGAAGTCAACTCCGTTTGTCTCCACGACCCCCATAGTCTTGAGAATCTCATGGCAACTGAATAAAAAGTCCTGAGGATCCTCAGATGCGGCTCCACTGAATGTAGTGGTAAATAACTTGGAGAACCGATCAAGTCTCCATAACGAATCGGAAGTCATGGCCGCTCCATCACCGGCATGAGCTGTGGTACCTGACTGAGTGGCCACAGCTGGCTGAACTACTGGTGCCTGAGGCTGAGGAGCTACTGGCTCCGGAGTATGAGCAATAGGAGTCTGGGCCCCTCCTCCAGCCTGAGAAGTGGCTGGGGCAACTGATAATAAACCCGCTCTGGCAATGCTGTCCATGAATCCCGCTATTCTGATCAAGGCATCCCGGAGATCTGGGGTAATTAAAGCCTCTCCTGGGACCTGAGCTGGGCCCACTGGAGCTGCTGGAACCGGAACCTCCTCGTCAATCTCAATATGAGGCTCCACCTCTGGGGTAGCTGCCTGAGGCTGAGCTCTACCCCTACCACGGCCTCTGATACGACCTTGGCCCCTGCCCCTCACGGGAGCTGTCTGGGGCTCAGGCTGCTGGTCAGCGGACGAAGAAGTGCGTGTCCTTACCATCTGCGAAAGGACAGAATAGAAATTCAATCAACAATTGAGGAACAAGTCGCACGACAAGAAAGAACAAATGAGAGACTTTTTCCTAACTCAATAGACTCTGGAGGACAAGTACGGACGTCTCCGTACCTACCTCTCAAACTCTACTAAGCTTGTTCGTGAGTGGTGAGACCTATGTAACCTAGAGCTCTGATACCAACTTGTCACGACCCGGATTTTCCCCCAACATCGGGATCGTGATGGCGCCTACTCGTGGTAGCTAGGCAAGCCACCGTATTCATACTATCCTGTTTTTAACACAATTTTAATTAAATAAATGCGGAATACTTTATCGAAATGGAAATAACTAATTACAAAGTGAAAATCATACTGAAATCCTCTACCCAAGACGTGGAGTCACCAACTCACGAACTACTATGGAATACTACACATAAAAGTCTGAAGGAAAATTAACATAATTCCGTTTGTCTCGGAACAAAGAGACTACAGCTAATAACATAAATAAAGAGAGAGACGCCGGGCCTGCGGACGTCTGCAAGCTACCTCGGTCTCAAATGTGATCAACTCCCACGCAATCAATTTACTGCTGCTGCTGCTCCTGATCGTAACCTGGACCTGTGCAAAAACGCACAGAAGTGTAGCATCAGCACAACCGACCCCATGTGCTGGTAAGTGCCCGGCCTATCCCGGCGAAGTAGTGACAAGCCTAGGACCAGACACTCACATAAACCTGTGCAATTCAATATATATATATGTGTACCACAAAATAACAAGAAATAATCAAGTATTAATACCATAAGGAATACCTTAAAGAATTCAACAATTTATCACAGTTAATAATTTCACAAGGAAAAACAAAGTATAATGTCAACACAAGGAATATCACTTCAAGAAATAGCAAGCAGTTGCACGGCATCACCCTTCGTGCTTTTACTCTCATCCTCACATCCATAGTACGGCATGATCCTTCGTACATGGTTCAATAATAGGGCACGGTATGATCCTTCGTGCATAATCAATAATAGGGCACGGCATGATCCTTCGTGCATAATCAATAATAGGGCACGGCATGATCCTTCGTGCATAATCAATAATAGGGCACGGCATGATCCTTCGTGCATAATCAATGATAGGGCACGGCATGATCCTTCGTGCATAATCAATAAATAAACATGGCACGACATTAACCTTCGTGCATAAATAAATAAACATGGCACGGCATCACCCTTCGTGCATTATCACTCTTCCTCACCCAAATAACAATCACAGTTAAGGGCAAAGAAAGAAACAAGTAATTCATAAACTGTCCCAACAAGGGCAATCAATAATCATCTTCACAACAAGTCCCGACAAGGGAAAACAATAACAATTCATCCGTAATATATCTCAAAATAATCATTTTTCCAACGACTCACGGTCATACTAGACGCCAGTGTATAGATGCTCGTCACCACAGCCCATACACCGCACTCGATCACATAACACATACACATAATCCTATTCCCTCAAGCTAGGATAGAACAAACACTTACCTCGAATGCTTATGAACAATTCAATCCGTGGAAATGTCTTTTCTTTCAATTTGGCTCCAATCCAACCGTATCTATACACAATTGATTTAATATCATCAATTCTACTCCACAAACTAATTCTTAATACCAAATACAACTTTTACAACATTCTGCCATGAATAGTGAATTTCAACCCCGGGCCCACATGGTCGGAATTCGGGGTTAGGACCAAAATCCGGTTACCCATTCCCCCACGAGTTCATATATATAATTTGTTTCAAAATTGGACCTCAATTCGAGGTCCAATTCCCCAATTTATGAAAAACCCTATTTTCTAACAAAAACAAGAATTTTACCATGAAAATCTTTGATTTCTTATGAAAAACATGTTTAATGATGTTAGGAATTGAAAGAATTAAGTAAAAAGTGACTTACAATCATTTTGATGAAGAAGAAATCCTTGAAGAATCGCAAATGGGTGTTTTGGTTTTGTAAAATGTGAAGAAATGACTGAAATTCGTGTTTTTGAGGTCTCTGTGTTCGCATTTGCGAACATGGGTTCGCAATTTCGAACCCCGACCAATTTCTGGAGTTTGAAAAATAAGCTAAGGGTGGGAAGTTCGCATTTGCGAACATTTGTTCGCATTTGCGAATAGTTCGCATTTGCGAACTAATGTTCGCATTTGCGAACACATGCTGTATAAGGCAGTGTTCGCATTTGCGAACAATGGTTCGCATTTGCGAACCAAGGCAGTATGGGATAGGTTCGCATTTGCGAACTATTGTTCGCATTTGCGAACATAGGCAGCATTGGGGACCTTCGCAAATGCGAACAATTGTTCGCATTTGCGAACAAGGCTGGCTTCGCATTTGCGATCAAGGTTCGCATTTGCGAGCCTTGCCTTACACTGTCCCCTTCGCAATTGCGAGAAATTCTTCGCAATTGCGAAGCCAACAGCTGGGTGAAATACCAGCAGTTCAAAAATTCAGAATTTCATCCAACGGCCTATCAAATCTTTACCCGAGCCCCCCGGACTCCAAACCAAACATGTACACAACCTCAAAAACATATTATGGACTTGTTCGTGCGATCATATCGCCAATATCACTTCGTTTTAATCAAATCAAGCCTCAAACTCATGATTTTCATACTTTTGATTTTCAAAACTTCTTAACTTGGAACTCAAGGTCCAAAACATCTTAAACGACATCCAAATGTCACCAAACTTTACGGAAATCACATATATAATATTTAAGACTTGTACCGGGCGTCGGAACCAAAATACGAGCCCGATACCAAGGTCAATTAATTTATTTCCTTTAATAATTGCATCAAAAACAATTTCACATAAAAATTCATAACTTGGGCTCTAGGCCTCGGATTCGACTCCGGACACATGTCCAAGTCCCATATTTTCCTACGGACCTCTCGGGACCATCCAATCTCGGGTCCGGATCCGTTTACCAAAAATGTTGACCGAAGTCAACCATATCAATATTAATATCATTTTTATCCAAATTTCTCATAGAATTCATATTTTCTATCATAAAATCTTTCCGGCTACATGCTCGGATCGTGCACGTAAATCAAGGCAACATAGAATGAGGTTTTCAAGGCCTCAGAAGCTCGAAATGATTAATTAAATAAGTGAAGACCCTTTGGGTCGTCACAAATTTGGTCCTTGATCCAGAAAGGACGTCCACCTATGCATAAGGCCTCTATCATGATGTCCCAAGTGACACCAGGTCTGTCGTGGTAATAATCCACGTCACTGCTGTAAGCAGGCAGTTCCAAAAATTGCCTAACACTAGGCACCTTGGCCCAAACACGCTTACCTCGCATGAAGACCTCCCTAGCCATGTCGTAGGTTGCATTGCCGTAGAACTCCCTGACAAGCATTTTGTTGACAAGAGCAGGTTCCTGGAATAAGAATTCCATGTCCCTGCATCGAATTTCTTCATACATGTCAGGCTTCTCTGCCCGAAGAGCCATTCTGTCAATAGAGATCTTCTGCAGCCATTCCTTGGTAGCCTTGGCGTGAAAGTCATTTTCTGCCTCTTCGTACTCAACACCAGACTCATCGTAGGCAGGACGCCTAGACGAGCTCGCAGCATGCCTTGATCGCTTGGGTGCCATAATCCTGCACATAAGAAGCATACAAAAATTTCATTACATTAGTGCGTCGAATGGTTACTCAGATTTCACTATCCGCTAACTACAAATGTACTTATTTTAGTGCCATCATACCATGACCCCTAATTGACCATTTATTTCCAATAATTTCACCAACTCTAACCTAATACACCCCACACATACTTCTTTTATCATGCTAAAACCAACCCACACGCAATTACACCATCTCCGAATTTTTACAAAAAAAACCAACCAAACCTAAGCATAACATCCCCTAAAATTTTGCAACGCCATACATTACACCATAAATGTCCAAAACATGGCCCAAAACCAAACTAATGAATCAACAAACTAATTTGGGTCTCCAAACCACCATAACAAAGCACAATTACATAATAATGGAGACCCAACCAAGTCAAGTATCAACAATTCCAAAAATCAAATATACAACAATGGTGCTATACTAATGGGGCATATTAACATATTTTACACCAAGCCTAGGTAGGGTTTTAGTCAAAAAACTACAATTTAACTATAATACACTAGTTAAAACTAGCAAAAATTAAAGAAAGAAGAAAAAGAAAAAGAAAAACTTACTTGAAGATAGAAGGGAGGAAGGAGGGTAATGGCAATGGAGGTTGGGGGAGAGTGGGAGAGGAAGAAAAAAAGAATGGGGCAAGATTGTGGTAGAGAGAAAAAGGAGAAAAATTATTTTTAGAGAGATAGGGAGGGAGTAGAGGCGGCTGGGGAGTATGAGAAGTGAGGAGGGTTTTTTTAGGTTAGGGTAATTAAAAGGGGAGGGGGAATTAAAACAATTAAAAAATTTTGGACTCACCTGGGCCCGTCGCGATCCACAGCGGTCCACCGTGGTCGCACCGCTGTCGCGGTGGAACCGCAAGTATTAAGGATCAGAAAGGGTCACCCACCGCGATTTGACCGCGATCGCGGTCCAACCGCGGTGGGTCAATTTCAAAGGAGCCTTCTCATCGCGGTCGCGGTGGAAGGGTGCCTCTGAATCATAAGCCTGGTAGTATCACGTTTTTTTAATATATAGACTAACTATAATGTTTACAATTACAATAATTTCGTGGGTTGCCTCCCACGTAGCGCCTGATTTAACGTCGCGGCAGGGCTCAACTTAGCGCATTTTAAGACTCGCTCAACCGTTGAGGTACATCAAAATGCAATTCAACTGTCTCTTTGGCTTCATCCATGCGAATGTACAATTTCAACTGTTATCCATTGACTCTGAAAGTGCGGGAGCCATCTTCAGTGCGTATTTCCACAGCTCTAGACACTAACACTTCAACCACCCGAAATAGGCCAAACCACCTTGATTTCAATTTACCCGGGAACAACTGTAATCTTGCGTTATAGAGTAGTACCTTGTCCCCGATTTTGAAGTTGCGCTCTATGATGTTTTGGTCATGTAGTCGCTTCATCCTCTCCTTATATAATCTTGTTCTCTCAAAAGCCAGATACCGGAACTCTTCCAGCTCATGTAATTCAGTGACTCTTGATTTTCCCGCTTCATACCAGTTGAGATTTAGTTTCTTGAGTGCCCACCATGCTTTATGCTCCAGGTCAACGGGTAGGTGACAAGCTTTTCCAAACACCAATTTTTATGGTGACATGCCGATTGGTGTCTTAAAAGCAGTCCTATACGCCCATAATGCATCATCGAGCTTTCTAGACCAGTCGGTCCTTGTGGCATTCACTGTTTTTGTCAATACGCTCTTTATTCCCCTGTTGGATACCTCAACTTGCCCACTGGTCTACGGGTGATATGGAGTATCCACCTTGTTCTTCACATCGTATTGTGCTTCACATCATATTTTGCCAACAAGTTTTCAAATGTTAATGACAGAAGTGAGTGCCCCCGTCGCTGATAATTGCCCTCAGTGTCCCAAAGCGTGCGAAAATGTTTTTCTTGAGAAATCCTACCACCACCTTAGCATCATTAGTGGGTAATGCTACAGCTTCCACCTATTTGGACACATAGTCTACATCAACAAGAATGTACTTATTGCCATAGGAGCTAACGAAGGGACCCATGAAATCTATCCCCCAGACGTCAAATACTTCCACCTCTTGGATTGGATTCATAGGCATCTCGTGACGTCGGGAGATATTCCCAGTGCGTTGACATTCATCACACCCTTTCACCCACAAGTGTGCATCTTTAAATACCGTTGGCCAGAAGAATCCGGCCTCAAGTATCTTGGTTGTTGTTCGAACTCCTCCGAAATGGCCCCCATATGCTGAAGCATGACAAGCCTGCAAGACAGAAGATTGTTCGATCTAGGGGACGCATCTCCGGATCATGTTATCAAGGCTTATTCGAAACAAATAGGGGTCATCCCAATAGTACAATCGGCTTTCACGAAAGAATCATTTCCTCTGGACCAAGGACAGGTCATGAGGAACAATACTACTGGCCAGGAAGTTTGCATAGTATGTATACCACGGCGCTTTAAGAAGAGTGGTAGCGAGTAGCTGCTCCTCTGGAAAGGTTTCCATAATTTCTCCACTTTCTTTAACAGTTTCAGCTCCTTCAAGTCGTGATAGGTGATCAGCGACTTGATTCTTAGTGCCCTTACGGTCACGGATTTCAAGATCGGACTCTTACAGAAGTAGCACCCAACGAATTAGGCGCGACTTAGAGTCCTTGTTTTCAATTAAATACCTTAGTGCTGCATGGTCAGTGTATACTATTACCTTGGATCCTATGAGATAGGACTTGAACTTGTCGAACGCAAACACTACCACGAGCATTTCCTTCTCCGTCATGGTGTAGTTTAGTTATGCTCCACTCAGTGTTCTACTAGCATAGTAGATTGGATGCATCAGCCTGTCCTTCGGCTGGCCCAGCACTGCCCCCACTGCATGGTTACTTGCAACGCACTTGAGCTCAAATGGTTGCTCCCAGTTGGGGGCAATAATGATTGGCGCTGTGACCAGCCTCTTTTTCAGCTCCTCAAATGCAGTCGTACAATCATCAGAAAATACAAAAGGGAGATTATTTTCAAGTAACTTACAGAGGGGGTTGGCAATTTTGGAGGAGTCTTTAATGAACCTCCGGTAAAAACCGGCATGTCCAAGAAAGCATCTAATGGCTTTGACAGACGTTGGTGGAGGCAGCTTTGCAATGACATCAACTTTGGGTCGATCCACCTCAATACCTTTGCTCGAAACCCGGTGCCCCAAGATTATTCCTTCTTGTTCCATGAAATGGCACTTTTCCCAATTTAGCACCAAGTTGGTCTCAATGCACCGTTTCAGCACTCTTGTCAGATTGACAAGGTATTCATCGAACGAATTCCCTACCACTGAGAAATCATCCACGAACACCTCCATGATATCTTCCACCATGTCAGTTAATACGGCCATCATGCACTTTTGGAATATGGCAGGTGCATTGCATAGGCCGAATGGCATCCTCCTGAAGGCAAAAATGCCATATGGGCATGTGAAGGAGGTCTTCTCTCTATCCTCTAGGGCAATTGAGATCTGATTGTACCCCGAGTACCCATCTAAGAAGCAAAAATATGACCTCCCTGCCAACCTGTCAAGCATCTGGTCAATGAAGGGAAGTGGGAAGTGGTCCTTACGGGTGGCTAGATTCAGTTTCCGGTAGTCCATGCAGATCCTCCATCCGGTGACGGTTCTTGTTGAGATTAATTCATTGTTTTCATTTTGCAGAACCGTCATGCCACCCTTCTTTGGCACACATTGAACTGGGCTAACCTAGCTACTATCAGAGATTGGGAAAATAATTCCCGCGTCTAACCACTTTATCACTTCCTTCTTCACCACTTCCTTCATATTCGGGTTCAGCCTTCTTTGGTGTTCCCTGGAAGGTTTGTGTCCCTCTTTAGCAGAATCTTATGCATGCAATAAGTGGGGCTGATCCCCTTTGTGTCTGCCATGGTCCAAACGATGGCAGTTTTACATTCCTTGAGTACGTGTATAAATTGTTGAGCCTGCACATCTAGCAAACCAGATGAGATAATAACAGGTAAAGTGGAGTTAGGGCCCAGACATTCATACCTGAGATGAGCTGGTAATGGCTTAAGTTCCAGCTTTGGTGGTTCCTCAATGGATGGTTTTGCTGGAGGGGTCTCTCTCTTTTCTAAGCGTAGAGGTTCAAACTCAAACTATCTATCCCAAAACCCCTTGCCTTCCAGTGCTAACACCCACTCTGCCAGACTTTCACCATTTACCTCCTCTAAGTTCATTAGGAATGCCAGAAGTGGATCTTCAGTTGTCAAAGCTACATCATCTGTCTCCACTATCACATCTACTACATCAATGAGAGAGCAATTTGCGAACTCACTAGGGCGCCTCACAGATTTTTGTACATTGAATATGATCTCTTCATCATTTAGCCTCATCTTGAGCTCCACAGTCTCACAATCGATCAAGGCTCTCCCCGTGGCTAGGAATGGTCTTCCTAAGATTATAGGAATCTCCTTAACCACCTTGCAGTCTAGAATCACAAAGTTAGTAGGAAACACAAACTTCCTCACCTGAATAAGCACATCATCTAATATCCTGAATGGACGTTTTACCGTCCTGTCAGCAAGCTGTAGTAACATAGAAGTAGCTCTGGCTCTCCCGATGCCTAGCCTCTTATAGATCACCGGGGGTATAAGATTTATGTTAGCCCCCAAATCACACAATGCCTTAGCAAAGGCAAAGTTTCCTATAGTGCACGGAAAAGTGAAGCTACATGGGTTATATAACTTCTCAGCTATGGGTCTGGATACCACTGCACTACATGTCTGAGTAAGAGTCACTGTGGCCAAGTCTTGGCAATCGAATTTCCGCGACATCAAGTCTTTCATCATTTTAGCATACCCAGGCATCTCTTTCAAAGCTTCAATTAAAGGGATGTTTACCTGGATTTGCTTGAACATTTCGAAGAACTTCTTCTATTGCTCCTCTTTCTGGTGCTTGGAAAAACTTTGAGGAAATGGGGCTGGAGGCCTCTTCTTCCCAATCACTTGGGATTTCTCTATGATAATAGGTGAATTTGACTATATTTATGCCCTAAATAATCATGCTTTATTGTTGTTTTGATATTGTTTATGATGACAAAATGCTTTTATTAGTGTTCTTAGTGTGTTATAGGTATACTCGAGCTAATGAAGACTAAAAGAGCAAGTTTTGGAGTCAAAAGATGGTGAAAAAGGCCAAAGTGTGGTACAAGTCAAGAACTTATGTTAAAAATAGCCAGGAAGGTGTGATTCCGAGCTATATGGATGTTATAGAATGAATTTAAGTGATTGGAGCTTTGAAGTTTGAGTAAAAGCTCAAGGAATTAAGCCGGGATCGAGTTCGGGGGTCAAATTTTATAGTGTAGTACAAGCGAAGAATGGATGAGGCATATTGCGCAGTGTCTAGTAAATTGGACGTAACTCTTCGCTCCAAACTCCATTTTGGCTCTATAATATATGGTTAGAAACTCAACGTGCTACAACTTATATGTTTTGAGGTTTTCCAAATTCCCAACGGAACAGGGCGAAACATCACGATTTCTCCGTGACCGCGGATGAACCGCAGAAAAACAGGCCTGCAGAAGATTTTTGAAGATTCAGAGAACTGTTCAGTCCGCGGTTCGTCCGCGACCGCAGAAGGAGCCGCAAATATTAGTCCTAGTTTTGTACAAATTCAGTTTTTAAGCCCTAAAGCCTCTATATAAACCCCTAGTTCGCCCAATAGAGGCACGTTGTCTATTTTTCACTACTTTTGCAAGATAATTAGTAAGAGAGAACTCTCTCAACTCATTCCTTTATTTTATATCAAGTATTTACTTATGATTTCAATTATTAATCTTGTTTCTTTGAGCATGAGTAGCTAAATCATTTTCTAAGGTTTTGATGGAACCTATTGAATGATGAACTTATCGTTTATATGATTACAAATTGTTAGCTAGATTTCTATTTGTTCAACTTCATTCTTGTTGTAGTTAATTGGTAGAGCTCCCAATTAGCGGTGCCTATTTAGTGTGCATAACATGGAAAAGAGTGCATATTTAGGTATATTATTGAACAATACCACACCTAGGTTATTGAAAGAATCTATAACTTTAGGCGTAAAGACTGGGTTAGGAATAACGATGTCTTGGGTGCAATTTTAAGTGACCTATTCAAATTAAAGCTAGCTAGGGTAGCTCGGGAGAGTGCACTAGTAAATTATTGTAATTGCTTGGGAGAGGGTTACGATACAAATAGCGTTCACGATTGATAGAATATATTGACAATTTGTATGAGCATAACGATAAGGGATTCCATCAATAGGGGAAATCAATACCGTAGTCTTTCTCCATATTATTTACCCAATATTCAATTCTTTCTTTTCAGTTTGTTAATTCTTGCAAAGTAGTTGTTCGAAAATCTCACAAAAATATATTCAAAATTTGGGAACTTGATTCGGAAGTGTTCTTGGGTTGTGAAAGCTGCAATTGGTAGGTTAATTCTCTGTTGGATCGATCTTGGACTTATTAGACCAGGTTATATTGACTACGACCGTTGCTTGGACGTGAATCAATTTTGGCGCCGTTGCCGGGGACTTAACGGAATTATCAATTGCCATTGACAGAACTTCAAGATTTTTGTGTAGTCAGGTTCTTTCTACACTATACATTGAATATTTTGACGGTTGTTGATTTGGGTACTCAGGTGCATGCCTAGAAAATTTGCAACGACTGGAGAACTAATTGAAGGACTCTCAGATCCCGAGCATACTTTCTGGGCACGTAACAAGGCTATTAAACAAATTCAGCAATCTCAACAACCAATCAAACTAGACTTCGACATGGGTGACATAAACGAACCAAACCAGCAAGTCGGGTTAAATCTGCAAGAGGCGCAGGAGGCACAGGAAGGTGCACTATATGACTGGGCACAACCCACAACGGATAATTTGGCAACTGCTATCGTTGTTTCAGCAATTCAAGCTGAGTCTTTCCAGATTACAAACAACATGCTACACTTGTTGCAAAACAAGGAATTATTCTCTGGGTCTCAGGTTGAAGATCCACAGCAGCACCTGAAGAACTTTCTCTCAATATGCAAGACACGGAGGCAACCGAATGTGACTCCGAAAGCCATCAGACTATTGCTCTTTCCAATCTCAGTTACAGGGGCTGCACAAATATGGCTAAACTTACTCCCCATAAACTCAATAGCAACTTGGGATGAGTTAGTAAAACAATTCCACAACAAGTTTCATCCACCTAACAAGACAGCTCAACAAACTGATGAGATTGTGAGCTTCAAGCAGAAACCAATGGAGACATTACATGAAACTTGGGGCAGATTCAAGGGTATGCTTGTTATGTGTCCTCACCATGGGATTCCTGAGCAGATGTTGGGTCAAAGGTTCTACATGGGGCTTTCAGACAGTATGAAGAACATTGTAGATGCTTCAGCGGGTGGGGCTTTTCTGAGCAAGACTTGGGGAGAGGGCCAAAATTTGCTAGACAAGATGGCTCAAAATTCCGGGTGGACAACCAGGAATGCTCCTATCACTCTAGTGGTACACTCTGTACCTCTGAATACATCCAACACTCTAGAGGAGAACGTGGCAACTTTATTGACACAAATGAGCATCCTGACAAAGAAGGTGGAAGAATTAGGGGTTAAGCAACAAGTTTATATTGTAGACACTACCAATTGTGGTTTATGCACATCTTGCATTAGCCAACCCATAGGTAATCCATGGGCTGCAGACCAAGAACATCATCATCAGCATGAAGACATGAACTATGTGAATAACTATGGAGGGCAGCGACAAGGTAACCATAGTTGGGGTCAGCAGGCTCCACAACAGTATAGGCCTCCTCAGCCACAATATAATGTAGCAGGTGTGAGGCCACCACACAACATGGCTCCATATCCTAGACCTCAGAATTTTAGCAATCAGCAGCAGAGATATCATCCACCTTCACCATAGCATGGGGGTAGACATGACAATGGGTTTGTAAGGTTTGAAGCTATGATGCAGCAGGTAATTGGGTTAAATGCCAAAACCAATGAGAGGATAGATGCACATAATGCAGCTATCAAGAATATTGAAGTACAGATGGGCCAGATTGCTATGTCACTTAGCAATCGTCCTCAAGGGACATTGCTTGCAGATACACAAACTAACCGAAAAGACTAAGTCCCAAAGCAGCTGATGGCAGTGACTTTGAGAAGTGGTAGAGATCTTGATGCTGAGAAAGAAGAAGAGAAAAGCAACACAAATGTCGAGACACTCACTTCAGTGCCCATTAAACTGGATGAGTCCACAGGGTTGACAGAAAGTACAGTCCAGCCAGTTGCTAAAAATAAAGAGGCGTAGTAGGAAACGGAGAAAGTAGCTGAAAAGGTAGAGCAGCCGGTCGAAGAAAAAGTGATAGAGAAAGAAAAGTCCCAAGTCATTGGGAAGAAGAGGCCTCCACCACCATTCCCACAAAGGTTGGCCAAGCACCAGAAAGAAGAGCAATACAAAAATTTCTTTGATATGCTCAAGCAAATCCAGGTAAACATTCCCTTAATTGAAGCTTTAAAAGAAATGCCTGGGTATGCTAAGATGATGAAAGACTTGATGTCGCGAAAATTTGATTTCCAAGACTTGGCCACCGTGACCCTTACCCAGACTTGTAGTGCAGTGGTCTCCAGACCCATTTCTGAGAAGCTATCTGATCCAGGTAGCTTCACCATCCCGTGCACTATAGGGAATTATTCCTTTGCAAAGGCATTGTGTGATTTGGGGGCAAGCATTAATCTCATGCCCTTGGTTATTTATAAGAGTCTAGGCATTGGGAGAGTCAGGCCTACCTTTATGTTATTACAGCTTGCTGACAGGACAGTTAAGCGTCCATTTGACATTTTAGATGATGTGCTTATCCAGGTAGGGAAGTTCATGTTTCCCGTCGATTTTGTGATTCTTGATTGCAAGGTGGACGAGGAATTCCTATAATCCTAGGAAGATCATTCCTAGCCAGCGGGAGAGCTCTAATTGATTGTGAAACTGGAGAACTCAAGATGAGGTTGAATGATGATGAGATCATATTCAATGTGCAAAAACCCATGAGGCGCCCTAGTGAGTTCGCGAATTGCTCTCTTATTGATGCGGTTGATGTGATAGTGGAGACTGACGATGCAGAGTTGACCATTGAATATCCACTTCAAGCCTGCCTGATGAACTTGGAAGAGGTAAATGGTGAAAGTTTAGCATAATGGGTACTATCTCTGGAAGGCAAGGGATTTTGGGAGAGAGAGCTTGAATTCGAGCCTCTACACTTAGAGAGAAAAAAAAGACCCCTCATGCAAAGCCATCCATGGAAGAGCCACCAAAGCTTGAGCTTAAACCACTACCATCTAATCTCAGGTATGAATTTGTAGATCCTAACTCCACTTTACCTGTTATTACGTCATTTGGTTTGCTAGATGTGCAGGCTCAAAAGTTATTAAAGGTACTCAAGGAATGTAAAGCTGCCAATGGTTGGACCATGGCAGACATAAAGGGGATCAGCCTTGCATAATGCATGAACAAGATTCTCCTAGAAGAGGGACACAAACCCTCCAGGAAACGCAAAAGAAGGCTGAACCCGAATATGAAGGATAGGGTGAAAAAGAAAGTGATAAAGTGGCGAGACACGGGGTAGATCCCAGGTAAGTTTTCTCACCCTTCTGTTCCATACATGTATTACTATGCCATGAGGACATGGCATGATTTTAAGTGTGGGGTGGGAGACTTATCTTGTATTGTATATTGTATATAGTAGATGTAGCTGTAAATTATATTAGCTGGCTTGACCCGATGATGGACACTTGGCGACGGGTTTCTTAAGGGTCTAAGCGGAATAAAAACACAAAAATCAGAAAATTTTGAAAAAATACAAAAATATTAGTAGAGGACTCTTCCTTATGACGGACTATTTAGGACAAGTACTCTTGAGGGAAGTAGTCCACGTAGAAATTTTTCTTTCTTTTATTTTCTTTTTCTAGGTAGTGTATCATCTCCCCCTTGGTTTTTTTTTTGACCACGGTTCTTTTCTAAGGGTTTTTATTGAACAGGGTTAGGTAGATTTTTCTTTTTTTATGATTAGAGGAAAAAGGGTAACATGTAACCCCAAGTATGCACATTAGCAAAAGCTTAATTGAACTTGAGAATGTATTCTCTAAGCTTGACTGTAGAATCTCAATATTTCTTAAATTTGCACAATAATGCTTGCTTAAACATCGATAGGACTTTGTAGATGAACCGGATTCCAAATGAGTTGCATGCTATGTGTGTGTGAGGTTTTACTTACATTGTATGCTTTACATGATGCCTAGAACTTGCCTCGTGTGTTTGCAAAGCGAAATAGAAGTTGTTTGGTTATAGAAAGGATAGAGGCATTTCTTTGTGTAATCCCATAAACCAATAGACATGAATTCACCCGTACATAATATCTTAGTTAACCCCTTTGAGCTTAAAGTCTACTCTTTGATAACCCTCGAATGTTCATCAAATTATTATATTGTTCTACTTTACCTCCTAGAAGCACTTGTATTGAATTGAATATGTAAAAGTCTATGTGTGGGGTGAAGGAAAACTGAAAAAGGAAAAATCAAGAATGAATGGTAGAAAATAGTGAACTGACCAAAATAACGTAAATGTGTTGCAAAGCAATGAGATATTCTGAGAAAAAGAGCTATATCAATGTATATATGAAAATTAGAAAGGTCGGTTACACCAAAAAAAATGGGGATTCAAAGTAAATAAAGGTGAAGGAATGTTTAGGGGAGACATAAGGAAGAAAACGAAAAGGGAAGTTATGAAAAGGAAAAGAAAAGTGCTTAGGGAGGTTAGCCACTATAACCAAAAGTATCCTACCCGTCCCGTAGCCAACATTACAACCCTTAAAGACCTCTTGATCTATGATTGAATAACTCGATTAGTGGAGTATTACACTAGGGGCAAGCCTATGGTGTGTCTGTATGCATATGAATGTTCTTTGTTGAGAGTGAATTTTTCCGATATTTATAAGTTCCATGTTCTGAATTATTTATGTGTGGGAACTTCTCTCAATAAATTGTGTGAGGGCATGACATTTAAGAGGAAAATGGTAAAGTTGCAAGTTTTTGATAATAACTAGAGTAAGCAATGATGTGCTGGCATGAGAGTTTACGGTTAGGTATAGATTCTGCATATCTTAGGTTAATCATTAAAATTATCTTTTATGACATAATTTGGGGCAGACATAAATAAAATTGGCCTAAGGTGTGATTAAGGTTGCTCGAGGACGAGCAAAGGTTTAAGTGTGGGGTACTGATAATAGGTGAATTTGACTATATTTATGCCCTAAATAATCACGCTTTATTGTTGTTTTGATATTATTTATGATGACAAAATACTTTTATTAGTGTTCTTAGTGTGTTATAGGTACACTTGAGTTAATGAAGACTAAAAGAGCAAGTTTTTGAGTCAAAAGATGGTGAAAAAGGCCAAAGTGTGGTACAAGTCAAGAACTTATGTTGAAAATAGCCGGGAAGGTGTGATTCTGAGCTATATGGATGTTATAGAATGAATTTAAGTGGTTTGGAGCTTTGAAGTCTGACTAAAAGCTCAAAGAATTAAGCCGGGATCGAGTTCGGGGGTCAAAATTGATAGTGTTGTACAAGCGAAGAATAGATGAGGCATATTGCGCACTGTCTAGTAAATTGGACATAACATTTAGCTCAAAACTCCATTTGGCTCTATAATATATGGTTGGAAAGATAACTCAACGGGCTACAACTCTCTTGTTTTTAGTTTCACCAAATTCCCAACGGAACAGGGTGAAACATTGCGATTTCTCCGCGATCGCGGATGAACCGCGGAAAAACAGGCCTGCAGAAGATTTTTGAAGATTCAGAGAACATTTCTGTCCACGGTTCGTCCACGACCGAGGAAGAACCGCGGAAGGAGCTGCAAATATTAATCCTAGTTTTGTACAAATTCAGTTTTTAAGCCCTAAAACCTCTATATAAACCCCTAGTTCGCCCAATAGAGGCAAGTTGTCTATTTTTCACTACTTTTGCAAGATAATTAGTAAGAGAGAACTCTCTCAACTCATTCCTTTATTTTATATCAAGTATTTATTTATGATTTCAATTATTAATCTTGTTTCTTTGAGCATGAGTAGCTAAATCCTTTTCTAAGGTTTTGATGGAACCTATTGAATGATGAACTTATCGTTTATGTGATTACAAATTGTTAGCTAGATTTCTATTTGTTCAACCTCACTCTTGTTGTAGTTAATTGGTAGAGCTCCCAATTAGCGGTGCCTATTTAGTGTGCATAACTTGGAAAAGAGTGCATATTTAGGTATATTGCTGAAAAACACCACACATAGGTTATTGGAGGAATCTATAACTTTAGGCGTAAAGACGGGGTTAGGAATAACGAAGTCTTGGGTGAAATCTTAAGTGAACTATTCAAATTAAAGCTAGCTAGGGTAGCTCGGGAGAGTACACTAGTAAATTATTGTAATTGCTCGGGAGAGGGTTACGATACCAATAGCATTCATGATTGATAGAATATATTGACAATTTGTATGAGCATAACGATAAGGGTTTCCATCAATAGGGGAAATCAATACCTTAGTCTTTCTCCATATTATTTACCCAATATTCAATTCTTTCTTTTCAGTCTTTTAATTCTTGCAAAGTAGTTGTTCGAAAAACTCACAAAAATATATTCAAAATTTGGGAACTTAATTCGGAAGTGTTCTTAGGTTGTGAAAGTTGCAATTGGTAGGTTAATTCTCTGTGGGATCGATCTTGGACTTATTAGACCAGGTTATATTGACTACGACCGTTGCTTGGACGTGAATCACTCTACTACCTGTTCCACAACCGGCTATTCTACCGGTTCAGCTACTTTCTCCGTTCCCTACTCCACATCATTATTTTCAGCTGCTGGCTGGACTGTTACTTGTGTCAACCCTGTGGACTCATCTAGCTCAATGGGTACTAGAATGAGTGTCTTAGCCAGCAAGTTGCCTCTAGTTCTCTCCTTCTCAGCATCAAGATCTTTACCGTTTCTCAAACTTAATGCCATCAGCTGCTTTGGGACTTGATCTTTTAGGTTTGTTTGAGTGTCTGCAGGTAATGTCCCTTGAAGACGATTGTTCAGTATCATAGCAATATGGCCCACTTGCACCTCTATATTTTTAATAGTTGCATCATGTACATCTATCCTTTCAATGGTTTTGGCATGTGACCCAATCACCTGCTGTATCATAGCTTCTAACCTTGCGAACCCATCGTCATGTCTACCCCCATATTGTGGTGGAGGTGGATGATACCCATGCTGCTGATTGTTGAAGGCCTGAGGTCTAGGATATGGAGCCATATTGTTGGGTGGCCTCATACCTCCTGCATTGTATTATGGCTGAGGAGGCCTGTACTGCTGTGGAACCTACTGACCCCAATTCTGGTTTCCCTGTCGCTGCCCTCCATAATTTACCACCTAATTCATGTCTTCAAGCTGATGATGATGTTCCTGGTTTGCAGCGCATGGATTACCTATGGGTTGGCTAATGCAAGATGTGCATAAACCCCCATTGGTAGTATCTACAATATGAACCTGCTGCTTAACCCCAGATTCTTCCACCTTTTTCGTCAGGATGCTCATCTGTGTCAAAGGAGTAGCCATGTTCTCCTCCATAATGTTGGAAGGATTCAGAGGTACAGAGTGTACCACTGGAGTGATTGGAGCATTCATGATTGTCCACCCGGAGTTCTGAGCCAAATTGTCAAGCAAATTCTGGCCTTCTCTCCAGGTCTTGCTCAGAAAAGCCTCGCCTGCTGAGGCATCTACTATATTCTTCATGTTATCCGAGAGCCCTATGTAGAACCTTTGACCCAACATCTGTTTGGGAACCCCATGGTGAGGACACATGACTAACATACCCTTAAATCTTCCCTAAGTCTCATGCAATGTCTCCATCGATTTTTGCTTGAAGATCACAATCTCATCAATTTGCTGAGCTATTTTGTTAGGTGGATGAAACTTGTTGTGGAATTGTTTGACTAAATCATCCCATGTTGCTATAAAGTTAATGGGAAGTGAGTTGAGCCATACATGTGCAGCCCCTGTAACTGAGAATGAAAACAACAATAGTCTGATGGCTTCCGGTGTCACATTTGGTTGCCTCTGTGTCTTACATATAGAAAGAAAATTCTTCAGGTGCTGCTGTGGATTTTCAACCTGAGTCCCAAAAAATAATCCCTTGTTTTGCAACAAGTGCAGCATGTTGTTAGCGATCTGGAATGATTCAGCTTGAATGGCTGGCACAATAATGGCGGTTGCCAAATTATCAGCAGTTGGTTGTGCCCAGTCAAACAGTGCACCCTCATGCGCCTCATGCACCTCTTCCTATACATTCATCCCAGCTTGCTGGTTTAGATCGTTTACGTCTCCCATGTCAAAGTCTAGTTTCAGTGGTTGCTGAGATTGTTGAAGTTGTCTGTTTGCCCTGTTTCGTGCCCGGAATGTTTGCCCTGGATCTGAGAGTCCTTCAAATAGTTCTCCAGTCCTTGTAGATTTCTTAGGCATGCACCTGAGCACCCAATTCAACAATCGTCAAAATTTTCAATTTAAGCTGTATAGAGAGAATCTGACTAAACAAGAATCTTGCAGTTCTGTCAATGGCAATTGATAATTTCGTTAACTCCCCGGCAACGGCACCAAAATTTGATCACGCCCAACTATGCCTTATAAAAGGACAATGCGGTCGCTGCTAATATAATCTGGTTTACAAGTTCGAAGTCGAATCCCACAGAGAGTTAACTTATCAACTACAATCTTCAAAACCCAACAAAACTTCCGAATCAGCTTTCCAAACTTTCAAATATCTTTGTAAGTGGTTTCTACTAACTACTTTTGCAATAAACTAAAGAATTGAAGAAAATAACTGAATGTATTGTAATGAATAATAAGAAAGACTAAGGTGATGATTTTCCCTATTAATGGAATCCCTTTTGTTTATGCTCATACAAATTGTCAATACTTCTCTATCAATCATGAACCCTAATTCTACCGTAATTCTCTCCCGAGCAATTACAATAATTTACTATTGCACTCTTCCGAACTACCCTAGCTAGTTTTAATTAGCACAATTCACTGTAGATTGCATCCAAGGTTTCGTTATTCCTAATCCCACCTTTACACCCGAAATTATAGATCCCTCCAATAATTTAGGTATGGTGTTGTTCAACAATAACCTAAATATGCACTATTTTCCAAGTTATGCATACTAAATAGGCACAACTAATTGAGGATCCTATGAATTAACTACAACAAGAACGAAGTTGAACAAATAAAAATTTAACTAACAATTTGTATTCACATAACCCAGAAGTTCATCAATCAATAGGTTCCATCAAAACTTTAGATAAGAATTCAGCTACTCATAACTAGGAAAGCAAAAAAATTAATGGATTTCATAATCAAGAATTCAAAGTAAAAGAAAGAGAGATGTTAAGAGAATTCTCTCTTACTAGTTTTCTTGCAAAAGTAGACAATAGTACAAAACTTGCATCCTTTAAGCGAATCCTATCAATATATATAGGGTTTAGGTATTACAATTTCCATTTTTACACTTCAGCTCCTAAATTTTCCGCGTCTTGCCGCGGTTTCACCGCAGTCGCGGTGAACCGCGGTGAGCGATACCTTCTGAAACTTCAAATGTTCTGCAGGCCTGTTCAAACACGGTTCTACCGCGATCGCGGTAGAACCGCGGTCAAACAGTGCCTCGGATTCTTCAGGGCTGTTCCATCATATTTCTTGATTTATTTCACACATGGCTTTTTTCACCTTCTTTTGACTCCGAAATTGCTCTTTTAGCCTTCTTCAACTCTTGTGTATCTATAACACACTAAAAATACTAATAAAAGCATTTTGTCATCATATATATTATTGAAATAACATTAAAGTGTGATTATTTAGGGTATAAATATAGTCAAATTCACCTATTATCATGGCTGCACAAAAATACAAGAACTAAAACAATAATGAGTTAATGGGTTAAAAAGTAAAGAACATATTTTCTTACTTACACTCTCTTTGGCTTTTACCTCAAGACTAACTTTTTCAACGCCCTTAGCCTCTTTTCTCTCACAAAAATTTTCTTCTTTTTCAACTCTCAACCCATTTTTTCTCTCTCTACCTCAAAGCATTTTTGTATCTCATGGCCTTCTCTCTTTACTTTCCTGTTCAGCTCACTTTTTTCCCTTCTTGACATCACACTCTCTTTACTCAACATATCCTCTCCTTTTTCCTCTCTTGGGATGTCAACATGCACTCCCTTACTCCTCTCAATCTTTTCTCTCTCATACTTTTCCATGTTCTCTTTAACAATCTTTTCATCTTCATTAATTTGAGAGAGAGTTAAAGGTCCAAAAATGAATTTCTTCTCCCTAACCTCAAAAGAGTATCTATTTTTTCCATGTTATATGAATATCTTCTATAGACATACTATGATTTTCCCAATAAGACATGATAATTATTCATGGAAATCACATCACACCAGACCGCATCCTCATACCTTCCAATTGAGAATAACAGTAAGACTCTCATATCTACCTTTACTCCTCCAAACATGTAGGGTTCAATATGCTCAACATAATGCAAGTTCAATTTCTCAACCATATAAGTGTAAATTGAGTTATAGCCAAACTCTTTGTCAATTCTAAGGGCACAAATATGAGACATCACTTTAGCTCTTGTTTGAAAAATAACTTTACCGTTGTCTTCCTTAGCTTCAGCATGTTGTAAATTTGACCTTTCAAATTGTTGAGTCATTGCTCGCCTCCTTTCTTCATAACTACCTATTTGAAATATCTTGAACAAAGATTAAAATAAATAAGTGTATTGAATATTTGGTTTTTTTCTTCTAATGTTTTCACCTCTCTTACCTTTTTTCCACTTAAAGAAACTCTTGGTTGTTAATCTGTAGATTTATTAATGAATCTAACAAGTCACAACCCGCAGTGATAAGAATAAGGAGTTAGAAAAAGAAAAAGGAAAGTGACAGACCAAACCTAGAAAGAATAGGAGTTGGTTGCTGGAAAAAAAAAGGAAAGAATTTAAGAAATCCCAAACCCAAAAAGAATTAGGAAAGAAGTTTTCTTAATTTTCAAGAACTAGGATACCCTCTTCTTGTTTCCTTTCTTGACTTGGAAACCAAATAATACTTGAATTATAAAAGTACTAATGAACAAGAACAATTTTTTGGGGGCTTAATTTCGTTTTTTTTTAAATCAAGAACCTCCCAAGATTATCAAGATTGAAATCTTGATTAGCCTAAGCTCTGATAGCAACACATCCTAGGAAGCTCAAATCTATTTAAGGATAAGTATGAAGCTTTGGAATCGCAAAGAGGGTCTTTAATAAGATCTCAGGTTAAAAAGTTGCAAAACATGGTTATTTGACCAATTTCGCACCTAAATGTGCTCAAAAATTGCAGCCAATGATGTCCTACCTAAAAACACATTTTAAAAGCATAAAAAGGACTTACTTGATGTCCAAGAAAGGTATAATAGGCATGCTAGATGTTGAGTGCAAGTTGGTGCCAAGTTGCTTACAAATTACAAATTCAAAATTTTCAAGATTCTATCCAAGATTGGTTTGGGACTTATTTCCATATATTATGAGATTATATTTATTATTTTCCTAGTTAGTTGAGTTTAATATTTTCTTTTTCCTAAGATTGGTAGAATTACTTTCCAAGACTGACCTGGTTTTGGTTTCCTAGAGTTTCACCTTTTCCTATTTTAGTTGGAATTGTTGTCCAAAGTAGTTTAGGATTTTATTTTCTAATATTTAAGGATAATTTCGTGATCACCCTCTATATAAAGGGGTATCTTCTTTGTTTTTAGGTAGATCATTCAGATTATTATCAATAAAACTTGTGAGATTTTTCTTGCACTCTTGTGTGGCTACTCTTGAATTTATTCTTCAACCTTCAAGACTCAACTTAAAGTGGTAAGAATTAAACCTTTTTCAAAATCTTATATCACTTCTAGGTATTCAAGAAAGGTGATAAGTTTAGGCTTATTGTTGTTCTTGTTATTCTAAAGGGTCGGGTTTCACAATCTATTTCTTGTTTTTAATTTCTACCAAAGGCGATTAGTTCTTTGTTAGCTAATTGTTGTTGTTAGGATTCAACTTCAAGAATAGACTTCTTGATTCAAGAAACTCTTTCTTGCATTCATCTATCTTTAATTTTTATCTTTTATTCGTTTCATTATTTTCTTTTAGCTTCCACACGTTTCTTATTTTTCTTTAGTAATTCTTGAATCTCTATCGTGTTGCTATCATGGACTCACACGGACCTTGAAGAAGTTTGATTCTATTTGGGTCATTGTGGATCGACTAAACAAATCCGCTCATTTCATACCTGTGAGCACTACTTATTCATCGGAGCGGTTGGCGGAGATTTATATTAGGGAGATCCTCCGGTTGCATGGTATTCCGGTTTCTATCATTTCAGACAGAGGCACACAGTTCACATCGCGGTTCTGGAGAGCCGTGCAGCAGGAGCTAGGTACTCGAGTGGAGTTGAGTACGGCATTCCACCCCTAGACGGACGGACAGTCCGAGCGCACTATTCAGATCTTGGAGGATATGTTTCGTGCGTGCATGATTGAGTTTGGAGGATCATGGGATCATTTTCTACCACTGGCGGAGTTTGCTTATAACAACAGCTATCAGTCCAGCATCCAGATGGCGCCCTATGAGGCCTTATATGGTAGGAGATGTAGATCTCTGGTGGGTTGGTTTGAGCCGGGCGAGGCTAGATTATTGGGCACAAGGATGGTTCAGGATGCGATGGAGAAAGTTAAAGTAATTCAAGATAGACTTCGTGCAGCTCAATGCAAACAAAAGAGTTACGCAGACAAGAAGGTTCGTGATGTGGCATATATGGTTAGCGAGCAAGTTTCTTCGGGTCTCGCCTATGAAGGGCATGATGAGGTTTGGAAAGAAAGGGAAGCTGAGTGCGAGATTTATTGGGCCTTTTGAGATCTTGACGCGAGTTGGGGAGGTTGCTTATGAGCTTGCCTTACCTCCCAGCCTGGCCGGCGTTCATTCGGTATTTCATGTATCGATGCTCCGGAGATATCATGGTAATCCGTCGCACGAGTTAGGTTTCGATTCAGTTCAGCTGGACAAGGATCTATCCTATGTTGAGGAGACTGTGGCCATTTTGGACAGGCAGATCAGAAAGCTGAGGTCAAAGGACATTATTTCAGTGAAGGTCCAGTGGCGGGGTCAACCGTTCACGGAGGCAACTTGGGAGACCGAGCAGGACATGCGCAGCCAGTACCCCCATCGTTTTGCTACTCCAAGTATGCTTCTTGACCCGCTCGAGGACAAGCGTTTGTTTTAGTTGGGGAGAATATGACGACCCGACGCGTCGTTACGTGAGTTACCGCCCCGTTTTCCCAGTTATATGCTTAATCATGTTTCAATATGTGTACTTGGTAAATTTGAGTCAATTTGAATCGAGTTTAGTAGGAAATGGGACAATTAGTCTCTTTAATGAAGGAATAGTTTGAAAAAGTCAACTAGACGTTGACCTGTGAGTTAGAGGGCCAGGAATTGAATTATGGTGGTTCCGTTAGCTTCGGGGGATGATTTGTGACTTAGGAGTGCGATCGGAATTAAATTTAGAGGTCTGGTGTAGAAATAGGCTTGAATTGGTTAAGGTTGAATTTTGGCGAATTCCGGTTGATATGTGAGATTTTGATTCGGGGGTCAGAATGGAATTCCGAGAGTTTTAGTAGCTTCATTAGATTTTGGATATGTATGCAATTTTCAGGTCATTCGGACATCATTTTGTCGGGTTTTCGATTGATTGAGAAATTTGAAAGTTTTAGTTTAACTTAGGCTTGAATCCGTCGTGATTTGATAATTTTTGTGTTTATGGACGTGTTGTTATAATTGGAACAAGTTACGTATGATGTTTTGGAGTAGGTTGATATTTTTGGTTGAGGTCCCGGGGGCCTAGGGATGATTTCGGATTCCCAAAGGGTCATTTTTGGAAGATTTGAACTGTTGTTTCTGGTATCTGGTGTTGTTTTTCTCGTTTGCGAGGGTCCTATCGTGTTCGCGAAGAAGAATTTGTCCTCTGATACTTTGTCTTCGTGTTCGCTAAGAAGGCATCTCGTTCGCGAAGAAGGATTTTCCATTAGGGACTTTGTTCTTCGCGTTCGCGAACAGTGCCTCGCGTTCGTGAAGAAGGAATTTCTATCGCGCATGTCCTACTTCGGAAGCTCATATCTTTTTATCTACAAGGAATATTGAGGTGATTAAAAAACGAAAGTTGTAGCACTTTGAATCTAGTTTCCAGAAACATATTATAATAATCATTTGGAGTTGTGTGTAAAACGTTATGACCATTGCAATAGAGGTTGTCCGAGTAGAGTTTGGAAAATAAAATTTTGGAACTTTGTTCTTCACGAACGCGAGAGAAGGACCGCGAACGCGAAGAACAAATCTCTGGGCAGCAGAATAAAGTCCAAACTTCGTTCCATTTGCCAATTTTGATGATTTGGAGCATGGATAAGGTGATTTTTTGGGAGATTTTTGGAGAGAACAACGGGGTAAGTATTCCTAACACAGTTTTGATTGTATAACTCGAATCTATTACAAGTTTGGTGTTTAATATAAGGATTTTGTTGGAAAATGGTAGAAAACCCTCTTGGAAAGAATCACTGCTTTGAAGGTAGAAATTATATGGGAATTTAACAAATTTGGTATGGTTAGACTCGTGAGAGTACGAGGTTTCTGGAAATATATATTTCACTCGGTTCCGAGACATGGGGCCCGAGGGGTATTTTAGTCATTTTATATAATTTCGCGTATTAGCTTAGAATTTAATTATAGAATAAATTACTTGAATTATTATTTACAAATACAATTTAATTGAATAGATTTGAGCCAATTGGAGTCGGATACTCGTGGCAAGAGCGTGTTTTCAGGTTGACGTGCACTTAATCGAGGTAAGTGGCTTGTTTAACCTTGTATGGGGGACTTTGTCCCATAAGATATGAATTTGGTAATTGAATGCCTTGTGTGTGAGGTGACGAGCCGTACTTGAGCTAATTGTTGAAAACCCGAATTTTTACTTAAAATAAAAGATACTTGAGTTGAGTTCTCTTTCGCATTTACTTATTCCTAACTGCTATTATAGCCTGTGCTAGCTTAGAGAAGCATGTTTAGTGGATTTATTTGCCTATTTGCTTAAACTACCTTGTTGCATTCTATGAGACATATTAGGCCAGAATATACTATTATTTGTTATGAGTTGGTAGTTAATTAATATCTTGAGCTATTGTTGGTCGATTTAAATTGGGACTACGAGACGGCATCCCAAAAATTTCCCCTACACATGTTATACAATAAGATTTAGAGTGCGGGATACTAAAAGATCCCAAGCACAGAAAAGAATATTTATCGAGGATACTAGGAAATCCTCTGGAGACCAAGAGATCCCAGAATTTATTGATGTGGATACTAGGAGATCCCAGAATATTTATTGAGGAAACCAGGAGATCCCAGAATTTATTGTTATGGATACTAAGAGATCCAAGAAATATATTTATTGGAGATACCAAGTGATCCTCGGGATACCAGGAGATCCCCGATGATAAATATCTGGTTGTGGTTCGTACCTCTATTCTTGATAGTGTTTGTTCGTTGTTACTGTTTTACTTACTTTTCTTGTCGGATATCTGCTGTGATTATACACATATTGTCTTCTCATTATCATATTGGTTATTATGTTTTACCTCAGTAAGGCCCTGACCTTCCTCGTCACTACCCAACCAAGGTTAGGCTTGACACTTACTGAGTACCGCTGTGGTGTACTCATGCCCTTCCTGTGCATGTTTTTTTTTCATGTGTAGATCCAGGAACTTCTGATAGAGCGCATCATCAGTGACCCAGGAGCTACATTTGGAGACTTGAGGTATATCTGCCATGTCCGCAGACCGAAGAGTCTCCTTCTCCTATATCTTGTAGTTTGCAGTTCCCTTTCATTTATTCAGTTGTTGTAGACTTTTCCAGATATTAGAGCTGTATCTTATGATTCTCTTAGCCTGTGTTGCCTGTGAGTTTCCAGGTCTTTGGGACAGTTTCAGAATGATAAGTGTTAAAGTGTATGTGGCAAGAGGCAATTATGTACATTATTCCTGTCAACTAGTTTTGATTATATTTTCCGCAAATATTATTATTTCCGCAAATATTATTATTTCCGCAAGGTGTTAGGCTTACCTAGTTGCGAAGATTAAGTGCCGTCATGACGTGTTCACAATTGGTGAACTAGGGTCGTGACACAAAGCCAACTGGAAAACAAATTGAGAAAGCTTATTTAACATTGGTATAGTCATAATGATAGCCATAACTCAAATTTCTCGTTAAAAACCCATGTATAGTAGAAGCAATTTCACAAAATTCCCTTAGAGCCTAAGCAAACACCAAAAATAGACAAAAGAAAGAGCAAGAGTACACTAAAGTCTGAAAAAAAAGCATATTTGCAATAGTTAAAAGTCCAGAATAGCAGAGATTAAGCAAAAGATTTGACCGATGCAGATCCCAAAAGTGGTAGGATTTACAACGCCTAATACAGGTTTGCTGCAGATTGTGAAGGAGATGAACCCTAAACTGAGAGGAAACACCTTTTGGGTGCATTTTGCAGTGAGATTTAAATTGTAACTGGTTATCTGCTGTTTAAAATGTGAGAAAAGGTTAAATTTTCCAAACTTAATCATGCTAGGCTGACACAAAGAGCAATTTAGAACTTTAGCATAGTAATTTCAGTATACATCAATAAGTACACACGAAAATAATAATATTCTCTAATTCATTTATTTGGGTAACTCTTTTGTGATTGTGACACTTAATTGGAGTGTCATGCTCTTAGAAATTTAACTAGAAAATACGATCTCCTCATGTACTTGCACCTAGGCGAAGTTTATGCAGTTGCAGTATCATTGTCTCACTTGGAAAAACAAGTTCTAAAAGTACTTGGCCTTTCCTTTGCATCGAGGCCAAAGCTTATGCCATCTGATATAGTTTTTACAATCAAAAGGACATTGTATTTGCAAGATATGGGGATTACTGGAAATATATATATATATGCGTAAAATATGCATTTCAGAGCTCCTCGGTCCAAAGATGGTTAAAATTTTGTTTAATTCGACAAGCTGAGGTTCATAATCTTGTTACATCAATTCGTTCCACGCCATATTATGTGCTTAACATAACTAAAAAAGCTCTTCAACTTACCAACTCTGTGATTTGTAGATCAGCATTTGAAAAATTATGGGAAGATCGAGTTGATTTGCTAATGATTATGAGGGAAGTACTACCCTTGTTAGTCGGGTTTAATGTGCCTGATTACTTTCCTTCTTGGATATTACTTCACCAAATCCTTGGAATGAGAAAGTGATTGATGAATATGCATAAAATGATTGATGTAATATTGGAAAAGTTATTTATTAATGAACATAAAGAGTATCAAGTAAATGGGAAAAGGGCAACTTTGAGTTTGGGGTGAAGATATGATGTTTTACTCAAGAGTTATGGAGAGTGATGAACTTCAGTTTCCAATGACAAATGAAAACCTCAAAGCAGTCATTCTTTTATGTTTTGTTACATCTCATGAGGACGGCTTCTCTCTCTCCCTTTCTTTCTTGTGAAACCAAGGAGTATGTTTCCTTTTCTTTTGGTAGTGAGGAAAATTTGTGGGTACTTTAGATATATCCATCTCGTGTGTCAAAGTCTTTCTTTTACTTCTTAAACTCCATATATGGAGTAATATTACATAAAACGGGATGTATACTGATCACGCCCAACTACAACAACAATAATTACCCAGTAAAATTCTACAAAGTGGGGTTTGGGGAGGGTAATATATACACAGACCTTACCTCTATCCCGAAAGGGCAGAAAGGCTATTTCTGAAAGACCTTCGACTCAGAAAAAAAAAAAGGAAAAGAGAAGAAGACAATTCATTAGTCACTTCAGTTGAAACCATAATAGTAACAGAAGCATAACAACCAACAGATAAATTATCACACCCAACTATTCCTTATAAAAAAGGACTAAGCGGTCGCTGCAAATATATTCAGGTTAACCAGTCCAGTTGAATCCCATTGAGAATTGACCTATCAATAACTGTTATTGAACTCACACAAACTCACGTATTCAATCTTCAGAAATATTTATGTAATAGATTGGGTGTTTATTAACCAAATATTAGGTAATGAAATGCAATAATTAAGAACTAACTACGAATGGGTTGTAGCCAAAAATTGGAATGATCTAAGGTTCTAATTTCCCCCATTAATTACATTGATATGAGGTTACTTAGCATCAAGATATGTTCATATTACAAAAACAATAAGTCTTGCTACTCAGACTTCGCAAAACCGATCAAAATTCTCATTCTAGCAATTTTTCGAACACCTTATATGCATAATTTACCATCATGTTTCAATGCAAGTAACATGTGTTTTACCCTCCCAATTAGAGTGAGGTTGTGGGAATTATAGTTTACGCCTCACTATGAACAACAACCAACAAAATCTAGAGAAAGACATGCTTCGAAATTCAAACTTCCATTACTTAACTAAGATAAATCGTAACAAGAAACTGCAAACAAGAAAAATAAATAATCAATGACGCAATAGTTGGGTAGTAATCAGAAAGAAGGAAAAACGCAGAGGTATGGGGGAAACAGGAGAACAAAACAGGATTCCGATGAAGAAACAAAACAAAAACAAAACAGTAAAAGAAACAAAATAGAAAAATTAAACAAACGACTTACATTATCGTTGAGGGGAAAAAAACAGAAAGAGGGGTCGGGGATTGTGGCTGGAAGAAAGAATAGGGCAAGGGAACTGTTTGAATACAGAGATAGTGGAAACGGTGGTGTTTAGGGGTGTAAAGGATGACTTGTTTTCTGTTTAAAAAAAAATTAGAACTTACCTATTAAGAGTAGCCTAGCCAAAAAAGGAAATAATAAAAAATTAAAGATTCGCGAAGTGGCGCGCGCCACTGCCCCCACTTCACTATTTTTTTTTCGTGTGTGGCTTGTTGGGCTATGTCTGCCCTATACCTGTTAAACGGGTCGGGTTGGACCGGTTCCGAACCGGTAGAACCCGGAACCGGCCCGGACCGGTAGCAAAGGGGCCGGGTGGGCTGGGTTTGTAAGGGGTAGGGGTTAGTTCCGGGAAAAAATTTTGAACGGGTAACCGGAACCGGGTAGGCCCGGTCCGGCAAATAGTAACCTTAACGGTTAAACCGGCCCGGCCCGGCCCGGTTCAACGGTCAAAATTTTTTTTTTTTTTTTTTTTAAATTCAGAAATATGGGGCCCACCCCAAATGGCTATATCATAAAAAATCCGTTGGCCAACGGATTTATTGAAGTTTTGGCCATTTTTTTTTAATTTTTAACACATTTTTAATTTACAAATGTAGCCTTATGTAAATCTATAAATACCCCTCCCCCTTCTTCATTTCTCACTCAAAATTCTCATCTCAATCTCAAATTCTCTCATTCACCTATTCTCTAATTATCTAGTTCAAGTCTTCAACTTCAAGTCTTAATAATTTCTCATTTCATCTTCGAATTTATTTGGCTCATTTTTGTTGAATAATTGAAATTCAATTATAGTATTTTATCATTCGGGTTTTGAACTTCAAGTTGGAATATTGGCTTGACGTTTGTTCGTGGTAACATCGAAAATTCGGAATTGCATAACCAAGTGCTCTAATTCGGTGCACTCCCTCCAACTCTTTCTCTTATTAATATTTTAATTGCATATTTATTTTGAGCTTATTTATTCCTTAAATTTCACAATATGTTTAGTGCTGCTAAAAAAACGTGTAGAAAAGTTACTGATAAGGGGAGTAAAAGTAGAGGCAATTCTTCAGCATCTGGTAGTAATAGCCCAATATCTATTGTTCCCGAAACATCGCCTAATGAAAATATAGATTATGATCAATTACAAGAAGATTATGGAATAGAAGATAATGAAATAAGAATTGAAGAAGAGATATCTGCTACACCTACTAGTGCACCTAGTGCTGGGGTAGGTAGTGTTGGAGTTGATACAAGGGGTGGTGGTGGTGGCACTAGTGGTAGACCACATACGACTCCGACGACTAATCGTAGAAAAAGAAGTAAGGTTTGGAATTTTTTTGAATTAATTGAAGGTTCTGATAGAGTTAGATGCAAAATTTGTAAAGTTTCATTTAAACATTTGACTTGTAGGAAATTTAGGGGGAACTGAAACGCTTAGTAGACATATGAGAGCTGCACACCCGATAGAATGGGGCCTAGATGGTGATGATAGTCAAACAACTATTAACCCTACTACTGGAGAGTTACTAGATGGAACTATACATATTTATTTTTAAAAGTTTGCTATAAATATAGATATTCAACAACCGAAGTTGCTAATGCACATTGTACGAATTCAACTAAAGAAATCAAGGACATGAAGATGTTGATCGCCCAGAAGACGAGGATCTTGGAGATATATTAACAAGTGGTCACCCATCCGAATTTACTTATTGTTATTTGTTCAAGTCTTAAAAGATATAAACATTCAATTTGTAAGTTTCAAATTTGAGTTATGAAATATGAATTATGAAATAAAAGAAGAACTTGCAATTTGCAGCAAGTGCAATTTTTCTCATATTCCTTCTATTCTTTAATTTATATTTTAAAGTAATACAAATTCTTAATATAACTTAAATTGAAACTTTAAATTTGAAATTCAAAGTTAAAGTGTTAAATTGAAACTTTAACATTTTAATTTTGAAATTCAAACTTAAAGTCTTAAATTAAAATTATTATTTAGAAATTCAAACTTAAAGTCTTAAATTGAAATTTGAAACTTCAATTTTTAAATTTCAATTTTAAACTTAAAGTCTTAAATTGAAACTAAATCATCTAACTAATTTTTGAAATACAAACTTAAAGTCTTACATTGAAACTTTATAAGTGCACAAGTATCATTTACTTTGTGTTCTTTAAATAAATTACAATAGTTATACAAAATTACAAAAAAAAAAAAAAACGTTAAACCCGGCCCGGCCCGGCCCCTTTAACCCGTAACCCGTACGGGTCAATTTTTACCCGAAAAAACCCCAACCCGTTATACCCGTTAAGGGATAGCCCGTAACCGGCCCGGTAATGAACCCGTACGGGTTAAAAAAACTTGGACCCGGCCCGGCCCGGCCCACCCGTTAAACACCTATAGTCTGCCCTCGCGCTAGACATGGATTTAGAGGAGCCTAGTGCCAGCCAATTTTTTGGCTATTTAAATTTAGCCATGTTTGACCTTTTTTCATGATTTCTTCACCCCGAGTCATTCCAATTTGTACAATCTCATTCCTAAAACACTTATAAACATGTCAATATTTCCACAATTCCTTTTTTTCTTTTCTTTTCTTTTTCTTTATTTTTGTTTTTTTTTAGTTTTTGTTAATTTATACAATATTATAATGTGTTGCCTCCCATGAAGCGTTTGGTTTAATGTCGAAGCATGACGCAGGTCATCACACTTAATCTCTTATCCATTTAATTTTATATCCTATTTTTTGATATATTATATTTATATAAAAGTATAAGTTAATTTTATTATTATTATAATTAAAGAAATATAACCATTATTCAGAAATAAAAATTGCAAATGTAAGATATCTAATGTTACTAAAATTAAAAAGTGAAAACTAAAATCTAAAAAAGAAAATTAATAATAAATATTTATGTGGTACATAAATTAAATTTGACTATGATGTAATATTTATTTAATTATCTTTTATTAATGATTTCACTTTTTGTTAATTTATCCTTTACAATAATTTAGTAATAAATGATTACATAAGTGGTGAATGTAAATTATATATAATGAATATGGAAAAAAGAAAAAAGATAGTATTAGCTTGAAGGAAATAAAAAATAAAAAGTAAATAGAAGATAATAATATAATATAGAGAAGAGAAATGATTTGGTGTAAAAAATGGTGTAGTTATTGGAGTAAATTTAGTGTTGCACCATTTTAAGGTAAATTTTGGTGCAAAAAATAGTGTTAGCATTTGGAGATGGCCTAACATGTGTGTTTTCTGAACGAAGAGAGCATCAGACTTCTAGAACCATTGTTGGGAAGCTCCAATTTCTTTTCCAGATTACCCTTTAGTGCATTTTTGTAAGGCCCCGTGAAATTTTTGTGCATAAAACCTAGTAGATGTGGTGTCATGGTCCGAATGATGTGTTAGGAATGCGTAGAATTCTTCGCGGCGAGCTTGCGAGCCGCGGTTCGAACCCTTGGTAGTGATTTAAGTTTCAAAATGTAGAGAAATAATTTTTCCGAAAAAGTGTCAATCTGCGGTGCACTTTTGCGACCGCAGAATCAATATGCGGTCCGCATAGTGACCGCAAATCGTTCCAGAGAGTTGCCCAAAATTGTGTCCAATGTGCGGTCGATATGCGATCGCATGTCAATCTGCGGTGCACTTTTGCGACCGCAGAATCGACATGCGGTCCGCATAGTGACCGCAAATCGTTCCAGAGCCTGCGTAATTTTTGAGCCATTCTGCGGCCACTATGCGGACCGCATGTTGATTCTGCGGTCGCATAGTGACCGCATATTTGACCCCGGCCCAGTTTTTGTAACATTTTGACCCGATCTCTTCTTTAATATAACACACCTCTTCTTCATTTTTATCATATCATCTCACCAAAAATTAGAGAGAGAAGAGAGGGTTTTTAGAGAGAAGTTCTTCATCTTCAAAGATTGTTCCAACTACTTAATTCCAAGGGATTCTAGGGCAAGGATTCAACTTCCCCAATATTTTCAAGGTAAAAACCCTAACTATTTTCTTTGATTTTCAGTTTTAATTGGGTAAAGAGAGGTTTGCATATAATAGCTTTTGAAAATAGAATTTTTACACTCATGCATGATTATTGAACTTGATTTCTAGTAAAAAGAAGTGGGTAGAAGTAAGAGTCTTCAAGAACAAGGTTGGCAAGAATAGGATATCTTGGGTAAGCATAAAGTAGAAAGTTAACGGAAGAAAAATCATCACCGGGTATGTATGGCTAATTTTGATTCTTGTGAAATCGCCCTTAGGTGTAAAATTGTTTGGCATGTGTTGATTTGAGAAATTGTATGTGATTAATTGATGTTGTTGTTGGATATTCAAAGTTGTTGTTGAACTATGAGTGTTGTGGTAAGAAATATGAACCGAAAGGTAAATGAGAGTTGAATTGGGTAAAGAATTTGTGAATAATGATTATGATGGCCTATATGGCACCTTGTGGAAAAGAAATCGAAACACTTGAGAATTGGTTTATTGTGGAAAGAGATGAAACACTTGAATTATGGAAAATTGTTGAATATACATGTGTGAATATTATTGAATGTGGAAACATTGTAACTTGGTTGTGATATTGGCTTGAGAAGTAATTGAGAACATGAAACAATGTGCAAGTTGCTTATTTGAACTTGTTGAAATTGTGTGTAGTACCTTATCCGCTGTTTGAAATTGTTGTGTTTTCAACTGTAAGGCGGGGTCGTGTTGCGCGCCGCAACGTGGTGAAATAAGGTTTGGGTTGGGGTGATAAGGGTGGCCGAGGTAATAAGGGTGGTCAGGGGTAATAAGGATGGAAAGCGATCGAAATCGCTATTGAAAATTGATACATAAATCAATAATGTGAAATTGTGAAAGGAGACAACAGGAGAGTTTGCAACCTGTGGGGCACTGATTGCCCCTTTGTTTGACTACTTGTGCATTATGTGATTGATTGGTAATTGTTAAATTGGTTGATCGTAGGAAGTGCTTTGAGTTGAGAATTATTTGAAATGAGGAAAATGTGGAAACATGGTTGGTTGGTTTAATTAATTGTTGATGTAATTTAATGGCTTGAGTTTACTTGGGACAAAGTTTGTCCATACATACCAATACAATTTAAGTGTACTGACGTCCCTTTTGCCGGGGGCGCTACATTCGTGTCATGATTGTAGGTGGATCAGTAGCAGGCACTTCAGCTCGTCGGCAGTAGTATTCTTCTCCTTCCACTGCCCGTCTTGGTGAGCCCCTTTCTTCCTCGGGGTCTTGTGTGGTTCTTGCCACTTTGGTTTAGATTTCATTTTGGTTTTGTAAGGTATAGCCGGAGCCTTGTTACCGGCAAGTATTGTATTTCCCTTTTGTATCCTAGAGGCTCTGTAGACATGTAAACCGTGGGACTCCAGTCTTATATATATAAGGTGTTATGTCGGGCGTTGTAAAAGTTGAAATCTTGTTAATGAATCACTCGTATCATTTTATTTGTTTAATGTGAAATCAATTATGATTAGTAATTTATTTGGTTAATGAGAAACAACCATCACAGGGGTAACGCGTGGGAATGAAAGGCACCCAGGTCCGCTTGACTGGGGCAACCCGGTCAGGCGCCGGTCATGTCCCTCGATTTGGGGCGTGACAATTTTCCTGTGAAGTTTACAACAATCCCACTTCATTCCAGAATACAATTACGCAAGCGTAATATCATTGTATGAGTACAAATCCGACGCAAAATAAGGCTGGTTTGTATGTACGCGTGGCCAGTCCGGATGAAGCGCAGGACGGGGATGCCTTCTCATGAGGACGACGACATTCGGGGACGTTCTCCATTATGGTCGTACGCTAAGAGGGATACAATCCCGCCCCTAAATGTCGAGTCGGCGGACCTGTCCAGGTGGACGTCCCAAATCTCTCCCTTCTCATATTTCCGTTATACTTGTAATACCTTAGTGGCGATGTAATAGTTGGGCGAGGGGACCTCTTCCCTATATAAAGAACGGTCTCCCCCCATTTGTAAAGACCTATCATTAATAATATAACTCTCTTTCTCTATATATCACTCTTCTCTCTATTATCAACATTTATACTGCTCATTTGTTCTTGATACTTCAATATATATTACCATTGATTTTGATTGTCCCTTTATTTACATTGATTGATTTGTTCAAAGATATTTATCAACTTTTGAGTAAAAAAGTTTGGCGTCGTCTGTAGGGATTTCGAGAATCAAACTCGTAGTATACATTCGCAAGATCCGATCATCGGAAAAAGTTTCGAAATGGCTGAAAGTAACACGCGGCCCAAGGCTGTGGCAGAAGTTACCACAAATCTCCTGAGTACCATGAACGAGGTTGGTGGAAACATAGCCATTAACGTTACTCCATTTGCCGCGCCTGAAGCAGAAACTTCCCCCGCCCCGCAGGAATGGTACTCCAATCCAAAAGAGGCATCGGCGGCGGTCAGAAGGCTACTGGAGGAATGGCTGACTAGCACCTTGAGCAGATTGGTTGAGAAGCCACTGCAAAGTTGCGAAAACGCCACTCCGGCTACAAGCCAACACCACCGCAACAGATGAACATGAAGAAACACGGACCAACGGCCAACTTCTCGAGACGCAGACACACAACGACACACTGGCCTCCATCCTCAGAAAAATGAAGGAAATGGAGGGCGAAAACCAGGTCCTCCGCGACCAGATGAAGGAGCACCAAGACAGGGTTGATAAGATTCCCGGGGCGCCTAAACTACTACCCAAACGAGATGTAGGAAGGTTTGTGGAACAACCCTACTCCGAAGAAGTGGCACCCTACACCATCCCGAAAACCTTCAAGATGCCCCCATACCTGAAGGTGTACCACGGAACCACCGACCCCGAGGATCATCTCATCCACTACGTCATTGCAATAAAAGGTAACGACTTGTCTAAAGAACAGGTACTGTCACTACTGTTGAAGAAGTTCGGCGAAACACTGACCGGAGGAACGCTGACCTGGTACTCTCAACTACCCGCCAAGGCGATCTCGACCTTCGAGAAAATGGTTGATAAGTTCGTCACCGCGCATGCCGATGCTAAAAAATTAGAAGCAAGGGTGAACGATATATTCGCTGTCAAACAGACCGTAGGCGAAGGCCTCAAGGACTTCCTCGCCAGGTTCAATAGAGTAAGAATGAGCCTGCCAAATGCGTCGGAGGGAATGGCGGTAGCGGCCTTCTAGAACGGGCTCAGCAGGGACGGCTCCAGGGCTACCAAGAAGCTGTTGAGCCGGCTCATGAAGTACCCTCCCACCACTTGGGACGAGATCCACAATATTTACTACGCCGAGATGCGGGCAGATAAAGATGATCTTAACAGGCCAACCTGGCGGCTGGCAGCCGTGCACCCGGACGCAAGGAGAGATCGACGACATGAGGGATGCCGGGAACTCCACCCTCGCCCCAGCAAGGAACGACACCAACCCTACACAAGATCTTTGCTTCCGCCCCCGCGTCATACGGACGCCGTGCAGCGTCACGTCGCCCCACTCAGAAACGATCGAGATACGCCCCATCTACTTTCTTCACATAACTTTTGTGTTTCGCCCTCAGAAGTGGTGTACGCACTGGAGAAGCTCGGCACTAAGGTGCAGTAGCCCCAAAAGATGAAGTCAGACCCAGCCACGAGGAAATCCAACGTCCCGTGCGAGTTCCATCAGGAACGAGGGCACCAGACTGAAGACTGTATCGATCTACGGCAGGAAGTCGTCAGAATGCTCGACCAGGACTACCTGAAGGAACTGCTCAGAGACAAGGGGAAAGCTAATTTTGGCCGCGGACCGGAGCACTCCAGGGGACCCCCAAAGCCGCCCTCTCCGACACGTACGGTAAACATGAGAGGGGGATGACGCCACCATCAACCACGTCAAATTCACCAACACCCACCGATTGAAGAAAACCATCTCCCATGAAAGGTACGATGACCTCGAAGGGAGTATCACCTTCGATAAGTCTGACGCCGACGGTTCGTGTTTCCCTCACTATGATGCTTTAGTTATTACCCTGTGTATCATTGATACCAATGTTAGGAGAGTCATGATCGATGACGGAAGCGGTGCCTGCATCATTCATCCGAGAGTCCTTGCACAGATGGGACTCGAGGATAGAATCACCCCCAGGTGCACAACTCTAACTGGTTTTAACGATGTAGTAGAGTGCACATCAGGAGAAGTGACCCTGCCCGTCCTCGCAGGAGGTGTCACCCTAGAAACAACCTTCCACGTGATGAACCGGTAGACGGCCTACAACGTCATCATTGGACGCCCATGGATACATGCCATGCAAGCAGTCCCGTCAAGCCTATACCAAGTGATCAAATTCCCTACCCCATGGGGAATATTCAGCATCAAAGGGAGCCGTGCATAGCGTAGGAATGTTACAAAATAACTCAAGATTGCGCTCACACTAGACTATTAAGCGGGGCGAGCGCGCATGCATAGCTATCAACCATGTCGGACCAAGCGGACCCGACAGCCAACGCCATAAGGGATCGAGACATCATAAAAGCTTGCAATGCTACGACCGAGGAGCTCGACCCGGTTCAGCTAGACCAGAACGACCCTGAGAAGAAGGCCTACATCGGTCACGGGCTCGTGAACCCAGGTAAGTACCATGGATTTTTGACTAAACATGCAGACACGTTTGCTTTTTCCCATGCAGAGATATGTCGGGGATCTCGCCAGATATCGCCACACACCGGCTCAACGTGGATCCATTACACCCGCCAGTAAAGCAAGGCAGGAGAAAATTCAATGCCACCATTAACGAGGCGGTCCGGGAGGAGGTAGACAAGTTACTAGCCAACGGTTCTGTCAGAGAGTCAAAGTACCCACAATGGATCGCTAACATGGTAATGGTCAAGAAGAAAAGCAGAAAATGGAGGATGTGCGTGGACTTCACCGACCTGAACAAGGCCTTCCCTAAGGACTCCTTCCCACTGCCTCACATCGACCAACTAATCGACGCCACCGCCGGACACGAGCTATTAAGTTTCTTGGACGCCTATTCCAGCAATAACCAAATTCTGATGGCCGAGGAAGATCAGGAGAAAACCACCTTCATCACCCACCAGGGCACCTACTGCTATAGAGTGATGCCCTTCGGGCTGAAGAACGTGGGGGCCACTTACTAGAGGTTGGTCACTAAGATGTTCAAAGAACCGCTTGGGAAAACCATTGAGGTTTATATCGATGACATGCTAGTCAAATCAGCAAAGAAGGAGGATCATATCGGTCAATTTCGAGAGGCCTTCGAAATATTGAATAGTTACGAGATGAAGCTGAACCCTGAAAAATGCACTTTTGGCGTGGCATCCGGGAAATTCCTCGGTTTCTTTGTATCACAAAAAGGAATAGAGGTAAACCCCGACCAGATTAAGGCGATCGCCTTGATACCCGAAGCACTTACCAGCAAGAAACAGGTTCAGAAGTTGATAGGCCGAATAGCCGCTCTCTCTCGCTTCATCTCCTGATCGTCAGACAGGTGCCATAAATTCTTCAATGTATTGAGAAAAGATAACGGCTTCCACTGGAGTGACGAGTGCGTTAAGGCCTTCCAAGAGTTGAAAACGTACCTGACATCCCCACCACTGTTGGGAAAGGCGAAACCAAATGAGCCCCTATTGATATATTTTGCCGTCTCCGAGGTTGCGGTCAGCGCAGTGCTTGTTCGCAAACAAAAAGGTACGTAATCACCTATCTATTACATTAGTAAGACTCTAGTGGACGTCAAGACTCGGTACCCACACCTCGAGAAGCTGGCATTGGCATTGGTCATGGCTTCCCGAAAGCTGAGACCTTACTTCCAATGCCACCCCATCCGAGTAGTAACCACCTTCCCTGTAAGAAGTATCCTACACAAGCCCGAACTATCAGACCGTCTCGCCAGATAGGCTATAGAGATCAACGAGCATGATATAACCTATATCCCCAGAACCGCCATCAAATCACAAGTCCTCGCCGATTTCAGTGCCGGAATCTCGCCTAAGGCTGAGAGGGAGGCACATCACGCCTCCTCAAATACCAACTTATGGGCTCTCTACACTGACGGAGTTGCTAACACCTCCGGATCAGGACTGGGACTTGTCCTCGAAGTCCTCACGGGTGAAGTAATTCGCCAATCCATACGATGCCCCGAGATGACAAACAACAAGGTAGAATATGAAGTCGTTATCGCAAGTATAAAGTTGGCCATCAAGTATGGAGCTCGCCGACTTGTTCTCCATTGCGACTCACAACTTATGATAAATCAAGTGGCCGGGGCCTACCAGATCAAGGAGCAAAGATTACAAAACTATCAAGCCGAGGTCTATAAACTGATGGCCCAATTCGACGAGTGTAACTTCAAACAAGTTCGTATGGTACACAACACCGAAGCAGACGGGTTGGCCAAGCTGGCCGCAGCGGTCACTGACCTGAGCAAAAAAAGCACCGTCACCCTTATGCATTCCGCCATCGATTTCAGCGAGGTATTCTCTCTACACCTAACTTGGGACTGGCGCAACCAGTTTCTGTCATACTTGCAGGAAGGGAACCTACCGCATGACAAAAAAGAGGCTAGGAAGCTTCGCACACAAGCAGCCAGATACTGTCTGATGAACGGTGATCTCTACAAAAGAACTTTTGGAGGACCCCTGGCCAATTGCCTGGGGACCAACCAGACGACTCCGGTACTGGAAGAGGTCCATGAGGTTCATTGCGGCGCCCATATAGGAAACAGAGCACTCGTGCGGTGCTTGATACGGGCCGGTTACTATTGGCCCACCATGAAAAAAGACGCGGCAGACTACGTCCGACGATGCTAAAAATGCCAAAGGTTCGCTCCCATGATACATCAGCCGGGGGAACCCCTCCACTCGGTCACTTCCTCATGGCCATTTATCTAATGAGGGAAAGGTACGCTTTTTATTAGTTTTAACTGACTATTTTTCTAAGTGGGTAGAAGCAGGCGCCTATGCCTAAATCCGCGAGCAAGAAGTCATAGCTTAATCTGGAAGAACATAATATGTCGATCCGGCATCCCCAAAGAAATAACGTGCGACAAGGGACGGCAGTTCATAGGGCAAAAGACAACCGACTTTTTCGACAAATGGCACATCAAAAGAATACTCTCAACGACATATCACCCAGCAGCCAACGGCCAAGCGGAATCGTACAACAGGACCATATTAAACATCCCGAAGAAGAAACTTGAAGACGCCAAAAGATTATGGCCTGAGCTGCTACCAAAAGTATTATGGGCACATAGAACCACCCCCAAATCCTCCACAGGAGAGACCCCCTACTCATTAGTCTACGGAACCGACGTTGTCATACCCGTTGAAGTCGGTGAACCAAGTCTCAGGTACTCACAAGTGGAGATGAGAACGCCACAAGCCAACTACAAGACTTAGACGAGACCGAAGAAAGTAGAGAAATGGCCCACATCAGGTTAGTGGCGCAGAAACAGCAGGTCAAAAGATACTACAACAAAAGGACAAAAATTCGTCCACTCAAGATAGGCGACTAAGTGCTAAAAGCCAAAACACTGGCATCCAAAATTCCCAACGAGGGGAAGTTGGGCACCAACTAGGACGGGCCCTACAAAATCTTCGCAGCAACAGACAAGGGCTTCTTCAAGCTGGAGACCATGGATGGAAAGATACTCCAAAATAACTGGAATATCTCACACCTCAAGCGTTTCCACTTCTAAGAGGCACCCCCCAAGCCGCACTCTTTTTCTCTCTTCCGAGTTTTGTCCCAGTTGGGTTTTCACGGAGAGGTTTTTAATCAGGCGACGAAGGAGATGTCCGGAATCACTTGCAAGATTATTCGGATGCGCCAAGCGTACCTTCCGACACGAATAGTGCATCACAGGGACTAGGGCTACGGCCATAATGTACTAAAGGCTACGGCCATTTCCAATGAATGAAAGGCTACGACCATAATGTATGAAAGGCTACGGCTATCTCCAATGAATGAAAGGCTACGGCCATCTCCATTGGATGAAAGACTACGGCCATAATGTATGAAAGGCTACGACCATCTCCAATGAATGAAAGTCTACGGCCATCTCCAATGAATGAAAGGCTACGCCACAATGTATGAAAGGCTACGACCATCTCCAATGAATGATAGGCTACGGCCGTCTCCAATGAATGAAAGGCTACGACTATAACGTATGAAAGGCTATGGCCATCTCCAACGAATGAAAGGCTACGGTCATAGTGCAGGAAAGGCTACGGCCATCCACCATAATGCACGAAAGGCTAAGGCCTAAAACATCTAAAGGAGAAGGCTACCACCTCCTCCAGATGAAACAAAAGGCTAAGGCCTAAACATCTAAAGGAGAAGGCTACGGCCTCCTCAAGATGAAACAAAATGCTAAGGCCTAAAACATCTAAAATAGAAGGATATGGCCTCCTCCAGATGAAACAAAAGACTAAGGCCTAAACATCTACTACGGCCTCCTCCAGGTGAAACAAAAGGATAAGGCCTGAACATCTAAAGGCGAAGGCTACGGCCTCATCCAGATGAAACAAAAGGCTAAGGCCTAAACATCTAAAGGAGAAGGCTACGGCCTCCTCCAGGTGAAACAAAAGGCTAAGGCCTAAACATCTAAAGGAGAAGGCTCGGCCTCATCCAGATGAAACAAAAGGCTAAGGCCTAAACATCTAAAGGAGAAGGCTACGACCTCCTCCAGGTAAAACAAAATGCTAAGGCCTAAACATCTAAAGGAGAAGGCTACGGCCTCCTCCAGATGAAACAAAAGGCTAAGGCCTAAACATCTAAAGGAGAAGGCTACAGCCTCCTCCAGTTGAAACAAAAAGCCTAAGGCATTGACAACTAAAAGATAAGGGTACGGCCTCTCCGATAAGGTGTCGACTTTGGCGCGTAGCTCACCCGCCTCCATTATTGCTATGCGGCCCAGATCCAGTTCCCCCTCCTACTGTTGGAGAAGGCTCAGGGTTCACCTCAACATCTTCTGACGGCGGCACGTCCACGGGCTCGGAGGTTGGCTCAACTTCAGTTACCCGCACGTCTATGGTCTTAGCGTCGGCAGTCGTTATGCTTTCGCCCTCGGCATTTGAAGGAGTAGCATCAACCTTGGACGCACTCAGAAGCGCGGGCCTCACCGGTCGAATGGCGTCGCCCAGCAAGACCGACCTCGATTCAGGACGGCGAGTTACCGCCTTCCTTTGTTCCACGACCACTCCCTTTCCAAGGAGCAGTCTGTGCCTCTTTCACTCCACCGGTTCATCATCCGCTAGAGCGCCCTCTTCAACAGCGAGGGACGAGGGTCCTATGTTTGCCCCGGATGCCTGGTCAATAACCGGCTCGGGCGTGGAACGGGAAGGTCCAGGAATGTCAACCAATAGAGATTCCCGGATGGCATGGGCATATTTCTGGTCGGCGACCTCGACAACTCCGTCGCCGGATGCAACTATGTTCGTCCGGCCCATCTTGGGCTGGGCGACTTCAGGAAGACCCTGCCTGACGAACACCACGAGCTCGGCTTTCGGGCAGGGGGGACTGGCGGCACGGCATCTCCGTCTCCGCGTCATGTTCCGAGCTGCAGAAAGATAAAACAAAGTGTCAGTTATGGCGACACCTAAAAAAAAGGACACCAGTAAGTCGAGACCATACTTGGAAGGCCGTATTTCAGAGAGAAAGCAGCCCACGTCCTGCATTCTTCGGCGTAGGGGATCAGCTGCCTCACCCACGCCCTTATGCCGGATACAGGTTGAGGCGTACGCGTCCCCACTACGTGCAAAAAAAAAATGAAAAGTGTTAGGGTCTGAAAAATGGCGTAACGACGAGCAAGACACAAAGACGCTGAGATTACGAGGCGATACTTATAGTTATCATTCCATGCCTCCGAAAAATCGGCCGCGTCCGCCACCAAATCCGAGGTACGGATATAAAAATATTTCACCTAGAACTGGTGGTTGGGCTTATCGTCTGCCTCGATGACTAAGCCCTTTGTTCCGCGATTCTTCAACTGCAGCATCTTGCCCCTCAAATAGCCGGGATTGAACAACTGCAGTAGATGGTGGACGGAGACGTCCACGCTAGCTCGCTCCGCATACATCGTCAAGATCCGAAAGATCTTCCACGTATACGGAGTGAGCTGGTCCGGGCAGATGTTGTAAAATCGGCATAGTGCCTTCGCCAAGGGGTAAATTGGAAGCCCACACCCCATTATAAAATGGGTACTCGTGGATGGCATAGAATCCCGGCCGGTGTACGTAGACCAGGTCATTCCTGGCCATACGCATCTCCACCGCCTCCGGCACCTTGCAGGACACCCTGAGGTCGTGATGTTGGCCCATAGTGTACGTATCTCTCCCATATGGGGAACTTCGCCGGCGTGGAGAAATCCCTCCTAACACTTAGATCACAAGGAAGGAGTTTTTCTTCCTTTAAAGGGACAAGAGGTTTTTTGACCTTCTTGCTACCCTTCGACCGCCGGGATGCCCCGAAACCAGTCTCACCCTCTTCCGGTTCCCGACGACGGTTACATTTAGCCATTTTTATGTCTTTTTGAGGTATTAACTGGATACTCTAAAGAAATGGTAGCAAGGATTCTAAGAACAAAGGGATGGATTGCCGGATAGGTGAAAATGAAAAGTTAAGAGACAAGGGATTTTTGATGATCTGAAAGAGGGGATAATATTGAAACTATCCTCTATTTATAATAAGCCATTGCGCGAAATTCGAAGGGTTTTTGCACCGAAAAAGAGGCGGGAAACCGAAACGTCAAATCGACTTTATGACCAGCATTAAAAACAACAGTAATTATGACGCACGCCGTCAGCAGGCGACGGTTCAGAAGAACATGCCAGATATGCGCGTGTGCACAGGGCCCAACGTGGCCTGGATCTATCCGCCCATCGCAGATACGCCTCGAGCACATCTCCAATAGGCGGAGGGACTATCTGTATGAGGACAAATCGGACACAAAATAAGACTGGTTTGTACGTACGCGTGGCCAGTCCGGATGAAGTTCGGGACGGGGATGCCTCCTCATGAGGACGACGACATTCGGGGACGTCCTCCCTTATGGCCGTACGCCAAGAGGGATACAGTCCCACCCCTAAATGTCGAGTCAGCGGACTTGTCTAGGTGGACATCCCCAATCTCTCCCTTCTCATATTTCCATTATACTTGTAATACCTTAGTGGCGATGTAATAGTTGGGCGAGGGGACCTCTTCTCTATATAAAGAAGGGTCTCCCCACATTTGTAAAGACGGATCATTAATAATATAACTCCGTCTCTCTCTATATCACTCTTCTCTCTATTATCAACATTTCTACTACTCATTTGTTCTTGATATTTGATTAAATTTTATTATCTTCTTATAAAGATAATCTGTATATACCAACCCGACGATCAATCTTCAATATATATTACCATTCATTCTGATTGTCCCTTTATTTACATTGATTGATTTGTTCAAAGGTATTCATCAACTTTTGATTAAAACAATCATAAATACATAAGAGTTTCAGATGTGCTCACTTTCATGATAGAAGTAGCAATTCATGTCCATTTACAAGGAAAAGATACAAAGGTGGGATGGATATTTACCTCTATAAGTAAACCCAAAACTAGATAGACAGGAGAGTTGCCAATCATGAAACAATGAAAACTTAACTTTATAAACAACATCATGCATCTTCAGCACGTCATTGATGGCCTTGTGAACATCAACTCGATGGGGTGATTTTGTCAAGAGAATGATGGAATTGGTATGAATAATGATGGATGTTCATGTGAGTAGTGGCAGCTCAGCCGACGATTGCCAGTAGGCTCTGTCTTACTGCTGGAATGGAGCACACAAGGGAACCAAATATACCAGTGAGGGCATATGCAATAGCACAGAATGGAAGCGCTTCAGGTTCCTTTGCTGACAAAGCTGCTGTTCCGAGCCCATGTGCACTTAAAAGCAGGAGAAAATAGTCATTTTAGAGCATGCAATATTATCTGGCATGCATCTTCTTCAAACATAAAAATGGTTCCCCTACCTTGACGCAGTTGCAATTCCTCGAGCAATCGGATCATTGAAGCCAAGTTTATCCAGCACTGCCTGAACAAAATTTGCTCCCACCAAACCAGTTAGTACAACAACAGCTGCTGTGAGAGATGTATTCACACCTGAATAGTAACAACATTTCAGCATCTTTTTCACTCTTTAGTCAAGTTTTCATAGAAAAAGACAAAATGTTCCTGACCTTCAAAGAAAGAAACAATGCTAAGAGCTAGTGCGACAGTTATGCATCGTGGTAAGATTGATACTGTTAAATTTGGCTCCAACCCAATCAGCCGTCCAATGAGAGCGGTAGAATATAGCGAAAATAGCGTTGCTATAATGACAGAGCTGAAAATCTCAGCAGCATGCCGTTTAACAAGCTGGGAGTAGAAAATAGTTAATTAGCATAACTGCATAAGCAAAGACAGGGACAGCCGGACCACCCGTCATACATACACAGTCAGCAAGGTGAGGGGTAAAAGGAAAAGTGCAGGACAAGCAAAACAACTCCAAAATATGGAATTTCCTTCTTTTATCTATCATATCATTAGTAATTTGCTCATTTTTCCATTCTTGTGCAATATATCCAGTAAACAATAAAATTCCTCAGTTACTTTTAAATTTTCTTCCTGTTAGAAGCCTTAATTAGTTGCAGTTTGTTTTTAATTACCTTTCTCTGCTTGAACATTGAGAAGGCAAAGGATATGATGACTGATCCCAAAAATCCCATGAGAATATCACCAGCTCCAGGGTTAGATGCGGCCTTTGTAAGGTAATCCCCTGAATAAATTAGCAAGGCAAAGTACAAGTTTGATTAGCTGAATGGAGCAAATAATGTTGTTTACAAAGTCCAATATCTTGCAACCTCATGAGTTTCAACCCAAAGGCCAATGATGAAACTCCAATCACACAACAGTTATGGTCAAAATGCTAATCTAAGTTGATATAATAGTTCCGATACAAATGTAAGCATAAGAAAATGAGAAAAGTTATGACATAGAAGTAAGATCTTCACCAAGAACTGGATCAAGTCCAGACCGAGAAAGATATCCAAAAGCAATTGCTGCAACATCTGCTGAGACTGCACAGCAGATAATTGGATGAAAAACCTTCTTTACAGCCGATGGAAGCCTGCGGATATAAACCTTATGAATGTACACACCACATAAAATAAACTGAAAATTGTATTTATTCATGCTGAACCATACCCTGACCCAACTAAGTAGCCTAATACAGTAGATGAAAGTAGAAAGGGTAGGCACGTTCTAGCACTTGTTCCTAGAGCGGTTGGATAGAAAAGTGCACCAACGAATGACGCCAAAAAGATCCCACTCCAACTCCACACCTCCAAAGAAGAAAAGGGCGATGGCTTTGACATTGGCTCAGCTGCTATCATCTCGGTCTTTACAATTTTCCTCACAGCAATAGCTGTGAAACCCGCAACACAAAGTGAAGCCAACCATCCTCCAACTGCAGAATTCCAAAATTAGTAACACATTGTAGCAGAAGAAAGAAGCTGCATTCTTTTTATCACTATATATTCTTTACTAACAATAACATATCAATTTGGTAGAAACATGTTCAACTCGTTGAATCTTAATAGGAACATCTTCAAGTATGAGTAAATTAATTTTGGTTTTTTAAATGAGGGGGCAGCAAAAGAATTTAAAGTATTGATTGAAAAATGTCTCTCAATAATTTTATTAACCAAGAGGGCTTTAAATAGCCAATTTAAAAACAAAATCAGCAAAAGCGTAAACTATCTCAACTAACTTATCCTATTAATTAAAATTTAATCAAAGACTCCTTTTTCTACTAAACCTACTTATTATTCTGGTAAATCAAATATCAACAGTAACAAATGCAAAATCCTAACAATTAAAGCATTTTATAATCCACACTAGCTTAAATGATATAATTATCAACCAACCAATAGCCTCTAGAAGCTAAATAGATACCAATCCAAGTTAGTTTATCTTACAAACATTGACTTCATTCAATGAATAATGATATTGTACCTAGAATGAAACATATCTTGGCCCCAGAAGCAGCAGGAATATCTTTGACAGCAAGAGGGAGAACAACCAAAGAAGGTACATAAAACAAAGGAAGCCATCTCTGGATAAACAAAAGTGCAGGCTCAAAAAAGTTCATCAATCCTGCTGCAGCCTTGGGAACAATAGAGTCAAGAGCCATTAAAACAGTAAATGTGCAAAACATTCCAAATAAAGCACTTGGGAATTTAATAGCAGCAGCCACAAATGCTTTCTTTAACAACTTATCCATAGCCAATATGATTCCAAGTGAAACTACTAAATGCAATACTTCAACCACCTACAGCAATACAAAATCATCAAAACTCAAGCAATCCAATCAAAATTACATTATATCACAAGAGAAAAAGTCTCGATTTTTTGCCTTGTTTGATAATCCTTTGGAGGTAATACTACTGTCTGATCCCATGGACCTGACTAGAAATCTTCTACTAGAGTTGGTTCTCTTAACACCCACTTCATTTCTCTTCGTAGGGATGATTTGGACTCCATTAGAGCTCAAATGGGGCAGTTGAGAAAGGACTCTATGTGGGGTTTGTAAGGATTTCAACTTTATTTGAGAGAGAGTTCCTGTTCTAGGGTAAGGGAGATTGGGAAGAAATGAAGGTAAAGTTTTTGGAACAGCTGAAGCTGTTGCCATGGTGATTCTTGGGAAGTAGAGAATGTAGTTGGAACCATTTTTTGAACTGATTTGGTAAGAAATTTGTGTGGACGTGAAAGGAAGCTACTAAACGAGAAGATGATTCTTATTCCCTCCATCACACAAACAACAGTGACTCTTTTTTGCCTCTTACCAAACTAGAAACAGTTTTGTTCGTTGCCTTTTTGTCTCTAGTGAAATATTCTACCTATTTAGAAGTGCTCTTGGTCGTCCAGGATATTTTAGTCTTTTCGGCATAGTTTACACATATTGTATGCTTAAAATTTTCCTTCTCAACTTATCTGAGGGTCTAAACTACTTCTATTGTTTCCTAAATGGCTTATAAATACTATTTATTCATCTCTATCTTTCCAAAAAAACACATAATCTTAATTCTATTAACAAAAATACTCCGCGGCTAACGACAAAATTGGTGGGGTCTTTTATTTAATGACATGACAATTTATAACTGGACCATGTGGTCATCTTTAACCAAGAATCAACTATGGGCCTTATTTTTATCCATTTACCTGGTCTAACCCGTTTACCCATTTTCCGTTTGTAGTATGGACAAAAATGGCTTCTTCAAACCAAAACGGGGCTTAGCAAAATTATTGTTCATCGGCGTCCTAACGAGAAAATCGTATCTATTTCTTTTCATTGTTTGTTCCTAAAAGTTCAATACCTTGTTCTCCATTTGATTTTGGTTCTAAATTTTGTGATTGATTCATTATCTAAGTTTGAACTACTAATTTGGAGCTTCAATTCGAAGAAGCAAGATTGAATTTAAGGCCACAATTGAAATCGTCTCTGCTGAAGTCAACAAAGAAGCTAAGTTTCTTTTGAAATCAAAAAATTAGGGCTTCGAATTCGATTGGATGTTCAGGATTCTAGTTGGAAACATCATTTTGAAGTCCAATCGGAAGGATTAGGATCGATTGAAGTGATTTTCTAGGGTTTTAAGTCGAAATTTTTCGAATGATTTCTCGACGAAGTAGACGAATAAGGTTCCCTCGATTCTGTAGGAGATTGATCAAATTGGTTTCCGGGGTTTGTTGTGTGGGCGATTCTTCAAATTGGTTTTTGGGGTTTGTTCAGATTATTGAGACGAGCCTGTGGTTACATTTTGAGTTCATGTTGAAGAGGTTTCGGTTGACTTTAGGTTGGAATCTTGACGTTGAAATACGACGAGCACTTGCCTAACATTTTTGAGCTTCAGCTGTTGAAAATAGCTGAGAATTGTTTTTGTAGCCTGATTCGTTGAATGATAATTCATTACTATTGAAGTCTAAATCAGTTGATGAACCCGAAGAACACCAGCTGCAAATTTGAAAAACTTTGTAGGCAAGTTCGAAATGATCCAAGCAACTGGTAAATCGAAGATGAACACCTGTTGTGACGATCCGACCCATCGTCTCAGGTATTACCGCCCCGATTCTCACTTATTGTATTTCTTTATGTTTCATTATCAGTTTTGGGTGCAATAGGATTTAATTGGAGTAATTGTGGTAAGAAATGAGACACTTAGTCTCTTTTAAGAAGACTTTAGTTGGAAAAGTCAACTAGATATTGACTTGTGAGTTAGAGGGCTCGAACTTAAATTCCGATAATTCGTTAGCTCCGAGTGATGATTTGAGGCTTAGGAGCACAATCAGAAATAATTTTGGAGGTCCGGTGAAGAAGTTAGCCTAATTTGGCAAAATTAGTATTTTGGCGGATTCCGGTTGATAGGTGACATTTTGATCTGGGAGTCGGAATGGAATTATGAGAGTTGTAGTAGCTCCGTTAGGTGATTTTGGATATGTCCGCAAAATTTCATGTCATTTGGACATCGTTTGGTTGGATTTCGAATCGTATGTCAGTTATGGAAGAATTCGATAAACTAGGCTTGAATCTGATGTGTTTTAATGGTTTTAGCGTTGTTTGACATGTTTTGATGATTGAAACAAGTTTATATGATACTTTAGGAGGTGTTGATATTTTTGATTGATGTTCCGGGGGCCTCGGGTGATTTCGAATGGTTAACGGGAACTTTTGAAGTTGGAAAATTTAATAATAGACGAAATTGTAAATGAGTGTGCACAAGAAATCACTTTGAACGATCATATCTCCAGTTATATAAGTATTTGTGTGAGGATAAACCTATCAAATTAGAGCCCTTTGAGTCTAGTTTTCAACACAACAAACCGTTCGTCATTTGGAGATATATACAGAAAGTTATGATCATTTTACTCATAAGGTGTCACATGCGCGAAAATGTGCACGAACTTTACTTCGGGCGTATTTCGTGCGTCTGAGGCAGTATACTCAGCAAAACGCGAGAAGTAACGCGCGAATACTATGCATTTCGCGCGTCTGGAGGATTTGTAAGTGTCTTAAGGACCGGAAATAAGAGAAATGGAGTCATTTTTCAAGCCTAGGGTTCTCCCAACATCCCCAGTTCGACCAAGGCACCCTATTGTACTCCTAAGGTAAGATTTTTGGAGTATTTTGAGTTGATTACTACTCCTAAACACTTTTATTAACATGGATTGATCTTGGGAATCCTTAGATCTCACTCAAATCCCGAAATTGGTCCAAGAACACTACAAATTGGATTCTCAAGATTCTTACTACAAGAGGTATATCTATCATCTCTAACTACTCTATGGTGATTATTTATGTATGATATATATATACATTTGAACTCATGTGAGGATTATGGAAAACCATAAGTTCCTAACCTAGGTTATGTTAGTTGTAGAGATTGTGAAAGGGTTTAATTAAGGAGGTTGATGATTGGGTATGAATGAATGGTCTTACATATGTTGTTGGAAGTTATAAATTTGTTAGAAAATGATGTTGGAGTGAATTTGTTGGTTAATGGTCCTAGTTGGATAAATCAATACTATAGTTATGACATGTAAATATTTATGCCTACAAGATGTTTGGTAATATGCCTCAATGGCATAATTTATGGGATCTAGTACTAATATTGTCCCTATTGAATGTTGTATTGTAGATTAAAGTTACATAAATACATTGGATCATTGTAGTATCATTTGGAGAATTTTAGATATTTATGGTTAAAATCCCGTCTTTTAGAAATCGAGCTTTATCGATGTTTGTATGAATTTGGATAGATTGGACGCGCGAGGAGGCCGATTTGAGGAGCAAAGGCGTCGCGGGCTAGAATCCTCACTAGTTCGAGGTAGGTAATTCTTGTAAATGTATCATGAGGGTTTGCAACCCCGGACTTGCACACTATAGTGCTTCATTGAGGTGACTTGCACGCTGGATAACGGGCATGGGGTAGAGCACCATTGAGGATCATGACTTGGTCTGTCCCGCTTAATAAAATCATTACTAAATTGTTTGATTTAAATTTATATCTGTTAAAGCTGTTAACTATCATGATTTAGACTGAAGGTCATGTTTTGGGCTTCGTGCCGAATATTTGAATCCTTTAGGGATAAAGACACTATTTTTGCATTACTGTAAAGCTCCGAAAAATTTCGCTAAGTAATTTAGGATTTTGTAGTGTCACACAGGCTTATTATAATATTTTTATATACTATTAATATTGTGGACATCAATTAGACTTAGTAAATATGAGTATAAGTCTTATGGTAAGTTATGTGCGGTCCAAATGGAAGCCTAGGTGTACGCCAAATGGAAATATTTTCGAAATAGGCCAAAATTCTAAATGGATTCGCACAAGGCTCCACTTCCAAGGATCATATATAATTATGTATAAGCTTTTATGTGGTGAATAGCATATCAAATGAAAGCCCTTTGAGTCTAGTTTCCAACGCTTCAAACCGTTCGTCATTTGGACATTCCTACGCAAAGTTATGATCGAATTACCAAAGGCTAGAAAATGCGATCACGTGTCAGGTAAATTCTGCGATCTGCATTTTTACTCTGCGGTCCGCATTTTTGTTCTGTGGTCCGCATTTTGACCACACATTGAACCAGTGTAGCTCATTTTTGGCCACTGATTTTGTGGTGCATTCTGCAGCCCGCATGTCCATTCTGCGGTGCATTCTGCTATAGCAGAATTGACATCGCAGGGGTATTTTTTTATTTTCATAACCCGACCCCATTTTGATATATAACCTTTGGGGCTTTATTTGGGATCATTTCCTACTGATTTTAGAGAGATGTGAGAGTATTTTAGAGAGAGAAGGAGGAACCCAACATCTAAACCGTCCAAATCTTGCATCAACCTTCAAGAATTGAAGAACTAAATCACAAGTTCTTCATCTAAGAGGTAAGATTTTATGAAATACGCTTTAAGTTCGAGTTTAGAGTATAAGATGGGTTATTGAGGTATGATTATTGGGTATTTCAGTGTTGTGTATACATGCATGTACAAGTTAGGTTGTGAAAATATTGTTTAACATAAATAAGTAAAGATTGGGTTTAAGAATGAAAGAAGTCTTGAAAAGGGGATTTGAAATCAATATGCTCAACTAGTGTTTGATAAAATGCTCAAATGAGCTAGTTTCATGAATACCTTTCTAATATGTGTTTAATTTTGTTATGTCTTATAGTATATTGGAATTGCTAGACTTTTTGGAGTGTTGTAGTAACTTAAGGAAAGCTCAATCGAGGTATATATGGCTAACTTTGATCTTTGTAAAATCACCTTGTTTGGTGTACGAATACTTGGTGTGTGATATCTATGTGAATTGTTGTAAAATTCTTGTGGTTGATTTGTTGGGTGTTGATTGGTTTGATCGAGTATTTGTGGTTTAATTGTTCAAGTAATTGATAATAAACTAAATGCGTGATTGTGAAAGTGTTTTGTGGTAAGAGTTGAGAATCAAATGATGGAAGGAAAATCATAGACGATGCAATTGGAACAACTATGGTAATAACATATTGGGCTTGTTGCGGGAAATTATTGTGGTGACTTAAATTGCATATGAATTGTTGAAAATGAAGGAAAAATAGTATTGATGGTTATGTAATCTAGTAAATTGTTGTGGTTATATAAGAAGTGTTGTTGTTGATCTTTGCGAATTGTTGATTGTTGTTATGTTGTTTGTGAATCGTAACTGTACGGTGGGATCGGGTTGTGCACCGCAACATGAAGTAATAAGGTGTTGGTTGTGGTGATAAAGGTGGCCGGGGTAATAAGGGTGGAAAGCGATCGAAATCGCCATTGAAATCGATATGTGTACCAATTGTGAAATCATTGATGAGGCATCGCAAAAGGAGACAGCAGGAGAGTTTGTAACCTGTGGGGCACTGATTGTCCCTTTGTTTGGTTGATTTTTCTTTCCATATGTGTTTGGTTGTTGCTTATATTATTGCTTTCTACTTGTATATGGTCGAGGACTACTTGAAACAAAGTTAAGTATTGAAAATTTGTTTGGCTTGTATTGTTATTCCTTTACGTATTTGTTGGTTGTTTCTATTACCGTGACTTACTTGTCTATGGCTTGAGTTTACTTGGGACAAAGTTTATTCATACATACCAGTACAATTCAAATATACTAACGTCCCTTTTGCCGGGGGCGCTACATTCGTGTTATAATTGTAGGTGAATCCATAGCAAGTACTACAGTCCACCGACCGTAGCTCCTCATCACTTCCTGTCAGTTAATTCGGCGAGCCTCTTTCCATTCGGGGCCCTATGTGGCTCATGCCACTTTCTATTTTGGGATCTTATTTAATGTGTATAAGGTATATCCGGAGCCTTGTTGCCGGCATTTCTATATTATTCTTCAATTGCCTTTAGAGGCTCTGTAGACAGGTCGTGGGTAGTGTCGTGCATGGTAATTTAGATGTGTGGCAATGTTGTATAAAAATTGGAATACCTTTATTATGGTAAATGAAGTTTCTAATGGACATTATTATTATTATGTTTATAAAAATTCAGTTAATGGAATGCATATCCTATAAATGGCTTGGTTATTAGGTAATGAGAATGTGGGGTAACACGTGGGATAGGAAAGGCACCCAGGTCCACTTGACCGAGGATACCCGATCGAGTGCCGGTCATGTCCCTCGAATTTGGGGCGTGACAATTACTGAGTATGCTTTTTTGTCTCGAACCAAGGTTTAAAAATATTATTTTGTAAACTCAGCCATCTTTCTAAGATTTGAAAACTTAACTGATATTTTAGCTGAGAACTGCTTTGTGATTACTGCATAAGGGGCTTATGTGCATTCATGAATATGCATGGATCGGGCTGCATGCCGCAGCGAGAGTAATATTGATATTGCGCTTGGGCTGTAGGAGCCCCTCCGGAGTCTGAACACCCACAGTGAGCGTCGAGCGTCCAAACGGATCGGGCAACACGCCGTAGATGTCATGTGCATTGCATTGCATTCATGCATTGGTTGTTGTTTGTACTGCATGGCATGACATGTAGCACTCATATATATTATTGGCATGGGTGTATTACTTGCCTTGTTGACCAGATACTCTGGTGTAAATTATTAAACGAGTGCTGAGCCCGGGAGGCTGATTTGTGTGCAGACTTGCACTTCTTGATGTTGTTGTCACATGCTTAACTGGTAAAAATGGAAGAAAGATATGTTTTCAGAAAGGGGTTTTCAAACTGAGCTAGATGTTTTATAAAAGGTTTTCATGAAAATACTATTATCTAATATGTATGGTATTGTATTGTATACCATGAGGTAGTGCTCTTACATGGTTCCTTCTTCTCAGCATTATTTTCTTTTATTACTGCTGAGTTGGAAGTACTCACTTTACACCCTGCACCATATGTGCAGATGCAAGTATTTTGGGAGCTTAGCGGAGCTCATCACTGATCTATATTTTTATTGGAGTTGTCGAGGTAGATGCCTGACGTCCGCATGACCCGACTCCTTCCATATTTCTTTGTCATTTTCCGCAGATTTGATCATTTGTATTATTGGAGTTTTATTACTCTATATTGTTAGAGTCTCTAGACTCATGACACCCAGATCTTTGGGTAGCTATTCATTATGATTCTATTTAAATAATATTCAAATAATTGATTTTGAGATTCACGCTCGGGTTGAGTGAGTAAAAGGTTGGGCTTGCCTAGCAATTGTGTTGGGCGCCATCACGATCGGGTTTGGGGTCGTGACAAGTTGGTATCAGAGCCTAGGTTACTAGGCCTCATGACTCCTGAGCCAGTTAGTAGAGTCTCGCAGATCGGTACGGAGACGTCTGTATTTATCCTTGAGAGGCTGCAGAACCTTTAGGAAAAACATCACTTTCTTGGAATTCTTATCGTGCGTACTTGATTCAGCTTGACATATAATTCTTGAAACTCCTTCCACACGTCTGTATGCACATCCGAGCGCTCAGTAGTATATGTGCCTCGATGGCTTGTGATTTTTCGATCGAGGGACGAGATGTAATCTCCGTGAGTGCATGTTGGGCCAGTCGGGAGGGCTTGAGGTCGAATCCTTGCTTATGGCTTGAGCACCGAGGTGCTGATTTTGCGAGCTGGTGTTATGAACTTATAGGTTCAGTATTGTCCCTAATTGTGGGAATATCGGCTAGATAGTTATGTAATGAGTATGTTGGTACTGTGTAATGTGTCTGGCAGTGGAAGGTATACAAAAATATTAAAGAAAGAATATGTTCTTACTCGGCTGAATAGCCCAATAATGGAGGAATGAAAGGTATTTTCTATGTGTGATGATTCAAATAGGTGAAACGCATGTCCATGTATCAATTTTGATAGTGTAATACATGTAATATTGAGATTAATGTTGTTGATACACATTGTGCTTTGTCAAGTTGTGGACGTGTTGTTAGGATGGTTTTGGTGATTCTTTGGCAGGTGGATAGGCCCAATTACAAAGGAAACTCTGCCGAAATTTTTGAAAAATTTGGGATTTAGTAAAAATTTTGTCGCCTAAAGATTGGTCTTGATTGTTAAGTGAGTAATTGCAAGAATTGCAGAATAGTTAAAATTTCTAATGGTTCGTCTCTCCGTTAGCTGGTGAAAGAGCGAGTTTAATCTCACCATGATATTACAACAACAATAGAGTATATGTGTTGTGATATATATGGATTCGAGCTAAGTTGGGGAGGTTTCCAGTGATTAGCTGATTGCGCAATTGTATACTATGTTGGTTATGTCTTAAAGTATACTGACGAACCAGTTCTAGTTGCAGAAATTAAGCCGAGAATGGCACGAGTGAAGCAAGATTTTGGCAAAAGTTATACGGTGCTTTCGTAGATGTGAGAAAATAATAGTATGTCTTGAGCTGTTGTTGGTAAGGAATGCTCAGTGAATTGAGAAGAAGGATGTTTGTTGTTATTTGAATGAGATCATATCCTGTGGTGTGAGGGTGCTTATAAGGCACGAGTGGTTCTATTCGTTAAGTCTGGTAATTTGCAGTTTGGATAAGAGTGGATGACTCTTGGGAATGGTATAATGTATTCTAAGATAGTGTTTGTGACTAAAGACTGTGTTTTTATTAAAAAAGATCAAGACATGTGATATATTGTGTTAACTACGGGATCCTAATTATCAGTGTCAGGAAAGTAGTGGTAACGAATTTAGATTCGCAAGAAGTGCTTCAAAACAAAGTATTATGGAATGTGATATTTATGGGAGTTGGAGAAAGTATTCAGTGGCCTACGAGTATTAAAAAATGTGGCCTTATGTTTGAATCTCCTGTGGTGAGCCTAAATTGAGGCATTGTAGTGCTACAAGGGGAGAATATCAAATTAATAATGTAAACCAAATATGAAGGTTGTGAAGTTTCTTCTTGTGCGTTATGAGAAAAATGAGAGTTATTATGGACCTTTGAAAGGCTACCAGACTAGTTCAATGTGATCAGAATCGTCTTGAAGTAGATGGATAAACTTAAGGTGATTAATGGCTCTATATCAGGCTAGATGTGTGCATCTTTATAATGCGGTCCTTATGAATGAGTAGTTAGGATGATGCTTCCTTTTCAGAAATCTCGCGTGGTGATGCATTACGCCATGTGATTTGTGAAACGGCTTGAGAAATTGTTATGTGTTGAGAATTCGTGTTGGAATGATGTTACCTGAGCAACTTAGCTCTTGAAATTCAGATTTGTAAATCGCACCTCAGTTGTGCTTGAGTTTTGTAGTTTATAATGCTAAATATCCCTCGGGGATGATATTATGCACAAGTATGCTTATGACCGATATTCGGTATTTGATTATAATGAGCATATTTGGCTCGATGTGTATCTCCTTTTGTGAGACTATATGTGGATCAGTTGGCATGCCGCCATGGGTATATTATCTGGATCTGGTTTCACGCCGCAACAGTGTGAAATTGAGTATAGGTTTTCTATATACTATTTTGTATGTCGTGTTTCCTGTTTTCTACGGAAAGTCTGTATTAATGGGTGGGATTGATAATTTCTTCTAGGGTTCATTTTCTTTTGTACTGCATTCGAATTGGTAGCCCATTAGCACATTGGGGCATCATATACGATTTATAATTATATTTGGAGTGGCTTATTGGCCGGATAGTTCGTACTAAGAAAGACGAGATCGTTGTAGTTGAGATCAGTCAATCTGAGTATGTGAATGGAATTTATAGAGCTAAGACCATTGTTTGGCTCAGAATAAGGTGATAGTTCATCTCAAGAGTATAAAACTAATGACATGTTGTTTCGGTAGTGGATATGAATGTGTTCAGGTCTCATCCGCCGTGTCAACATTGTAAGAATTTGAACAAGATCTATGTATGTCATGCAGAGCATGGGATGTGTAGTGATTCTTCTTAAGTGATTGGATAAATGATCTTCGGATGATTAGGGGAAAAAGGATATTGCTATGTGGAAGTGATTTGGTGGGAGTATATGTCCCAGAAAAGATAATGTGGTTAAACTGGGATCAAGTATGATGATTGTGCGCTGTATGAAGTTGGAGACCAGAGTTCTCATATTCTAGCTGAATAGTTGTGTTCCACATACCAGCGGACGGCTGGGAAGGGTTGCATTTTCTTACGTTGGCCTTTACAAGGACGTCAGTATAGCAGTTTATACAGTTGAGTCAGTTCCGGTATTGGGGAACTTTTCAGAGGTGTTCCTTGTGGTCGGACATGTCGCTGAACGAAATTACGGATTTTTGGATTTATCTAGTACCGGACATCGTATCGTATAACTCTACCCTGAGTTATAGTAGTGGAAGAAACAGTTTCAGGCTCCCTAGCATTGAGTTTGTTGATAAGCCGATTGGCTACGTATTTATCTTGAGTTAGCTTGGTTAGCCTTGAGTTGTACTGTTGAGGGATAAGTTGATTTGATTGCTTCTGGACTTGTTAATGATTTGGGGAGAGCTATGAGCTGCTTTTTTGTACTGTGAGATGCCATAAATGGTTGGATATAGGTACATGTGGTACGGTTCTATAGAGGATTCGTGGAGAAACTCGAGCTGGAAGAGTAGTTGAATGTCGCTCGATGATGGAGAATTAATTATGACCTTTCGGGGTAGATTCATATGTTCTATTCTATCATGTGAGACACGGTCTCAGCTTTGTGATGTAGTGGTATTTATGAGTTTAAGGTACATCTCTTCCGTTAGAGTCATGTGTCCCGATTTGAGTATGTTCAGACTATTCATTATTGGTGCGAGGATTATGCAAGTTGTGGCTTAGTTCTGTGATAAAGTGCCATATCACCAGAGTGGTGTGTTGAATTTGATATAATTGTTGGTGTCATTAATGAATGCAAACAAATGTGATTTTGATTGACTAGAGAGTTTAAATTGAGGGTTTGCTAGAAAATTGGTTGTGGTATTAGTCAACAGGGAAATAGCCTTATGTATAGGTGACCTGAGGAATGGAAACGATTATTGTGTGTTTTATTTATCGTTGGCAGTATATGAAAGTGTTGGAATAAGACTTTAGCTAATAAAAGGGTTTATATCGATATTTGGTTGTCTTGGGCAGCTATTGTGAATAGAAGTTATTGCTGCATGTGTTTAAGTTATGTGGTATATCAAATATTGCGGACGAGGTTGCAGGTATGGGTTAATACAGTTGGTTCGAGTTTATTTTGAGTAAAAATGCGAGGTTCTGATCTTGTGTAAGATTTCAGAAGGTGAAATGTAGTTCTATAGTTTATGGATTAGACGGATTGTGAAGTTTCAGCTAAGTTGTGTTGTCAGAACTATATGAGATAGGGTGACGTGAGATCACAGCAGGTATATGCTTGGTAAAGTTATTCAACTATTAGTGAGCTTCTAGAACAACTCTGGGTCCGCTCGAGGATGAGCGTTTGTTTAAGTTGGGGAGAATGTGACGACTCGACCCGTCGTCTCAAGTATTACCACCCTGATTCCCACTTATTGTATTGCTTTATGTTTCATTATCGATATTGGGTGCGATAGGATTTAATTGGAGTAATTGTGGTATGAAATGAGATACTTAGTCTCTTTTAAGAAGACTTAAGTTGGAAAAGTCAACTAGATATTGACTTGTGAGTTAGAGGGCTTGGAATTGAATTTCGATAATTCGGTTAGCTCCAGGCGAGGATTTAAGGCATATGAGCGCAATCGGAAGTAATTTTGAAGGTCCGGTGAAGAAGTTAGTCTAATTTGGCGATATTGGTATTTTGGCCGATTCCAGTTGATAGGTGACATTTTGATCTGGGAGTCGGAATGGAATTTCGAGAGTTGCAGTAGCTCTGTTAGGTGATTTTGGATATGTCCGCAAAATTTCAGGTCATTTGGACATCGTTTGGTTGGATTTCGGATCGTATGTGAGTTTTGGAAGAATTGGATAAACTAGGCTTGAATCCGATGTGTTTTAACGGTTTTAGCGTTGTTTGACGTATTTTGATGATTGGAACAAGTTTATTTTATATTTTAGGAGGTGTTGGTATTTTTAATTGAGGTCACGGGGGCCTAGGGGTGATTTCGGATGGTTAACGGGAAATTTTGAAGTTGGAAAATTTCATAATAGATGAAATTGTAAATGAGTGTGCACAAGACCTTACTTTGAATGATCATATCTCCAGTTATATAAGTATTTGTGTGAGGATCAACCTATTAAATTAAAGCCCTTTGAGTCTAGTTTCCAACACAAAAAACCGTTCGTCATTTGGAGGTACATACAGAAAGTTACGATCATTTTACTCGTAAGGTGTCACATGTGCGAAAATGTGTCCGAACTTTACTTCGCGCTTCTGAGGTAGTATACTCAGCAAAACGCGTGAAGACTGTGCATTTCTCACCTCTGGAGGATGTGTAAATGTTTTAAGGACCGAAAATAAGAGAAATTGAGTCATTTCTCAAGCCTAGGGTTCTCCCAACACCCCCAATTCGACCAAGGCACCCTATTGTACTCCTAAGGTAAGAGTTTTGGAGTATTTTGAGTTGATTACTACTCCTAAACACTTTTATTAACATGGGTTGATCTTGGGAATCCTTAGATCTCACTCAATTCCCCAAATTGGTCCAAGAACATTACAAATTGGATTCTCAAGATTCTTACTACAAGAGGTATATCTATCATCTCTAACTACTCTATGGTGATTATTTATGTATGATATATATACATTTAAACTCATGTGAGGATGAATGAAAACCATAGGTTCCTAACCTAGGTTGTGTTAGTTGTAGATATTGTGAAAGGGTTTAATTAAGGAGGTTGATGGTTGGGTATGAATGAATGGTCGTACATATGTTGTTGGAAGTTATTAATTGGTTAGAAAATGATGTTGGAGTGAATTTGTTGGTTAATGGTGCTAGTTGGATAAATCAATACTATAATTATGAGATGTAAATATTTATGCCTACAAGATGTTTGGTAATATGCCTCAATGACATAATTTATGGGATCTAGTACTAATATTGGTCCTATTGAATGTTGTATTGTAGATTAAAGTTACATAAATTCATTGGATAATTGTAGTATCATTAGGCCAATTTCAGATATTTATGGTTAAAACCACGTCTTTTAGAAATCGAGCTTCATCGATGTTTGTATGAATTTGGATAGATTGGACGCGCGAGGAGGCCGGTTTGAGGAGCAAAGGCGTCGTGGGCTAGAATTCTCAGCGGTTCGAGGTAGGTAATACTTGTAAATGATGTCCTGAGGGTTTGAAACCCCGGACTTGCACATTATAGTGCTGTATTGAGGTGACTTGCACGTCGGATAACGGGCGTGGGGTAGAGCACCATTGGGGATCGTGACTTGGTCCGTCCCGCTTAATAAACTCATTAATAAATTGTTTGATTTAAATTGATATCTGTTAAAGGCGTTAACTATCATGATTTGGACTGAATGTCATGTTTTGGGTTTCGTGCCGAATATTTGAATCCTTCAGGGATTAAGCCACTGTTTTTGAATTACTGAGTATGCTTTTGTCTTGAACCAAGGTTTAAAAATATTATTTTGTAAACTCAGCCATCTTTCTATGATTTGAAAACTTAACTGATATTTTAACTCAGAACTCCTTTGTGATTAATGCCCAAGGGGCTTATGTGCATTCATGAATATGCATGGATCGGGCTGCACGCTGCAGCGGGAGTGATATTGATATTGCGCTTGGGCTGTAGGAGCCCCTCCAGAATCTGAACCCCCACAGTGAACGTCGGGCGCCCAAATGGATCGGGCTACGCCGTAGTGGTCATGTGCATTGCATTGCATTCATGCATTGGTTGTTGTTTGTACTACGTGGCATGACATTTAGCACTCATATATATTATTGGCATGCATGTATTACTTGCTTTATTGACCGGACACTCTGGTGTAAATTGTTAAACGAGTGTTGAGCCCGAGGGACTGATTTGTGTGCAGACTTGCATTTCTTGATGTTGTTGTCACATGCTTAACTGGTAAAAAGGAAAGAAAGATATGTTTTCAAAAAGGGATTTTCAAACTGAGCTAGATGTTTTGTAAAAGGTTTTCATGAAAATACTGTTGTCTAGTATGTGTGGTACTATATTGTATCGCATGAGGTAGTGCTCTTACGTGGTTCCTTCTTCTCAACATGATTTACTTTTATTACCGTTGAGTTGGAAGTACTCACTTTACTCCGTGCACCATGTGTGCAGATGCATGTATTTTGGGAGCTTAGCTGAGCTCGTCACTGATCTATAGTTTTATTGGAGTTGTCGAGGTAGCTGCCTGACGCCCGCACGACCCGACTCCTTCCCTATTTCTTTGTCATTTTTCGTAGATTTGATCATTTGGGGTAGCTATTCATTATGATTCTATTTAAATAATATTTAATAATTGATTTTGAGCTTCACGCTCGGGTTGAGTGAGTAAATGGTCGGGCTTGTCTAACAATTGTGTTGGGCGTCATCATGACCGGGTTTGGGATCGTGACACCTGTAGAGCTTATTCGAGTTGATTTTAGGTTGAAATTTTGTTGGAGTCGATTCTCCCAACAAGACAAAGAACTGCTGCCACTGATTTGCGACTGAAAATGAGGGCTATGTTCTCCACTTTTTGGAGTCGTTTGCTACTGATTTATCACTACGAACTTCAATTCATCCACTTTTTGTTGAAGTGTTTATGCTTACATGTTTGTTACTTTTATATTTTCCGCAATTTATGCCTGCCGGAGAATTCTAAGATTTGTTAATAGAGTTCTTATACTGCTGCATGATATTAAACTTATATTCCAACATAAGAGTGCAGTATGTCTCCTAAAATTCCACTTGAATTTATACTGATGTAGATGCATTCCTGTGGATTATTAAAAATTTTGCTTCTTTTTTTCTTTACTATAGGCTTTATATATTGGAGCTTGAAACATTTGGTTTCTCTTATAATTTAAAGTGCTTTTTTTTCTTATCATTTATACTTCAGTACACGAGTATTTAATCAATATAGCTAGATTTTATGTTCTGTTTTTTCCGTTAAACTAGAGTTTAGGTGTCAGATAACAAATACAAGATTATGTTGTTTCTCAAATAAAGGGCGAGAGCAAGAAGCACAGACCCACATAAGGGTAATCAAAATGTAGGATATGTCTTTAGCTTCTTCAACTGGTTGTGGAATTGGTTCTTAATATAGTAGCATCAGTTTTATTAAATAAAGTCCAATTGGCCGTGAATGCATTTTTAAAATGTTTCTCCGTGTGTTCAGTAAGATCTTTTATTTTAGAGATGTCGCAAAATGAGCTCGAGCCCGGGTTCAGAATCACTATCTATTCTCCCTATACCGATTCTTTAATATCTTTCTTCATTGTTCCTGGATATTAAATAACTAATGTGTTTCTTTAAGGCACAGAGCATGTAAAATGGTCAAAAGATAAGATAATATTGGTTGACAAAGAGTATAGTAATAATTATTCTCAAACATTGTCTTTACTTTGTAAAATCAGAGAATCGATTTCTAATAGACCCTCGGCTCACGAAACATAGTTACAACAAGGACTATAATTTAGAAACATTATTGAAATATCCAACTCTAACGATGTGATGACTCGGTCCGTCATCACATGAGTTACCGCCCAGTTTTCTCCGTTACATGCTTGTTCATGTTCCAATATACGTGTTTGGTGAATTTGAGTCAATTCAGATCGAGTTTGGTAGGAAATGAGACAAATAGTCTCTTTGATGAAGGAATAGTAGGAAAAGTCAACCGGATGTTGACTTGTGAGTTAGAGGGCTCAGAATTGAATTCTAATGGTTCGGTTAGCTTCGGCGGATCATTTTTGGATTAGAAGAGTGATCGGAATTGAATTTGGAAGTCCAGTGTAAAAATAGGCTTGAATTGGCTAAGTTGGAATTTTGGCGAAATCCGGTCGATAGGTGAGATTTTGATCCAGGAGTCGAAATGGAATTCCGACAGTTCCAGTAGCTTCGTTGGGATTTTGGATGTGTCTGCAAATTTTCAGGTCATTGGACATTGTTTGGTCGGGTTTTTGATAGAATGTAGGTTTCGGAAGTTTTGGTTGAATCTTAGGCTAGAACCAACCAAAATTTGATGATTCGTGTGTTTGAGGGTGTGTTTTTATGGTTGTAACAAGTTTGTGTGATGATTTAGAGTGGATTTGTATTTTTGGTTGAGGTCACGGGGGCCTCGAGATATTTTCGGAGGGTCTACGGAAGAAAATTTGGAGTTTTTGGACTGCTGGTGTATTGCAGCAGGGATTTTCGCTTCTGCGGATGGGGAACCGCAGAAGCGGCCCTGCAGAAGTGACAGGAGGTCGCAGGAGTGGACTGGGCTACCCAGGCAAAACTCCGCAGAAGAGGATGGTCCATCGCAGGTGCGGGCTCGCAGAAACGAGCCCAGGTGCGCAGAAGCGGTCGAGGCCATTTGGGGAAGCGTCGCAGAAGCGGAAGAGGTTCCGCAGATGCGGTCTCGTAGGTGCGAGAAGTGGACCGCAAAAGCGGTCCTTGCCCTTAAGTGTAATGTCGCAAAAGCGACAAAATGGACGCAGAAGCGGACTCATAGGTGCGAGTCCAAGACCGCAGAAGCGGAAAACGTGTCAGTGATATAGAAAACAGACGGGTCGAATTTCATAAATTATAACACATTTAGGGCTTTGTTCTAAGAGACGACTTGGGTGATCTTGAGGAGAAAATCAAGAGGATTCTCCAGGTAAACAACTATGGACTCAATTTATGATTTTACATTGATAAATTATGGAATTAACACTTGAAAATAGAGGTATGGAGGTGTATTAATGGAGGTTTTTGCTCCAAGCCTCGGTTATTGAAAATCATCGATTTGAATGGGCAAACGGAGTCCGATTTTGATAAACTTTATATGTATGGACTCGTGTTGAGATAAGAATTCTAAAAATATAACTTTTATAATTTTTCGAGAAGCGTACCGAGAGTCGAATTTTGGCAACTTCGTGGATTTTGGTGTAATTCGTGTTATTTCGATTGGGTTGTGTTCATTTAGCCTATTTTGATGTATTCTTATTGATTTTGATCAGATTTGGCATTCGAAGAGGTTGATTTGCGAGGCAAGTGCAATGTGAGCTAGGACTTTTGCCTATTCAAGGTGAGTGGTGGTAATAAATGATGTACTGAGAGTTTGAAACCCCGTACTTGTACTATACAGTGCTATGCTTAGATGAAATACGCGTCATGTGACGAGCGTGGTGGTATTGTGACTGGGGATTTCGACTTGGTTCATATCGATTGATAGTTTAGTGTGCATAATGACTGAGACTGGGCTTATATCTGTATATTTAGGCTAGTAGCCATGTTTGGGGCGTTGTGCCGATCTGTAAAATATTAGGGAAGCTTGTAGAGCTAAATGGCCCTTATATCATGTTGAACACATACTCTCAGCCGAATTCATCCCTGCTCTAGCTGAGTGGGCCCGAGAGGCCGAGATTATATTGACTGAGAGGGGTCGAGGGCCTATTGTGAGGTATTGATATATATACCGGATCGGGCTACACGCCGCATCGTATCCTTAAATATATATATGGATCGGACAGCACGCCGCAGTAATATATAAATATATGGATCGGACTACACGCCGCGGTAATATATAAATATATGGGTCGGACTGCACGCCGCAGTAATATATATGTGGATTGGACTGCATGCTGTAGTATTATAGCACTTATGGATCGGACTACACGCCGCATTGATATATTATACAGATCAGACTGCACACCGTAGTATTATAGCACATAGGCTGAAGGAGCCCCTCGGAGTCCGCACACACCCCTAGTGAGCGCATTCGACTATTATATTGGATTGGACTATATGCCGCAACAGTATATCTATTATATTGGATCGGGCTGCATGTCGCAGTACTATATATATTGGATCGGGTTACATGCAGCAACATTATATATATATATATATATATATATTGAATCGGGTTGCACGCCGCAACAGTATGAGTGAGGATCGGGCTGTACGCCGCAGCAGAACTAGATCGGTGTTGGATTAGTGTAAGATAGTAGTGGACTGGAACTGGACTTATCATTGTAGAGATGACCTACCTGTACGATTATTTTTACAACAGATACATGGGTTCTTACTTTCAGTCATTACTTATTACTGTTACCTACTGAGTTGAAAGATACTCACCCCACTCCCTGCACTTTATGTGCAGATACAGGTGTTCAGGAGGGAAGTTGAGCTATGCGCAGTTGCTATTTACTGTTATCCGAGGAGACATCGAGGTAGCTGCCGACGTCTGCAGGACTCGATCTCTCTCTCCTTTCTTTCTTTTATGTTTTTGTTACTTTGTCTAGACTTGGATTGTATAGGGTATTTTCTTTCGGTTAGAGGCTCAGACTTGTGACACCGGATTCGTTGGGCTGTAATTCATGTATTTTGTTTCCACATTTGTTATTTATGTTATAAAAACAGGCTATTAACTCTAATGGATCATTATTAATCAATAATTGGCTGGTTATTTGGAAAACATGGTCGGGCTTGCCTTGCAATGTGTTGGGCGCCATCACGACCGGGGTTTGGGTCGTGACAAGTTGGTATCAGAGCCTAGGTTAACAGGACTCGCAAGTCATGAGCCGATTTAGTAGAGTCTCATGGATCGGTACAGAGACGTCTGTATTTATCGTCGGGAGGCTACAGAACCTTTTAGGAAACACTCCATATTCTTGGAATTCTTATCTTGCGTACTTGATTCATATTAAGATGTAATCCTTGAAATTTCTTCTACATGTCTGTAAGCGCACTCGAGTGCTTAGTGGTAAATTTGCGTTGATGGCTTGTGATTCCCCGATCGAGGGCCGAGATATAATCTTCGTGAATTCATGTTGGGCCAATCGGAAGGACTTGAGGCCAGATCTTTGTCTATGGTTTGAGCACCAAGGTGCTAATTTCGTGAGCCAGTGTTGTGAAATTCATACGATCAGTATTATCCCTAATTGTGGAAATAGCAGTTTGCTAATAGGTGAGCTGTAAGGTGTTTGATTGTTATTGTGATCTGTTATGTAGCCCTAGCTATGGGCGTGGTGAATATGTTCATGTTTCTTAGTAGAAAGGTAGAGTGCATTACGTGTGGTAGTATGAGTTCAGACACAGGAAGACCGAATTGGCTGTGCTATGTGTATCATAGTGAGAGGTATTTGATATGTGTTATGATTCGAGCAGGTGTAGCGCATGTTCATGTATCAATTTTGTTAATATAATTCGTGTAGTTTTGAGATTAATGTTGTTGATAAACATTATGATGTCCTGTCGAGTTGTAGATGTGTTGTTAGAATGGTTTGGTGGTTATCTGGCAGGTGGATGGGCTCAAATTACAAAGGAAACTCTGTCAAAATTTTTGGAAAATTTGGGACTTAGAAAAGATTTTTTCACCTAAAGAGTAGGCTTAAATGTTGTGTGTGTATAAATGTAAGAATTGTAGAAGAGTTAAGATTTATGATGATTCGAGTCTCTGCAAAAGTTAGTAAATGACTTGAGTTTAATCTCACTATAACATTATGGCATCAATTGAATAAGAATGCTACGAGTGGTTAAAAGTGATTTGATATATGGCTTCGAGCCAAGTTGGGGATGTTTCTATTGACTAGCTGATTGCACGGTTGTGTGCTATGTTGATTCTGTCTCTAAGTACGTTGGAAAGTTTGGTAAATATTACATGGTGTGTCATAGATATGAAGAAATATTAGGATTTTTTGGAGCTGATGTTGATAAAGAATGTTCGGTGTATAGTAAACAAAGATAGCTATTTGTATGTATATGTAATCATGTTCTGCGGTGTCAGAGTTCTAACAAGGCACGAGTGGATCTGTCAATAAGACAGCTGAATTACAACTGAATAAGGTTGAATGACGCCCAAGAATGGTCTTGCGGTGTTCAAGATTTTGCTTGCAATAGTCAGGTGTCTTAAAGTTGTGTATGTGGCTAGAGACTGTGGTTTCATTAGAAGGGATCAAGACTTGTGATATGTTATGTTAATCATGGGATTCTAGGCATCCGTATTGGAAAGTAATTATAACGAATTCAAAATCGTAGGAAGTTCTTCAAAATGAATTATTATAGAAGCTGGTACTTCTGGGAAACTTTTGAGAGAGTATTCAGCGGCCTGTGAGTCTTAGACCGTGTGGTCTTGTGTATGAGTCTCGCGTGGTAACCTGAGTTGAGGTATTGTGATGGTTCAGTAAAGGAGAATATTAACTTAAAGATGAATCAGAAAGAAAATTAGGATAAATGGAATAGCTTGATAATAAACCGAAACAGTATGATAAAGACACGAGTAATTCCTGGTATGTGTTTGAAGTAACGAGTCATGCAGGCATTGTGCAGCAAAGCTCTCGAGTGTTGGCAATTGCATAGCTCGATATGGGTAGAAGGACTCAGTCCTGTTAGTTTAGTTGTGCAATGGAATTGGGAGAAAGAATTCGTGATGTGTTTTACCGTGGTTTAAAAATGAGTATATTTCCTGCTGGTATGCGAAGCATGGAATGTGTAATGATTTTTATTCTATATGGGATCATAAAGGTCCTTGACTAGTTGAGTGCGTCGATGTTTGCGGCGTATGAGAGGGATAGAAGTTTCCATGTATCTTAGTGTGGTAGGGTTTATGCGATGTGTTATGGAAAGTTGATAATGGCATGTTCAAGGTTTTGAGATCAGTTCATATTGTATGAGAAGTCATTAATATTCTCAAGCAGCGCGGGCAACTGAAGATAATATGAGAATCAATCTTTCTGGTGATTAAGGAAAATGGAACTATTATTCTAGTGAGCGGACAGACTAATGTTCAAAAAGGGGGCAAGTAATGTAAGCTAATAATATCTGGTGGTATTGCGATATTCTCTTGTTGAATCGACTGTAGTGATTGAGTTGTTGATGGCACATGGAAATTTTGGAATGACTTTCGTGGTATGAGTGGATGCTTGATGTGTGTTATGTATTCGTACGGTGGAGTGTGGAATCAGGCATAGTGATTCATGTGCTATATATATGCTGGAGACTAGAAGTTCTCGTATCCGCCTACGCATTGGTGGTATATCGTGTGTAACGACATCGTTTAACGGTTATTGGTAATTGGAAGTTGGCTCTCTGTTTACTTGATATGATGAATTTGGGTTATGATATTTGATTGCAGACTGGTTGTCATAAGTCAGGTTGTCTAGACTAATGTGATATGGACTATGTCAGAAAATTCCACAAATTGCGTAGCAGAGTGCATTAGATTATGTTCCAGCAGGGTAGTTATACCACAGGACCAGCGGACGGCTGGCAGGTATTGCTTTGTCGGTTGGGCTTTTGTGGCGGATGTCAGTGCAGAGGTATCTACCATTGATTCAGTTCCGATATTGAGGAACTTTGTCGGATGCATTTTCTATGGCCGAGCTTGAGGCTATATATGTTTATTGTAATAAGCAACTTGACTCGATGTGGATTTCCTCTTGCGAGATTTATGCGTGGGTCAGATGGAACGCCGCCATAGGTTATTTGGATCTAGTGGCACACCGCCACAGGTATGGTATCTGGATCGGGTGGCACGCCGCCACGGGTATGTTATTGGAGCGGGTTGCACGCCACAACCGTGTGATATGGAGAATAGTTTCCTATATGTTACCTTGTATACAATACTTCCTGGCTTCTGAGGAAAAGTCCCTATTGGGTATCGCTCGGTGAATAGCACATCGATTGTGTCCTTTCAGGAATTTATAGAGTATATTAATTGTATCACCGCAGGCGTGATTGATTGCTTGAGTTCAGACCTAAATATGTGCGTGGCTGGCCATTTTGAACATGGTGACTTGAGGTGCTTCATGAGTAACAATGTTTGGATAGAATCATGAGTCGTGGCAAGGCCATGTGATGTTGTGACATTTCGAGGAGGATTCAGGTACTCCATGATGTGAGATGGGATCTCAGTTCTATGTTATGATGGTATGGAGGAATTGAATTACATCTATTTTGTTTGAGTCAGTTGTTATGATTTGAGTATGTTTAGACATTTCTTATTGGAGCCTGTGTTGTGCTCATCGCGGCTTAGGCCGGTGTTAAGGCGTCATATCAGCAGTGCGGTGTATTATAATCGAACCATTGGAGTCATTATTGAGTGCGAGCATATGCGATTTCAGCTAGTTAGAAAGGTAATATTGAGGTTTAGCTCCGAGATCTGTTGTGGTATCAGTCAAATGGTAAATGTATTCATGAATATTTGACTTGAGAGATGGATTCGATATATCGCGTGTTTCGGTTTCCGTGGGAAGTATATTAATGTGTCGGAATAAGACTTTAGCTTATGAAAAAGGTTCTTCTCTTGGTATTTGGTTATTGCGGGCAATTGCTATGGGTCGATGCCATCGCCTCGAGTTATTGGGTGGTGTAGCATATCATATGGTCTCACCGAGAGTGGCGAGTATGGGTTATTACAGTTGGTTCGGGCATATTCTGAGTATAGATGTGGGATTCGAATTAGGTATATGATCACGGGAAGCGCACTGTGGTTTATGGTTTGGATGGACTGTGAAATTCCAGCTATATTGTGTTATCGGGCTTATGTGAGATATGATGATGTGGGATCAACCCGAGTATATGCTTGGTAAGGTCATTCAGCTATTGGGTTGCTTCTAGTACAACTCTGGGTCCGCTCGAGGACCGTTGGTTTAAGTTGGGGAGAATGTAATGACCCAGTCCGTCTTCACGTGAGTTACCGCCCAATTTTCCCCGTTATATGCTTGTTCATGTTCCAATATATGTGTTTGGTGAATTTGAGTCAATTCGGATCAAGTTTGGTAGGAAAGGAGACAAATAATCTCTTTGATGAAGAAATAGCTGGAAAAGTCAACCGGATATTGACTTGTGAGTTAGAGGGCTTAGAATTGAATTTTGATGGTTTGGTTAGCTTCGGGGGCTCATTTTTGTCTTAGAAGAGTGATCGGAATTTAATTTGGAGGTCCAGTGTAAAAATAGGCTTGAATTGGCTAAGTTGGAATTTTAGCGAAATCCGATCGATTGGTGAGATTTTGATCCGGGAGTCAAAATGGAATTCTGACAGTTGAAGTAGCTTCGTTGGGTGATTTTGGATGTGTCTGCAAATTTTTAAGTCTTTCGGACATCGTTTGGTTGGGTTTTTGATAGAATGTACGATACGGAAGTTTTGGTTGAATCTTAGGCTTGAACCGGCCTCAATTTGATGATTTGTATGTTTGAGGGTGTGTTTTTATGGTTGGAACAAGTTCGTGTGATGATTTAGAGTGAATTTGTATTTTTGGTTGAGGTCCTGGGGGCCTCGGGATGTTTTCGGAGTGTCTACGGAAGAAAATTTGGAGTTTTTGGACTGCAGGTGTATTGCAGCAGGGATTTTCGCTTCTGCGGATGGGGAACCACAGAAGCGGCCCTGCAGAAGCGACTAGGAGGTCGCAGGAGCAGATTGGGCTGCCCAGGCAAAACTCTGCAGAAGCGGAAGGTCCATCGCAGGTGCGGGCTCGCAGAAGCGAGCCCAAGTGCGCAGAAGCGGTCGAGGCCATTTGTGGGAGCGTTGCAGAAGAGGAAGAGGTTCTCCAGGTGCGGTCTCGCAGGTGCGAGAAGTGGACCGCAGAAGCGGTCCTTGCCCTTAAGTGTAATGTCGAAGAAGCAACAAAATGGACGCAGAAGCGGACTCGCTGGTGCGAGTCCAAGACTGCAGAAGCGGAAAACGTGCCAGTGATATAGAAAATAGAAGGGTCGAATTTCAGAAATTATAACACATTTAGGGCTTTATTCTAAGAGACGACTTGTGCGATTTTGAGGAGAAAATTGAGAGGATTCTTCAGGTAAACAACTATGGACTCAATTTATGATTTTACATTGATAAATTATGGAATTAACACTTTAAAATGGAGGTATGGAGGTGTATTAATGGAGGTTTTTGCTCCAAGCCTAGGTTATTGAAAATCATCGGTCTGAAAGGGCAGACGGGGTTCAATTTTGATAAACTTTATATGTATGGACTCGTGTTGAGATAAGGATTCTAATAATGTAACTTTTGTAATTTTTTGAGAAGCGTACCGAGAGTCAGATTTTGGCAACTTCATGGATTTTTGTGTAATTCGAGTTATTTCGATTGGGTTGAGTTCATTTAGCCTATTTTGATGTATTCTTATTGATTTTGATCAGATTTGGCATCCAAGGAGGTTTATTTGCGAGGCAAGCGCAATGAGAGCTAGGACTTTTGCCGATTCGAGGTGAGTGGTGGTAATAAATGATGTACTGAGGGTTTGAAACCCCCGTACTTGCACTATACAGTGCTAATGCTGAGATGAAACACGCGTCATGTGACGAGCGTGGTGGAATTGGTCCTTCACGATTGATAGTTTACTGTGCATAATGATTGAGACTGGGCTTATATCTATATATTTAGCGATGTTTGGGGCCTTGTGCCGATCTGTAGAATATTAAGAAAGCCTGTAGAGCTAAATATCACGACCCCAAATCCGGTCGTGATGGCGCCCAGCACACTGCTAGGCCAGCCTGACCAATCAATAACAACAACGGAGCTAGGAGCTCATTTTATCCCATTTTAACATATCAAATCATAAAACAACAGTGACATATATATCGAAAATGGGGAACTAGTCCCAACACATACCAACTCCCATAGACCGAAGGGTCAAGAGTCATGAGCCTCTAATGAACATAAGTGTATAATGGTTTACAAGATACCAAGTGCGGAAAGAAATATCAATACGGAATCAAAAGACCGTAAGAAGGAATATCGGGTCCTGCGGACTCTGCAGCTATCTCGAATATCGTACAGATGTCGCCTCTAACAGCTACTGGATCACTGCTAAGAGGTACCTGGATCTGCACACAAGGTGCAGGGAGTAAAATGAGTACTACCAGACTCGGTGGTAATAAACAGGGGTAAGACAGTGCAGATAAGAAATCCGCAATAAAGCACTATGTAAACCTGTAATTAAATACCCTGTCACAGAATCAATATCAACTATACATGTACCAACAAGTACCAACAAAACAGTATAACCGCTATCAGATGTAGCTAAATGCAATGCAATGCATGATATGACCGCTACGGCGCGTAACTCGATCCAAATTGGGTACCCGTGCTCACTGTGGGGGTTCAGACTCCGGAGCGGCTCCTACAGCCCAAGCACAATATCACTGCGGCGTGTAGTCCGATCCAACATATGTACCGCTGCGGCGCGCAGCCCGATCCACTACCAGTCAGCTAATATGCAAATACAGCCTCGCAGGCTCAAAAGTAGTTTTGAAAACATCTTTTATCATTTTTTAGTTGAAAACAGTAATATCAAGTTCCAGAGATTGGAAATAGCATGATAACAGAAATAGCTACGGACTGGTAGTAACTAACATGTCAATATGATAAGAAAATGATAACGATCCTCGCGGGATCCGATAATTGGCTCACGGGCCACAAGTATACTCAACCACCCAAGAAGGGGGTTCCTCGACTCAAGAGTGGCCAATATCACAATATAAAGTATGCAACCATCCGAGAAGGAGGTTCGACGGCTCAAGAATAGCCAATGTCATAACACAGTACTAACAAGTCGAACTAAGCCATAGTCTCCAATCACAATCGACCCCGCACTCACATGAGAGTACGTGTCTCGCCGCTATACAACGTCACAAAGTGGTATACCGGGGTTTCGAACCCGCTGGTCATTACCCACATCTATTACTCACCTCAATACGGCACGACGACTACTCCGCAATGCCCTTGCCACGATAATCAAGCTCCGCACGCGTAGAATCTGATCAAATACAGTAGAAATACAACAAATTAGGCCAATGGGACGACACCCAATCAATACAACTCAATTTACATCAAAATTCCCAAAGTTGTCAAAACCCGACTTTCGGTACGCTTGTCGAAAAATTACAAAAGACACATATTCGGAATCCTCATCTCGATACGAGTCTAGGCATATAAAATTTACCAAAATCGGACTCCATTTGCCCACTCAAATCAATGTTTTTTTTCTTCAATTTAGGCCTAGGGCTCAAACCCACCTTTAATCTTCCATTTACGGGGATTTAACCAAGGATTTCATGTTAAAATGATGTAATTAAGCCACAAAACTTACCTCCAACGAAACCCCGATGATTTCCCAGCAATCTCCCGTCAATTTCTTCTCTTTGAACTCAAAAATGGAGGTTTTGGGTATTAAACCCGCGACCTGACCAATTCTGGTTTTAACTTCACTGCCAGCCTATTTTCTTCATCGCGTTCCCGACGCCTCTCACGCGAACGCGATGCCTTTTTCCTCTTCTTCATCGCGAACACGATACTCTTTCATGCGTCCGCGAAGGTCAACTTCCCAGCCTCCGGACTTTTACTCTACGCGAACGCGTAGTCTCTCACGCGAACGCGTGGCTTCGCCAAATCCTTCTTCGCGATCGCGGCCTAACTCCACGCGAACGCGATGCATTCCAACTCCCTCATACGCAAACGCGTTACTATCCCTCGTGAACGCGATGGTCACCCGGCCCCAACCTACGCGAACGCAGCATTGCCCTCGCGAACGCAGCATTGCCCTCGCGAACGCGAAGGCTAAAATTTTGCCCAGTGATCTGCAATTTACAGCAGATCATTTCTTGCTTCCAAATGCCGGATGATGGTCCGGATTCACCCCGAGGCCCTCGGGACCCCAACGAAAACCACCAACATACCCCAAAACACGATACGAACTTGTTCCAATCATGAAAATGCCATCCTAAACATCAAAATCACCAATTACACATGGATTCAAGCCTAAGTTTCTTTAAAACTTCCGAATAACACATTCCATCAAAAACCCGACCAAATGACGTCCGAATGACTTGAAATTTTGCAGGCACATCCAAAATCACCTAACGGAGCTACTGCAACTGTCGGAATTCCATTCCGACCCTCGGATCAAAATCTCACCTACCGTTCGGATTTCGCCAAAATTCAACCTTAGCCAATTCAAGCCTATTTCTACACCGGGCCTCCAAATTCAATTTCGATTGCTCCCCTAAGTCACAAATCACCTCCCGGAACTAACCGAATCATCAGAATCCGATTCCGAGCCCTCTAACCAAATAGTCAACTCCGGGTTGACTTTCCTTATTCAAGTTTCCTTCGAAAAGGCTATATGCCTCATTTTCAATCCAAACCACTCCTAACTCACCCGATAGACTCTAACACTGATATAAAAGCATAAAACATGTAATTGCAACATAACGGGGTGGTAATTCCCGTGACGATGGGCCGGGTCATCACATTCTCCCCAACTTAAACAAACGCTCGTCCTCGAGCGGACCCAGAGTTGTACTAGAAGCAACCCAATAGCTAAATGACCTTACCAAGCATATATTCGGGCGATCACACGTCACCCTATCTCTCATAACTTCGAAAACACCATATAGCTGAAATCTCACAGACCACTTGAACTATAAATCACATTGCACTTTCCGAAGTCATATACTAATTGGTAATCCCATGCCTATTCTCAGAGTACACACGATCCATCTGTAATAGCCATACTCGCCACTCTGGGTGAGATCACATGATGTATGAAACAACCCAATCACTCGAGACGAGAGTCTCTAATCACAACAATTTCCCACGGTAACCAAATACCAAATGGAAAACCTTTTTCATTAGCTAAAGTCTTATTCCAACACTTTCATATCATGCCCACGGCAACCGAACACGTGATATATCGAACCCATCTCTCAGTTCAACCATTCATGAATCCATTTCACTTTTAACTGATACCATAATAGATTTTGGAGCCGAACCTCGATATTACCTTTCTAACCAGCTGAAATCACATATACTCACACTCATTATTGGCTCCAACGGTCATTTCGATTATAACACACCGCATTGGTGATATGACACCTCAACACCGGCCTAAGCCACGACGAGCACAACATAGGCTCCAATAGAAATGTCCGAACACACTCGAATCATGACAGCTCAAATCATGACAACTGTCTCCAGCAAAAGAGCTGCAATTCAATTCCTCTGTGCCATCATAACATAGAACTGAGACCGCATCTCGTATTATAGAAATAGAGTACCTAAATCCTCCTCGAGAGGTCATAACATCACGTGGCCTTGCCACGATTCGTGATTCTATCCAAACACTATTACTCAAGAAGCACGTCAAGCCACCAAACTCAAAACGGTTAGCCACGCGCAGATCTAGGTCTTGGACCCAAGCAATCAACCTCACCCACGGTGAAACAATTAACGTATGCAATCAAATCTTGAAAGGACACAACCGATGTGCCATTCGCCGAGCGATACTCAATACGAACTTTTCCTCAGAAGCCAGGAGGTATTGTATACCGGGTAACATATAACTAACTCTATTTTTGCATTACACTATTGCGGTGTGCAACCCACTCCAATGACATACCCGTGGCGGCGTGCCACCCGATCCAAATACCATACCTGTGGCGGCGTGCCACCCGATCCAAATAACAGTACCTGTAGCGGCGCGCCACCCGATCCATATAGAACCCTCGCCAAAGAAATGCGTGTCGAGTCAAGTTGCTCATTATGGTAAACATATATAGCCTCAAGTTCGGCCACAAGAAACGTATCCGACAAAGTTACTCAATACCAAAACCAAATCAACGATAGAAACCTCTACAATGATATCCGCCACGAAGGCCCAACCGACAAAGCAATACCCACCAGCCGTTCGCTGGTCATGAGGTACAACTACCCCGCTGGAGCATACTCTGATGCACTCTGCTACACAATTTGTGCCATACCATCATAGTCTATATCACATTAGTCTAGACAACCTGGTCCAATGATGACCAGTCAGCAATCAAGTATCATATTCCAAATTCGTCATATCAAGTTGAGAGAGAAATCCACTAGAGCTTCCGATTTCCAATAATCCCAAAACGGTGCCAATACACACAATATACGACTACTGCATAGGCAGACAAATGAGAACTTCAAGTCTCCAACATATATATAACACATGAATCGCCATGCCTGATTCCGAACTTCACTGTACAAATACATAACGCACATCAAGCGTCCATTCATACCACAAAAGCCATTCAGAAATTTCACTGTGCCATTAGCGACTCAATTATTACAGTCGATTCAACAAGAGAGTGCTACCATACCACTAGATATTATTACATTACCTTGTCCTTTTGGACCACATTCCTTGCCAATTTACTAGAATAGCTGTACCATTTTCCTTAATCACCAGAAAGATCGATTCTTAAATCACCTGCAGCTGCCCGCGCTGCTCAATAATTTTAATGACTTCCCTTATATTATGAACTGATCTCAAAACCTTGAATATGCCATTATCAACTTTTCCATAACACATCGCATATACAATACCATACTAAGATAACACAGAAATTCTTATCCCATTCCTACGCCGCAAACATCGACACACTCAACTAGTTAAGGACTTTCATGATCCCATATAGAGAAAACTCATTACACCTTTCAAGCTTTGCATACCAACAAGAAATACACTCATTTTCAAACTACGGTAAAGCACTTCACCAACTTTTTCTCCCAATTACATTGCATAAATTAAACTGCCAGGACTGAGTCCTTATTCCCATATCGAGTTACACAACTGCCAGCACTCAAAAGCTTTATTGCACAATATCTGCGAGACTCATTACTCCAAATATATACCAGGAGTTAATCGTATTCTTTCTCATACCGTTTCGGTTTATTAACAAGTTGATCCATTTACCCAGTTTCCTTTCTGATTCATCCTTAATTTAATATTAGCCATTACTGTAGCACCATAATACATCAACTCATGTTACCACACAAGACTCGTACATAAGGCCATACGGTCTAAGACACAAAGGCCACTTAATACTCTCTCAATGTTTCCCAGAAGTACCATATTTTATAATACATTATTTTGGAGAACTTTCTGCGATTTGAATTCGTTATCATTACCTTCCCATACGGTTACATAGAATCCTCATCATTCACATAATATAACACAAGTCTTGATCTCTTCTAACGAAACCAACGTCTTTAGCCACATGCACAATCTTAAGACACCTGACTGTTACAAGTAAAATCTTAAACACCGTAAAACAAATTCTCGGGCGTCGTTCACCCTCATTCAGCTGTAATTCAACTGTCTTATTGAACAGAACCACTCGTGCATTGCTAGAACTCTGACACCACAGAATATGATCACATACAGCTACAATTAGCTATCTTTCTTTTCTATACACCGAACATTCTTTACCAACACAAGTTCACAACATCCTAGTATTTCTTCAAATCTACGAAACACCATAAGCCTTTATCAAAATTTCCCAACATACCTAGAGACAGAGCCAACACAGCACACGACAGTGCAATCAGTTAATCAATAACAACCTCCCCAACTTAGCTCGGAGTCATACATCAAGGCACTTTTAGCCACTCATAGCCTTCTTACTCAAATGATGCAACAAAGTTCTAGTTAAATTAAACTCAAGTCATTTACAAGCTTCGGCGGAGGTTCGAATCATCAGAAATATTAATTCTTTTGCAATTCTTGCATTCAATCACACACAACAGTTACGCCTACTCTTTAGGTGACAAAAATCTTTTCTAAGTCCCAAATTTTCCAAAAATTTTGGCAGAGTTTCCTTTGTAAATTGGCCTATCCACCTGCCAGAGAATCACCAAACCATTCTAACAATACATCCACAACTCAACAAGATATCACAATGTATTTCGACATCATTAAATCTCAATACTATACGAATCATATTATCACAATTTATACTTGAACCTGCGCTACACCTGCTCGCATCATAACACCTATCAAATACCTTTCAAGTACACATAAGAATTAACCCACCTACTTCTTCTCAATTTAGCATTTCAGCACAATACCTTCCACCAGGATACACATAGCATAATCACTTTAGTCTTCCTGTGTTTAAACTCGTTCCTCTACACGTAAGACACTTTACCTTCCAATTAAGAGATATGGTAAATATTCACCACGCCCATAGCTCGGGGCTACACAACATATTAGATAAGAGTCGAACAATTAACAACTCATCCATTAGTAAGCCTCCCTAATACTCTACAGATCGGCACAAGGCCCCAAACATGGCTACTAGCCCAAATACATAGATATAAGCCAGTCTCAGTCATTATACACAGTAATCTATCAATCGGGAAGGATCAAGTCCAAATCCCCAGTCACAATACCACCACACTCGTCACATGACGCGTGTTCCATCTCAGCACAACACTGTATAGTGCAAATACGGGGTTTCAAACCCTCAATACATTATCTATTGCCACCACTCACAAAATCAGCACCTCGATACTCAAGTCATAAACAAGGTCCAGCCTCAAGTCTTTCCGACTGGCCCAACATGATCTCATAGAGATTATATCTTGCCTCTCGTTCGGGGAAATCACAAGCCATAAGGCAATTATATTACTGAGCGCTCGATGCGTACACAGACGTGCGGAAGGAATTTCAAAAAGTATATCTCAAGCTGAATCAAGTGCGCACGATAAGAATTCCAAGAAATGTGAAGTGTTTCCTAAAGGTTCGCAGCCTCCCGAGGATAAGTACAGGCGTCCCCAAACCGATCCACAAGACTCTACTAACCGGCTCAAGACTCGTGAGGCCTAGTAAACCTAGGCTCCGATACCAACTTGTCACGACCCCAAATCCGGTCGTGATGGCGCCCAGCACACTGCTAGGCCAGCCCGACCAATCAACAACAATCACGGAGCCACAAGCTCACTTTATCCAATTTTAACATATCAAATCATAAAACAACAGTGACATATATATCGAAAATGGGGAACTAGTCCCAACACATATCAACTCCCATAGACCGAAGGGTCAAGAGTCATGAGCCTCTAATGTACATAAGTGAAATAATGGTTTACAAGATACCAAGTGCGGAAAGAAATATCAATACAGAATCAAAAGATAGTAGGAAAGAATATCGGGTCCTGCAGGACTCTGCAGCTACCTCGTATATCCCACAGATGTCGCCTCGCACAGCTACTGGATCACTGCTGAGAGGTACCTGGATCTGCACACGAGGTGCAGGGAGTAAAATGAGTACTGCCAGACTCAGTGGTAATAAACAAGGGTAAGACAGCGCAGATAAGAAATCCGCAATAAAGCACTATGTAAAGCTGTAATCAAATACCCTGTCACAAAATCAATATCAATTGTACCTGCACCAACAAGTACCAACAAAACAGTATAACAGCTATCAGATGTAGCTAAATGCAATGCAACGCATGATATGATCGCTACAGCGCGTAGCCCGATCCAATTTGGGTACCCGTGCTCACTGTGGGGGTTCAGACTCCGGAGGGGCTCCTACAGCCCAAACACAATATTACTTGCGGCGTGCAGTCCGATCCAACATATATACCGCTGCGGCGTGCAGCCCGATCCACTACCAGTCAGCTAATATGCAAATACAGCCTCGCAGGCTCAAAAGTAGTTTTGAAAACATCTTTTATCATTTTTCAGTTGAAAACAGTAATATCAAGTTCCAGAGATTGGAAATAGCATGATAACAGAAATAGCTACGGACTGGTAGTAACTAACATGTCAATATGATAAGACAATGATAACGATCCTCGCGAGATCCGATAACTGGCTCACGGGCCACAAGTATACTCAACCACCCAAGAAGGAGGTTCCTCGACTCAAGAGTGGCCAATATCACAATATATAGTATGCAACCATCCGAGAAGGAGGTTCGACGGCTCAAGAATAGCCAATGTCATAACACGGTATCAACAAGTAAGACTAAGCCATAGTCCCCAATCATAATCGACCCCGCACTCACAAGAGAGTACGTGTCTCGCCGCTATACAACATCACAAAGTGGTATACCGGGGTTTCGAACCCGCTGGTCATCACCCACATCTATTACTCACCTCAATACGGCACGACGACTACTCCGCAATGCCCTTGCCATGAGAATCAAGCTCCGCACGCGTAGAATCTGATCAAATACAGTAGAAATACAACAAATTAGGCCAATGGGACGACACCCAATCAATACAACTCAATTTACATCAAAATTCCCAAAGTTGTCAAAACCCGACTTTCGGTACGCTTGTCGAAAAATTACAAAAGTCACATATTCGGAATCCTCATCTCGATACGAGTCTAGGCATATAAAATTTACTAAAATCGAACTCCATTTGCCCACTCAAATCAGTATTTTTTTTCTTCAATTTAGGCCTAGGGCTCAAACCCACCTTTAATCTTCCATTTACAGGGATTTAACCAAGGATTTCATGTTAAAATGATGTAATTAAGCCACAAAACTCACCTCCAACGAAACCCCGATGATTTCTCAGCAATCTCCCGTCAATTGCTTCTCTTGGAACTCAAAAATGGAGGTTTTGGGTATTAAACCCGCGACTGACCAGTTCTGGTTTTAACTTTACTGCCAGCCTATTTTCTTCATCGCGTTCGCGACGCCTCTCACGCGAACACGATGCCTTTTTCCTCTTCTTCATCACGAACGCGATACTCTTTCACGCGTCTGCGAAGGTCAACTTTCCGGCTTTCGGACTTTTACTCTACGCGAAAGCGTAGTCTCTCACGCGAACGCGTGGCCTCGCCTATTCCTTCTTCACGATCGCGGCCCAACTCCACGCGAACGCGATGCGTTCCAACTCCCTCATACGCGAACGCGTTACCATCCCTCGCGAACGCGATAGCCACCTGGCCCCAGCCTACGCGAACGCGGCATAGCCTTCGCGAACGCGAAGGCTAAAATTTCGCCCAGTGATCTGCAATTTACAGCAGACCATTTCTTGCTTCTAAATGAAGGATGATGGTACGGATTCACCCCGAGGCCCCCGGGACCCCAACGAAAACCACCAACATACCCCAAAACACGATACGAACTTGTTCCAATCATGAAAACGCCATCCTAAACATCAAAATCACCAATTACACACGGATTCAAGCCTAAGTTTCTTCAAAACTTCCGAATTACACATTCCATCAAAAACCCGACCAAATGACGTCCGAATGACCTAAAATTTTACAGGCACATCCAAAATCACCTAACGGAGCTACTGCAACTGTTGGAATTCCGTTCCGACTCCCGGATCAAAATCTCACCTACCGTTCGGATTTCGCCAAAATTCAACCTTAGCTATTTCAAGCCTATTTCTACACCGGGCCCCCAAATTCAATTCTGATTGCTCCCCTAAGTCACAAATCACCTCCCGGAACTAACCGAATCATCAGAATCCGATTCTGAGCCCTCTAACCAAATAGTCAACTCCAGGTTGACTTTCCTTATTCTAGTTTCCTTCAAAATGGCTATATGCCTCATTTTCAATCCAAACCACTCCTAACTCACCCGTTAGACTCTAACACTGATATAAAAGCATAAAACATGTAATTGCAACATAACGGGGTGGTGATTCCCATGACGACGGGCCGGGTCATCACACCAAATGACCTCTGTATCATGTTAAACTCATACTATCAGCCGAATTCATAGCTGTATAGCATTACATGAACCAGTACTAGATGTGTACTCTAAGTGAGAATACCTAGGGTAGAATACCCTGCTCTAGTTGAGTGTGCTCGAGAAACCGAGTCTATATTGACTGAGAGGGGTCGAGGGCCCATTGTGAGGTATTGATATATAAACCGAATCGGGCTGCACGCCGCAGCAGTATATATATATATATACATGTATTGGATCATACTGCACGCTGCAGTAATATATATATATGATATAAATATATGTATCAGACTGCACGGCACAGTAATATATAAATATATGGATTGGACTGCATGCCGCAGTAATATATAAATATATGGATATGACTGCACGCCGCAGTAATATATAAATATATGGATCGGACTGCACGCCGCAGTAATATATATGTGTGGATCGGACTGCACGCTGCAGTATTATAGCGCTTGGGCTGATGGAGCCCCTGCGGAGTTTGCACACACCCCAGTGAGCGTAGTTATATTATGTTGGATCGGGCTGCGCGCCGCAATAATATATCTATTATATTGGATCGGGCTGCATGCCGCAGTACTATATATATTGGATCGGGCTGCACGCCGCAGCATTATATATATATACATATATATTGGATCGGGCTACACACCACAGCAGTATGAGTGAGGATCGGTCTATACGTTGCAGCAGGACTAGATCAGTGTTGGATCAGTGTGAGACAGTAGTGGACTGAAATTGGACTTATCATCGTAGAAATGACCTACCTATGCGGTTATTCTTAGAATTGTTTAGTGATAATACAGGTGTTCTTACTTTCAGTCATTACTTATTATTGTTACTCACTGAGTTAAATGATACTCACCCCACTTCTTGCACTTTATGTGCAGATACAGGTGTTCAGGAGGGCAGTTGAGCTATCCGCAACTACTATTTACTGTTATCCGAGGAGACATCGAGGTAGTTGCCGGTGTCCGTAGGACCCGATCTCTCTCTCCTTTCTTTCTTTTATGTTTTTATTACTCTGTCTAGACTTGGATTGTATAGGGTATTTTCTTTCGGTTAAAGGCTCAGACTTGTGAAACCGGATTCGTTGGGCTGTACTTCATGTATTTTGTTTCCGCATTTGTTGTTTCTGTTATAAAAACACGCTATTTACTCTAATGGATCATTATTAATCAATAATTGGCTAGTTATATGAAAAACATGGTCAGGCTTGCCTAGCAATGTTTTGGGCGCCATCACGACCGGGGTTTGGGTCGTGACAAACGAGATTCCAAGATTCTTTTTACTGTTGGGTTTTTAATATATTAATTAAATATATATTAAAGACCTAAAAGAGGGTGAATGGGAAATGGAGGGAAATGAAATTTTGAGTGAAATTTCAAGTTCCCTCTCCTTGGTAAATGGACATTGTCCCATATCGGAAGAGGAAGAGGTTTTTTTTGGGTATATATGCAATTGCTTTTCTTCTAGCTCTTAAAAAGTTGAGAAGAAAGCAAGCCTCACACCGTCGTCGTCGTCGCTCGCTCACTCGGCTCGGCTTCGGCTACGGCTTCGGCTTCGGATTCAGATTTGGATTTGGATTTGGATTTGGATTTGTTCAAATGATCAATCGATTGATTAACTTTTTGGACCAAATTTATTTGTTAATAGTAAAATATTAACAGAAATGTTATTAAATATTTATTTTGATAACAGAATATTAATATTAAATAAATATTAATATTATATCCAAATTTTAGTTTTTCTATTTTTGTAACAGAAACATAACTACCCATCAATTTTCCCTCTTTATTTTCGAGTAAATGGCCATTTATGCAATGACATTTATGTTGTGGCAGTTTTGCAGAAACAACCATTCTGAAGAGACTCTTTAGATTTCGGCCCAACTTTTGGCTATAAATACAACACTATTCTGCTCAGAATTTCACTACAAATTTCCGAGTTTCTTCTCCTTTCTTCTGCATACTTTTAGTATCAAACAAAGCAAAAAGTAAGTGTGATTTGCTACCGAACTTTGTGTTCTCTGAAACACTGGGGTTTGAAGTACCACTACACCAGTGTGTAATTCGTTCTATTCTGAGAGGAAATAATCCATAACCATGGGTACTAGGAGGGGATTAAATTCCTTAAAGAAACACTGTGAATTCAGTGTGCTTGAATTGGTTTCTTCATTTCTGTTTATGCACATTTTTATTTTTATTTATTTATATTTTCAGAATTATTTTACAAATACAGTGTAATAACAAACTTAAGGAACTTAATTATATTTCTGTATTTGTTTTTACTATTTTTGGAAGAGTAAAACCTTTGTGGTTTTGTACTCTATTAAAATCTACGTGATTTTAATATTTGTGTCATTATTTTACATAAATGACTAACGAGAATGAGAACCAAGTTGTTCCAATGGTGACTGCTAATGTCTCAACAAGCCGAACGACTCCGGCAGCATTGGCACCGACGGAGAAACCCAAAAAATTTTCCGACATTGATTTCAAGCGCTGGCAACAAAAGACGTTCTTCTATTTGACTACTCTAAGTCTCCAGAAGTTCATCAAGGAAGATGTTTCTGTGTTGTCCGACGAAACTCCAGAAACTGAACGTTATCTCGTCGTTGAGGCGTGGAAGAATTCAGATTTTTTATGCAAGAATTATATTCTAAGCGGGCTGGAAGATGCTTTGTATAACGTCTACAGTGGCGTGGAAACATCAAAGGAACTGTAGACTGCGCTTGAAAAGAAATACAAAACTGAAGATGCCGGGTTGAAAAAGTTTGTTGCTGCAAATTTTTTGGACTACAAAACGGTAGATAGCAAGTCTGTTATTATCCAAGCCCAGGAATTGCAAGTGATTATTCACGATCTCCTTGCTGAAGGTATAAATAAAATTAATATTGATGTTGAAAGTAGTAACGTTAGTATTTTTACTAATGAAAATTTCATAGGTCTTGTTATCAATGAATCATTCCAAGTAGCAGCAATGATTGAGAAGTTGCCTCCTTTGTGGAAGGACTTCAAAAACTACTTGAAACACAAACGCAAGGAGATGTCCCTTGAAGATCTCATTGTTCGGTTGAGAATCGAAGAGGACAATAAAGTTGCTGAAAAGAGAGGCCGTGGAAACTCAACAATAATGGGAGAAAATATTGTTGAAGAGAACAAGAAGAGGAAGAAGGCTTCTGGACCAAAATATAACCCAAGCAAGAAGCGGTTCAGTGGAAACTGCTACAACTATGAAAAACCCGGAGACAAATCTACGGAGTGTCGTGCTTTGAAAAAAGGCAAGAAGAAGGGTCAAGCAAACATGGTTGAAAAGCATGATGATGTTGATGACTTATGTGCCATGCTTTCCGAATGCAACTTAGTAGGCAATCCTAAAGAGTGGTGGATTGATTCTGGAGCCACTCGCCATGTTTGTGCTGTTAGAGAAGCGTTTGCTACTTATGCTCCCGTTGGACCCGATGAGACGATTTCTATGGGAAATGCTTCAAAGGCCAATATTGAAGGATGTGGGAAGATATTTCTCAAAATGACTTCCGGCAAAGTGGTGACTTTGAACAACGTTCTTCATGTTCCCGAGATTAGGAAGAATTTGGTCTCTACTGGACTTCTTGTTAAGAATGGTTTTAAATGTGTTTTTGTTTCCGATAAGGTTGTAATAACTAAGAACGAAATGTTTGTAGGAAAAGGTTACATCACTGAGGGCCTTTTCAAGCTGAATGTAATGGTTGTTGAAAATAATAATAAAATTTCAGCTTCGTCTTACTTACTTGAGTCAAATGAATTATGGCATATATGTTTGGGTCATGTCAATTATAAAACCTTACGGAAAATGATTAATTTGGAAGTGTTGCCTAAATTTGAATGTGACAAATCAAAATGTCAAGTATGTGTGGAATCTAAGTATGTTAAACATCTTTATAAGTCGGTTGAAAGGAATTCAAATCCTTTAGACTTAATTCACACAGATATTTGTGACATGAAGTCAATACCATCTCGCGGTGGAAAGAAGTATTTCATAACTTTTATTGACGATAGTACTCGATATTGCTATTTTTACTTACTTAATAGTAAAGATGAAGTAATAGACACATTCAAGCAATACAAAAATAAAGTTGAAACACAACTTAACAAGAAAATCAAAATGATAAGAAGTGATAGGGGTGGTGAATATGAATCTCCTTTTGAACAAATATGTTTAGAATATGGAATTATTCATCAAACAACGACCCTTTACACGCCCCAATCCAATCGGATTGCAGAAAGAAATAATCGTTTATTAAAGGAGATGATGAACGCATTATTGATAAGTTCTGGTTTTCCACAGAACTTGTGGGGGGAAGCCGTACTTACGGCTAGCCGAATACTAAATCAAGTACCCCATAGAAAAACACAATCCATTCCATATGAAAAATGGAAAGGAAGGAAGCCCAACTTGAATTATTTTAAAGTGTGGGGGTGTTAGGCAAAAGTGCAAGTTCGTAAACCCAAAAGGGTAAAAATAGGACCGAAAACCGTTGATTGTGTTTTCATAGGATATGCGACTAATAGTAAAACATATCGATTTCTAGTTCATAAATCAAAAAATCCCGACATTCATAATAATATGGTTATAGATTCAGATAATGTTGAGTTCTTTGAAAATATATATCTGTATAAAAAGGAATGTGAGTCGATTAGTGAAGGATCTAAACAACCTAGGGAAGTAGCAAAAGAAAGTACACTTAACGAGGAAGATCCAAGGCGTAGTAAACGTCAAAGAACATCTACTTCATTTCGACCAGATTTTCTGACTTTCTTATTGGAAAATGAGCCTCAAACATTTAAAGAAGCTATAACTTCTTCGGAATCATTGTTATGGAAAGAGGCAGTCAATAGTGAAATAGAATCCATATTGAACAACCATACGTGGGAATTGGTTGATCTTCCTCCTGGAAATAAACCGTTGGGTTCTAAATGGATCTTTAAGAGGAAAATTAAAGATGATGGCACTATTGAAAAATATAAGGCAAGACTTGTGGTCAAAGGGTATAGACAATGAGAAGGTCTTGATAATTTTGATACATACTCTCCAGTTACAAGAATTACGTCCATACAAATGTTAGTAGCGTTAGCTGCGGTTTATGGTCTTGAAATTCATCAGATGGATGTTAAGACGACCTTCTTAAATGGAGAGTTGGAGGAAGAAATATACATGGAACAACCAGAAGGGTTTGTGGTTCCAGGTAAAGAAAAGAAGGTCTGTAGACTTGTTAAGTCCCTTTACGGATTAAAACAAACACACAAACAATGGCATGCAAAATTTGACCAAACAATATTGTCAAATGGGTTTAAGATAAATGAATGTGATAAATGTGTGTACATTAAAAATGTTCCAAATAACATAGTCATTGTTTGCTGTAACGACCCGGACCGTCGTTACGGGAATTACCACCCCGTTACCTTGCATTTACATATATTATGCTTTTAAATCAGTATTTGAATATATCGGGTGAGTTAGGAGTGATTTGGATTGAAAATGAAACAAATAGCATGTTTGAAGAAAGCTTGAATAGGAGAAGTCAACAAAGAGTTGACTATTGAGTTAGAGTGCTCGGAACCAGATTCTGATGATTCGACTAGTTTCGGGGGATCAATTATGACTTAGGAGAACAATCGGAATTGAATTCGGAGGTCCGGTGTATTTTTAGGCTTGAATTGGCGAAGGTTGAATTTTGGCGAAAACCGGATGGTAGGTGATATTTTGATCCGGGGGTCGGAATGGAATTCTGACAATTTCTGTAGCTTCGTTATGTGATTTTGGATGTGTCTGCAAATTTTCAGGTCATTCGGACATCGTTTGATCGAGTTTCTAATTGAATGTTAGTTTTGAAAGTTTTGAATAAACTTAGGCTTGAATTCGTGAGTAAATGGAGATTTTGATGTTTAGTATGGTGTTTTTATGATTGGAACAAGTCCGTATCATGTTTTGGAGTATGTTGGTGGTTTTCGTTGGGGTCCCGGGGTCTCGGGATGAATCCGGGGGTCCAAACGGACCATTTTTGGAAAAAAAGAGAAGGCTGGTTGCTGTCATAAATGCAGCAGGTTTTTGCTCTCCGCGATCGCGGGGAGGGGGACGCGATCGCGTAGGGTTGGGGGCTAGGCCATCGCGATCGCAGGATCACCAGTCGCGATCGCGTAGAGTTATCCGGGTGGCCATCGCGATCGCATGAGCATCTACGCGATCGCATAGAAGAGAAATGGGGTCCGGGGAAATTTGTGCTACGCGATCGCAGGAAGATAGGCGCGATCGCGTGAAGCCGGATGTTTGAACATCACGATCGCGTGAGACGAGTCGCGATCACGTGAGTCTGGATTTTTGAACATCGCGATCGCGTGAGGAAAGTCGCGATCGCGTGAGGCCGAAATTTTGAACATCGCGGTCGCGTGAGTAGAGTCGCGATCGCGTAGAGCAAATGGGTCTGGCAGAGAATTAAATCACAAAACAGAGGGGTTACGGGTTCATTAACCCAAAACTCAATTTTGAGCCCTAGAGAGAAGAAAACTCGAGGAAATCACTGAGAAGTCATCGAGTATCCGTCGGAGGTAAGATTCTTGACTCAAAAACATCATTTTATGGTAGAATTAACATCAATCTTCATGAAATTGGGTTGAAATCTTGAAGAAATGTGGCCTAAATATTGAAACGGGATTTTTGGATTTGGAAGGCCATTTGAACTCCGATTTTGATAAATTTTATATGCACGGACTCGTGGCGAGATGAGGGTCGCGTTGGTACTAATTTCGAAATTTTCCGAGTAGTGGGCCCGGGGTCGGGTTTTACCAACTTGGTGTATTTATGCGAATTTCATGTAAATTGAAGTGGGTTATGATTCTTTGACCCGTATTTGATATAATTATTGTTATTTGACTAGATTCTACACACGAGGCAGTGAAATTCAAAGGAAAAGGCATCGCGGAGGAGTCTACGACCGGCTAGAGGTGAGTAGTTTGTGTATATGGTAGCCTGATGGTTCGAAACCCCGGCTTAGCACATTGTGATGCTAGTAGGGCGTGGCTCGCACACCGTGGCAGGTGCGGGATTGAATGTGACTGGGGATTGGGACTTGGTCCATCCCGGAAATGAATAATATGTTGTTAGTGTTGGAAATACGCTGTATTTGATATATTTGTGGGCTGTAAGCCTTGTTTGGGGCCTTATGCCGATCTGTAGCGTCCTTAGAGGACAATATTTATGTGATAGCTATAATTGCTTAAATCATTGATCTCAATCCTGGAAATTGAAATCACACTTTTGAAATGCTAAGTCACCGACTTTTACAAATTTAATAAAGTTAAAGTATTTTTCATAAATTATGAATTGAGAACTGGAATTAAGGAAAATGAATTGTTTTGTGACCTAATTACTTATTGTGGACTGAGCGTGGGATCGGGCTGCACGCCGCAGTGGTTGATATGAGGATCGGGCTGCACGTCGCAGCAGCATTGCGCTTGGGCTGTAGGAGCCCCTCCGGAGTCTGTACACACCCCAGTGAGCGCCGTCGACGTTAAATGGATCGGGCTACACGCCGTAGCGGTTATGTGCATTGCATTGCATCTTTATTTATTGAATTACTCTGTGGTAGTTGTATTGTATTGTTGATGCTAGTTCGTAGGAGATTCGAACTGTAGTTTAGCTTCATTATGTGGTATTCTGTGGATTTCTTATTTTCAGCTGCTTTTATATATTTATTACTCACTGAGTACTTAGTACTCACCCCTACTCCCTGCACCTTTTGTGTGCGGACTCAGGTACTCAGGAGCAGTAGACAGGCATCTCCAGCGTTTGCAGTGTCACATCGAGTTGCTGAGGTAGCTGCCTACGTTCGCAGAACCTAGCTTCTCCTCTCCTTTCCAGTTGTAATTTTATATTCAGACTTAAGTATTTCCATACAGTATTTTCTATTCTGTTGGGTTTTGTTAGAGGCTCTAGACTTGTGACTCCGGATCTTTGGGAGTGTCAGTTGCTTTAGCACTTCTCAGCACCTTGTTCATTTTTATTATTATTGGAGTTCTTTGACTTATGTTCTTTGGGACTGGTATTTGTGATAATAAATTTGGTGGTCTGGCTGGCCTAGCTTGATTGTTGGGCGCCATCACGACCGGATTTGGGTCGTGACAAGTTGGTATCGGAGCCTAGGTTATTAGGACTCGTGAGTCATGAGCCGGTTTAGTAGGCTTTCGCGGATCGGTACGTAGACGTCTGTATCTATCCTCGGAGGGCTACAGAAACTCTAGGAAAAACCTCATTTTCTTGGATTCATATCGTGCGATCTGTGTTATCGTGAAACTAAAATTTTCCATATTCTATTCTCTCGCGGATGGCGAGAACACGAGCTAACGGACGTGGCGGACGACCACCATTGGCACCCAGAGGCCGTGGTCGTGGTAGAGGTAGGGCAGCAGTGCCAATACCTGCTGACCCACCAGCTGACCAGACTCAGGGTCAGATTCCTACACCAGTGGTCCAGACTCAGGACCAGATTCCAGCGGCAGACGCTCCGACAACTCAGGTTCAGGCACCGGCAGTGCCCATTGTCATACCAGGTCTTCAGGAGACCTTGGCTCAGATCTTATCAGTGTGCAGAGGCTTGGCACAAGTAGTTGTAGCTACTGGTGCAGTATCTTCTTCACAGGCAGGGAGAGGAAATCAGACCCCCATGGCTCACACACCCGAGCCAGTCCAGCCAGTTGCGCCCGTTGCACCAGCTCCTGCTTATATGGTTCCAGCTATGCCCGACGATGAGCAGCGTCGTTTGGAGAGATTTGAGAGGCTACAGCCTCCGACATTCAGTGGTGCTGAGGGCGAGGACGCCCAGGGGTTTTCTTGATAAATGTCAGCGTATGCTTCGCACCACGGGTATTCTGGAGTCCAGCGGTGTTGCTTTCACCACTTTCCAAGTCATAGGTCCAGCATTTCAGTGGTGGGAAGATTTTGAGAGGCGTAGGCCCGCTGGGGCAGCGCCCCTCACTTGGCAGCAGTTCTCCACGGTATTTTTTTAGAAGTATATGCCTCAGTCCTAGAGAGAGGAGATGCATCGTCTGTTTGAGTGGCTGAAGCATGGGGATATATCGGTTACTCAGTATGAGTTGAGATTGACACAGCTAGCCCGTCATGCCATGTGGATGATTCCGACGGACAGAGAGAGGATCAAGAGATTTATAGATGATCTTATCTATCCCATCCGTATATTGATAACCATAGAGAGGGCTTCGGCAGTTACCTTTGAGGAGGTGGTTGACGCTGCCCGTCATATTGAGACAGATCGCCACAGAGAGCGTGAAGAGAGAGAGGCTAAGAGGCCCCGTGTTACTGGTAGTTACAGTGGTGCTCCGTCTAGGGGCCAGCCTCAGCATAGCAGGGGTCGTTCATTCAGATCCCATCAGTCAGGACGTGCAGAGTCCAGTGGAGCTTCATCAGATCGTGGTCATCAGGGCCATCAGGGTCATCAGGGTCAGTGGAGTCGTCAGCAAAGTCAGCCTGCATTGAGTGCTCTTCCAGCTCAGAGCTCTGCACCTGCTTCTTCAGCTCATGATTCATCTGCAGCGAGGGGTCCTCATCAGTCCCTTCTTCCATCTTCAGGCCATTGCTTTGAGTGTGGCGAGTTGGGCCATATCAAGAGAGAGTGTCCTCAGTGGCTTTGTAGGCGGTCTCAGTAGAGGGATCAACCCTAGTCTTCTACTCCTGTTTCTTCAGCACCAGTACAGTCAGCTAGGAGTGGTGGCCAGGTGGCCAGAGGTCGCCCTAGGGGCGAGGATCGTACTGGCGGAGGCCAGGCTCGTTCCTATGCTCTTCCGGATAGGAAGGACGCTAGTGCCTCAGATGCTGTCATTTCAGGTATTATCTCAGTCTGCCACAGGGATGCTTCTGTCTTATTTGATCCCGGATCCACCTATTCTTATGTCTCTACTTATTTTGCACATCATTTGGGTATGACCCGTGGTATTCTTGCTTTGCCCGTACATGTGTCTACCCCGGTGGGGGATACTGTTGTTGTGGATCAGGTATATCGATCCTGTATTATTACTATTGGGGGTCTGGAGACCCGAGTTGATCTATTACTACTGGGCATAGTAGATTTCGATGTTATTCTAGGCATGGATTGGCTATCTCCTTACCATGCAATTCTGGACTGTCATGCCAAGACAGTCACACTAGCTATTCCAGGTAATCCGAGGATCGAGTGGCGTGGCTTGACTGATTATGTGTCCGACAGGGTGATTTCTTATATAAAGGCCCAATGAATGATTGGCAAGGGTTGTTTATCTTATTTGGACTTCATTAGAAATGTTGAGGTCGAGACACCTAGTCTTGATTCGGTCCCCATTGTGAGGGAGTTTCCGGATGTATTTCCAGCAGACCTACCAGGCATGCCGCCTGACCGAGATATCGACTTTGGTATTGACTTGGTGCAGGGCACTCAGCCCATTTCTATTCCTCCTTATCGCATGGCACCAGCGGAGTTAAAAGAATTGAAAGAACAGCTTCGGGAACTCTTAGATAAGGGTTTCATTCGTCCGAGTGTGTCACCTTGGGGTGCACCGGTGTTGTTCGTGAAGAAGAAAGATGGCACAATGAGAATGTGCATTGATTACGGGCAGCTGAACAAGGTAACAGTGAAGAATAAGTACCCATTGCCTCGTATTGAGGACCTATTTGATCAGCTCCAGGGAGCTAGTGTATTTTCTAAGATTGACCTTCGATCGGGCTATCATCGGTTGAAGATCAGGGACTCAGATATTATGAAGACAGCGTTCAGGACACGATATGGGCACTACGAGTTCCTGGTGATGTCTTTCGGGTTGACTAATGCTCCTGCTGCATTCATGCACTTGATAAATAGTGTATTTCGGCCGTACCTTGATTCTTTTGTGATTGTGTTTATTGATGATATTCTAGTGTATTCACGCAGCCAGGAGGAGCATGCACAACATTTGAGGGTGGTATTGCAGAGGTTGAGAGAAGAGAAGCTTTATGCAAAATTCACTAAGTGTGAGTTCTGGCTTGATACTATGGGTTTTCTGGGACATGTAGTGTCCGGTGATGGTATTCGGGTTGATACACAGAAGGTTGAGGCAGTGCAGAATTGGCCCATACCTTCCTCGGCTACAGAGATTCGGAGTTTTCTCGGCTTGGCAGGCTATTATCGCCGGTTTGTTCAGGGTTTCTCATCTATTGCTTCACCGTTGACTAAGTTGACACGGAAGAATGCTCCATTTGTGTGGTCTGATGAATGTGAGGAGAGCTTCCAGAAGCTCAAGGAGGCTTTGACCACAGCTCCAGTACTTGTGTTGCCATCAGCCTCAGGGTTATATACGGTGTATTGTGATGCTTCTAGAGTTGGACTCGGTTGTGTGTTGATGTAGGAGGGTAGAGTTATTGCATATGCTTCTCGTCATCTAAAGCCCCACGAGAAGAACTACCCTGTTCATGATTTGGAGTTAGCTGCTATTGTTCATGCCTTGAAGATTTGGAGGCATTACTTATATGGTGTATCTTGTGATGTATATACGGACCACCGCAGCCTTCAGCATTTGTTTAAGCAGAAAGATCTAAATTTGAGGCGGCGGAGATGGCTTGAGTTGCTTAAAGACTATGATATTACTATCTTGTACCATCCCGGGAAAGCCAATGTAGTGGCTGATGCTTTGAGCCGGAAGGCTATTAGTATGGGCAGTTTGGCGTATATTCCAGGTTGGGGAGAGACCCCTAGCAGTTGATGTTCAGGCGTTAGGTAATCAGATGGTAAGGATGGATATTTCTGTGCCCAGTCGGGTGATGGCTTGTGTAGTAGCTCGTTCTTCTTTATATGATCGTATTCGAGAGCACCGGTATGATGATCCACACTTACTTGTCCTTAAGGACAGAGTTCAGCATGATGATGCCAGAGATGTCACTATTGATAGTGATGGTGTATTGCGGATGCAGGGCCGGATATGCGTGCCCAATGTTGATGGCCTTCGTGAGTTGATATTGGAGGAGGCCCACAGTTCGCGGTATTCTATTCATCCAGGAGCCGCGAAGATGTATCAGGATTTGAAGCAGCATTACTGGTGGAGAAAGATGAAGAAAGATATTGTAAACCATGTGGCTCGGTGTCTAAACTGTCAGCAGGTCAAGTATGAGCATCAGAGACCTGGTGGTGTATTCCAGCGTATTGATATTCCGGAGTGGAAGTGGGAAATAATAACTATGGACTTTGTTAGTGGACTCCCTCGGACAGCGAGGAAGTTTGATTCAGTTTGGGTGGTGGTGGATAGGTTGACCAAGTCGGCTCGCTTCATCCCAGTGTGTACTACTTATTCCTCAGAACGGTTGGCAGAGATATTCATCCGTGAGATAGTGAGATTGCATGGAGTTCCCATTTCTATTATATCGGACAGAGGTACCCAGTTCACTTCTCAGTTCTGGAGGACATTTCAGCGAGAGTTGGGTTCACAGGTAGAGCTGAGCACAGCATTTCATCCACAGACGGATGGACAGTCTGAGCGTACTATTCAGATATTGGAGGACATGTTGCGTGCTTGTGTCATTGATTTCGGTGGTTCGTGGGCTGATTATTTGCCTTTGGCGGAGTTTGCTTATAATAATAGCTATCGGTCCAGTATTCAGATGGCACCGTATGAAGCTTTATATGGGATACGGTGTAGGTCTCCAGGTCGGTTGGTTCGAGCCCGGCGAGGCTAGGTTGTTGGGGACAGAGTTAGTCCAAGATGCCTTAGACAAGGTGAAGGTGATTCGGGAGAGACTTCGCACAGCTCAGTCGCGTCAGAAGAGATATGCAGACCGGAAGGTCCGAGATGTGTCTTATTCAGTAGGTGAGAAGGTGTTGCTAAAGGTTTCGCCTATGAAGGGTGTTATGAGGTTTGGAAAGAAAGGGAAGTTGAGCCCAAGGTTTATTGGACCTTTTGAGGTGCTTAGGAAAGTTGGGGAGGTGGCTTACATGCTTGCTTTGCCACCCAGTTTGTCGGGAGTTCACTCGGTGTTCCATGTATCTATGCTCCGGAAGTATGTCGGAGACCCGTCTCATGTGTTAGACTTCAGCACGATACAGCTAGATGAAGACTTGACTTATGATGTGGAACCAGTAGCCATTTTGGGTCGACGGGTTCGTAAGCTGAGATCCAAGGATATAGCTTCAGTGAAAGTGCAGTGGAGAGGTCGTCCCGTGGAGGAAGCAACTTGGGAGACCGAGCAGGAAATGCAGAGCAGATATCCACACTTGTTTGATGCTCCGGGTATGTTTCTTAACCCGCTCGCGGACGAGCGTTTGTTTAAGTTGGGGAGAATGTAACGACCCGGCCCATTGTTACGGGAATTACCACCTCGTTACCTTGCATTTACATATATTATGCTTTTAAATCAGTATTTGAATATATCGGGTGAGTTAGGAGTGATTTGGATTGAAAATGAAACAAATAGCATGTTTGAAGAAAGCTTGAATATGAGAAGTCAACCAAGAGTTGACTATTGAGTTAGAGTGCTCGGAACCGGATTCGGATGATTCGACTAGTTCCGGGGGATCAATTATGACTTAGGAGAACAATCGGAATTGAATTCGGAGGTCCGGTGTAGTTTTAGGCTTGAATTGGCGAAGGTTGAATTTTGGCGAAAACCGTATGGTAGGTGATATTTTGATCCGGGGGTCGGAATGGAATTCCGACAATTTCTGTAGCTTCGTTATGTGATTTTGGATATGTCTGCAAATTTTCAGGTCATTCGGACATCGTTTGATCGGGTTTTTGATTGAATGTTAGTTTTGAAAGTTTTGAATAAACTTAAGCTTGAATTCGTGAGTAAATGGAGATTTAGATATTTAGTATGGTGTTTTTATGATTGGAACAAGTCCGTATCATGTTTTGGAGTATGTTGGTGGTTTTCGTTGGGGTCCCGGGGGTCTCGGGATGAATCCGGGGGTCCAAACGGACCATTTTTGGAAAAAATGAGAAGGCTGGTTGCTGTCATAAATGCAGCAGGTTTTTGCTCTCCGCGATCGCGGGGAGGGGGACGCGATCGCGTAGGGTTGGGGGCTAGGCCATCGCGATCGCAGGAGGACCAGTCGCAATCGCGTAGAGTTAACCGGGTGGCCATCGCGATCGCATAAGCATCTACGCGATCGCGTAGAAGAGAAATGGGGTCCAGGGAAATTTGTGCTACGCGATCGCAGGAATAGAGACGCGATCGCGTGAAGTCGGATGTTTGAACATCGCGATCGCGTGAGGCAAGTCGCGATCGCGTGAGTCTGGATTTTTGAACATCGCGATCGCGTGAGGAGAGTCGCGATCTCGTGAGGCCGAAATTTTGAACATCGCGATCGCGTGAGTAGAGTCGCGATCGCGTAGAGCAAATGGGTCTGGCAGAGAATTAAATCACAGAACAGAGGGGTTACGGGTTCATTAACCCGAAAATCAATTTTGAGCCCTAGAGAGAAGAAAACTTGAGGAAATCACTGAAATGCCATCGGGTATCCGTCGGAGGTAAGATTCTTGACTCAAAAACATCATTTTATGGTAGAATTAACATCAATCTTCATGAAATTGGGTTGAAATCTTGAAGAAATGTGGCCTAAATATTGAAAACGGGATTTTTGGATTTGGAAGGCCATTTGAACTGCGATTTCGATAAATTTTATATGCACGGACTCGTGGCGAGATGAGGGTCTCGTTGGTACTAATTTCGAAATTTTCCGAGCAGTGGGCCCGGGGTCGGGTTTTACCAACTTGGTGTATTTATGCGAATTTCATGTAAATTGAAGTGGGTTATGATTCTTTGACCCGTATTTGATATAATTATTGTTATTTGACTAGATTCTACACACGAGGTAGCGAAATTCAAAGGAAAAGGCATCGCGTCCTTAGAGGACAATATTTATGTGATAGCTATAATTGCTTAAATCACTGATCTCAGTCCTGAAATTGAAATCACACTTTTGAAATGCTAAGTCACCGGCTTTTACAAATTTAATAAAGTTAAAGTATTTTTCATAAATTATGATTTGAGAACTGGAATTAAGGAAAATGAATTGTTTTGTGACCTAATTGCTTATTGTGGACTGAGCATGGGATCGGGCTGCACGCCGCAGTGGTTGATATGAGGATCGGGCTGCACGCCGCAACAAGCATTGCGCTTGGGCTGTAGGAGCCCCTCCGGAGTCTGTACACACCCCCAGTGAACGTCGTCGACGTTAAATTGGATCGGGCTACACGCCGTAGTGGTTATGTGCATTGCATTGCATCTTTATTTGTTGAATTACTCTGTGGTAGCTGTATTGTATTGTTGATGCTAGTTCATAGGAGATTCGAACTGTAGTTTAGCTTTATTATGTGGTAATCTGTGGATTTCTTATTTTCAGCTGCTGATATATATTTATTACTCACTGAGTACTTAGTACTCACCCCTACTCCCTGCACCTTTTGTGTGCGGACTCAGGTACTCAGGAGCAGTAGACAGGCATTTCCAGCATATTCAGTGTCATATCGAGTTGCTGAGGTAGCTGCCTACGTTCGCAGAACCTAGCTTCTCCTCTCCTTTCCAGTTGTTATTTTGTATTTTGTATTCGGACTTGAGTATTTCTATACAGTACTCTCTATTCCTGTTGGGTTTTGTTAGAGGCTCTAGACTTGTGACTCCGGATCTTTGGGAGTGCCAGTACTTTTGTTCATTATTATTATTATTGGAGTTCTTAAACTCATATATTCTTCTTGGGTTGTCCATTTGGGGACTGGTATTGTGTGATAATTAAATTGTTGGTCTTGCTGGCCTAGCTTGATTGTTGGGCGCCATCACGACCGGATTTGGGTCGTGACATTTGCCTATATATGGATGATATGCTCATAATAAGTAATGACATTGCCAATATAAATGCTACTAAGCGTATGCTAACTAGCAAGTTTGATATGAAAGACTTGGGAGCTGCTGATTTAATTATGGGAATTAAGATTCATAAGACTTCTCAAGGTCTGGCATTGTCACAATCTCATTATATCAAGATAGTACTTGAAAAATTCAAGCACTTGGGCTTTAAAGTTGCAAAGACTCCAATTGACGTGAATCTTGCATAAGCAAAGAACAAAGGCCAAAGCATATCACAATTGGATTATGCTCGTGTGTTGGGTTGCTTAATATACATCATGAACTGTACACGACCAGATATAGCCTGTGCTATAAGTAAATTGAGTCGATATACGAGCAATCCAAGTCAATCTCATTGGATGGCCATGAAACGAGTTTTGGGGTACTTAGTACATAGCCAGGACTTTGCTTTGCACTACAATAAATATCCTGCGGTCATTGAGGGATACTGTGATGCAAATTGGATCACCGGATCAACTGATTCCAAGTCCATAAGTGGATATGCATTCACAATTGGTGGAGGAGCGGTATCTTGGAAGTCGTCCAAATAAACTTGTATTGCTCGCTCTACAATGGAGGCTGAGTTCATAGCCTTGGATAAAGCCGGCGAAGAAGATGAATGGCTCCGGAATTTCTTAGAAGATATTCCATTTTGGCCCAAACCCTTGGCACCAATATGCATACACTGTGATAGTCAAGCGGCAATTGGAAGGGCTGGGAGCGTTATGTATAACGGTAAATCTCGTCATATACGACGAAGACATAATACCGTTAGACAATTACTCTCTCCTTGGTAAATGGGCATTGTCCCATATCGGAAGAGGAAGAGGTTTTTTATGGGTATATAAGCAATTGCTCTTCTTCTAGCTCTTAAAGAGTTGAGAAGAAAGCAAACCTCGCGCGGTCGTCGTCGTCGTCGTCGTTCGGCTCGGCTTCGGCTACGGTTATGGCTTCGGCTTTGGCTTCGGATTCGGATTAAGATTCGGATTCGGATTTTGATTTGGATTTGGATTTGAATTTGGATTTGGTCAAATGATCGATTGATTAATTAACTTTTTGGACCAAATTTATTTGTTAATAGTACAATATTAACAAAAATGTTATTTTAATAACAGAATATTAATATTAAATTAATATTAATATTAAATCCAAATTTCAGTTTTTCTATTTTTGTAACAGAAACATAACTACCCTTCAATTTTCCCTCTTTATTTTCCATTCTATTATTGGGTAAATGGCCATTTATGCAATGACCTTTATGCTGTGGCAGTTTTGCAGAAACAGCCATTCTGAAGAGACTCTTCAGATTTCAGCCCAACTTTTGGCTATAAATACAACACTATTCTGCTCAGAATTTCACTACGAATTTCTGAGTTTCACCTCCTTTCTTCTGCATACTTTTAGCATCAAACAAAGCAAAAAGTAAGTGTGATTTGCTACCGAACTTTGTGTTCGTTGAAACACTAGGGTTTGAAGTACCACTACACCAGTGTGTAATTCGTTCTATCCTGGGAGGATATGATCCATAACCTTGGGTACTCGGAGGGGATTAAATTCCTTAAAGAAACACTGTGAATTCAGTGGGCTCGAATTGGTTTCTTCATTTCTGTTTATGCACATTTTATTTTTATTTATTTATATTTCCAGAATTATTTTACAAATACAATGTAATTACATTTACTCCATGTTTAATTTTCACCAATATTAACATTGCAATCTTATCTAAATTTCATTGCCAATCTTAATCTTAGGCATATTTTTTCTTCTTTATTATATCAAAAAACAACTTGGAAGCTTTTCCAGGTTTGATGCTGAAGAGTATCTAACATATTAAAACTTATAAATCATGCGGTAGTAAGTCGAATTCAGTAATAGATGTTTAATATTTGGCATTTAGGATATCTTATTTAACAAATTCTTTAATATTATTTTTTAAACTTTTTTATGGATGATTACGTGTGAAATAAATAGAGTTCAATTAGTTTAATTAGGTTGAATTTTGTGTGCGAGTTTTTGCATCGATATAAAAGGGGCAGGGCGAAACCATACCTCGTTGAAGGATATTTAGTGGATGAATTACAACTAATATAGTCTATAATATCTCGATCAAAAGTGTTATTTAACTCCACCATACCCTGCTCGGGTAAATTGCATTCTCCATCTTCATTCATGAGGTATGTTTTAAATTTAAAAACTATCAATATTCACTCTATGAAGGTGCATCTCTAGTTAAAAGTTGGAGTGTAGTAGTTTGTTTGAGTTGCAAAGTTTCACAAATCTTCTGTGGCTTTTTTCTGTGGGTTAGTTGTATTGTCAGACCTTATTTTCTAGGGAAAGAAGTACAATATATTACTTGTTGGCAGCTCTTACATGTGCATGCATGGTTCTTTACCCTTTGCTGCATGCCTCAAAGATGAAAGTCTATTTCATTTTTGGATCAATTTTATTTAGATCCAAATAACATATATTATATTTTTAACGGACTCGGGCTCAGCAAGGGTCTCCCTCCAACTATATAGCTTTAGAGGAAATTACACAAGCTACCTATTAAAAGTGTCACGACCCCAATCCCGGTCGTGATGGCTCCCAACACAACTGCTAGGTAAGCCCGACCATTTACACTCTCATCCCGAGCATGAAGCTCAAATCAATTACTTGAACATTAATATCAACAACAAAGCTAACTGCATAATCACCCAAAGATCTAGGGTCACGAGTCTAGAGCCTCTAAACATGACCGGATAACAATATCTAAACTAAATACTCAAGTCTAAATAATGTATATACAAAGGAAAATTGGAATAAGAAGAGAAGCCAGGTCCTGCGAATGCCGTCAGCTACCTCAGCAACTGGAGTGCTTGTCTATCCCTCTTGTGTACCTGAATCTGCACACAGAGGTGCATGGAGTAAGGGTGAGTACTAAGTACTCAGTGAGTAATAAATATATACCAGCAGTTGAAAGTAAGAAATCCACAGAATACCACAAAATAAAGCTAAACTACAGTCCGATTCCTCATACGAACTAGCAACAACAACAGTACATTACCACTATCAGAGATAATTCACAGACAAAGATGCAATGCAAAGCACATAACCGCTACGGTGTGTAGCCCGATCCATTTAACGTCGACGGCTCTCACTGGTGGTGTGTACAGACTCCGGAGGGGCTCCTACAGCCCAAGCACAAATACCGCTGCGGCGTGCAGCACGATCCTCATATCAACCGCTGTGGCGTGTAGCCCGATCCTCATATCAACTGCTGCGGCGTGCAGCCCGATCCATCCTCAGTCGACAACATGCATATGAGTCACACAACAGCTCAACTTGTTTATTTCCAGGTTCCAATTCATTTAATTATGAAAATACTTTAATGCTTATTTAATTTTCCAAAACAGATGACTTAGCATTTAAATATGGTGCTTTAAATCCAGAACTGAGATCATTGATTAAGCAATTAGAGCTATGACATATATAACTATCCCGTAGGGATACTACAGGTCGGCACAAGGCCCCAAACATGGCTTACAACCCACAAAATATATCTAATACAATGTGCGTTTCAACTGCATATAGCATATTATTCACATCCGGGATGGACTAAGTCTCAATCCCCAGTCACAATCAATCCCGCACCTGCCACGGGATGCGAGCCACGCCCTACTAGCGTCACAATGAGCTAAGCCGGTGTTTCGAACCCTCAGGCTACCATATACACAAACTACTCACATCTAGCCGGTCGAAAACTCATCCGCGATGCCTTTTTCCTTTTGAATTTGCCGCCTCGTGCGTTGAATCTAGTCAAACCACATAATTATATCAATTGCGGGTCAAAGAAACATAACCCAATTCAATTTATACGAAATACGCGATAATACACCAAGTTGGTAAAACCCGACTTTCGGTACGCTTCTCAAAAAAATTATGAAAGTTACATATTCAGAATCCTCGTCTCAACACGAGTCTAAGCATATAAAATTTACCAAAATCGGAGTTCAAATGGTCTTTGAAAAGTCAAATTTTCGTTTTCAAAACCTAGGCCTTAATTCTTCACAATTTCAACCAAATTTCATGAAGTTTGATGTCAATTCTATCATATAATTGTGTTTTTGAGTAAAGAAACTTACCTCCGATGTTACCCAGTCGATTCCTCTCTTCACAGCACCCAAAACCCTCTCTTCACAAAGTGAAATTTGTGAAATAATGATTAGGGCCGCGACTGGTTTTTAATTAATCTGTTTCTGCACAGACGTCCCTTCCATGCGATCGTGTAGAGTTAAATTTTCCTGCCAATTCCCCCTTCTATGCGATCCCAATGCATCTCCGCTATCGCATAGCATAATCTTCCAGGCCTTATCTTTTCTTCTCTGCGATCGCAGCACTGGGTATGAGATCGCAATGTGCAGTCTGATAAGCGTATGCGATCGCACCCCTTGCTATGCGATCGCACAGCACATTTTCGCACACCCTGCAGACCCTTCTATGCGATCACAATGACTCTATGCGATCGCATAGAGCAATCACTGACTGCAATTTTTCAGCTGCAACTTTTTGATCAAAACTTACCCGTTGGCCATCCGAAATGATCTCGAGACCCCCGAGACCTCAACCAAAGCCACCAATATATCACATTACCTCATTCAAACTTGCTCATAACATAAAAACACCATCGTAAACATCAAAATAACCATTTTCACATGGATTCAAGCCTAAGTTTCTTCAAAACTTCCGAAACTAACATTCGATCCAAAACCCGACCTAAACACCTCCGAATGACTTGCAATTTTGCTCGCATATCCAAGATCACTTAGCGGAGCTACTGCAACTGTCGGAATTCCATTCCGACTTCCGGATCAAAATCTCACCTACCGTTCGGATTTCATAAAAGTTCAACCTTAGCCAATTCAAGCCTAAAACTACACCGGACCTCCAAATTCGATTCTGATTGCTCTCCTAAGTCATAAATGATCCCCCGAAACTAGTCGAATCATCAGAATTCAATTTCGAGTTGTCTAACTCATCGGTCAACCTTCGGTTGACTTTTCCAACCTATTCTTATCATAAAGAGGTTTATGGCCTCATTTTTATCTAAATTTCTTCCGATTTGCTTCTAACTTTCCGAACACATAAAAATTAGCATATTGAAGTGTTAAATGAAGAAAATGGGGCGATAACTCCCTTAACGACGGGTCGGGTCGTTACATTCTCCCCAACTTAAACAAACGCTCGTCCTCGAGCGTACCCAAAGTTGTACTAGAAGCAACCCAATAGCTGAACGACCTTGCCAAGCATATATTCGGGGTGATACCATGTCACCCTATCTATCATAAGTCCGATAACATAATATAGCTGAACTTCCGCAGTCCATCTGAACCATAGACCACATTGCACTTTCTGAAATCATATATCAAATCCGACTCAAACATCTATACTCAGAATACACCCGAACCAACTATAATAGCCCATACTCGCCACTCCGGGTGAGATCTTATGGTGTACCAAACAACTGAATCACTTGAGACGATGGCCTCTAATCGCAACAATTTCCCACGATAACCAAATATTACTGAAAAACCTTTCTCGTTAGCTAAAGTCTTATTCCAACACCTTCATATATTGCCCACGACAACCGAACACGCGATATATCGAATCCATCTCTCATGTAATCCATGCATGATTCCATTTCCCTTTTAACTGATACCATAATAGATTTCGGAGCCAAACCTCGATATTACATTTCTAACCAACTGAAATCACATATGCCCGCACTCATTAATGGCTCCAACGATCATTTCGATTATAACACACCGCACTGGTGATATGACACCTCAACACCGGCCTAAGCCAAGACGAGCACAACACATGCCCCAATAAAAAACGCTTGAACATACTCAAATCATGACAACTACCTCAACAAAAGAGCTGTAATTCAAATTCCTCAATACCATCACAACACATAACTGAGATCTCGTCTCACATCATAGAATTAGAGTACCTGAATCCTCCTCGAAAGGTGATAACTTCACGTGGCCTTGCCACGGCTCATGATTCCATCCAAACACTATTACTCCTGAAGCACCTCAAGTCACTATGCTCAAAACAGTCAGCTACGCACAGATTTAGGTCTGAACTCAAGCAATCAATCTCACCCACGGTGAAACAATTAACATACGCCATCAAGTCTTGTAGGGACTCAACCGATGCACCATTTGCCAAGCGACACCCAACACTGATTTTCCTCATAGACTAGGAAGTATTGTACACAAGGTAACATATAGAAAAACTATTCCCCATGTCACACGGTTGCGACATGCAACCAGCTCAAACTAACATACCCGTGGTGGCGTGCCACCCGATCCCGATACCATACCTGTGGCCGCGTGGCACCCGATCCAAATAACCCATGACGGCGTGCCACCCGATCCGCGTAAAACTCTCGCAAAAAGAAATGCACACCGAGTCAAATTGCTCATTACAACAAACATATATATAGCCTCAATCTCGGCCACATGAAACACATCAGACAACGTTCCTCAATACCGGAACTGAATCAATGGTAGAGACCACTTCACGGATATCCGCCACGAAAACCCAACTGACAAAGCATTACCTACCAGCCTCCCGCTGGTCCTGGGTACGACTACCCTGCTGGAGCATACTATGATGCACTCTACTATGCGATTTGTGCCATTTCTGACATAGTCCATATCACATTAGTCTAGACGACCTGACTTATGACAACCAGTCTGAAATAAAGTATCATAACCCAAATTTATCATATCAAGCTAAGAGAGAGCCACTAGAGCTTCCAATTTCTGATGATCGCTAAATGGTACCGATACACACGATATGCAACCACTGCATAGGCAGATCACGAGAACTTCTAGTCTCCATCACCTATATAACACAGGAATTACTATGCATGATTCCACACTTCACTATATGAATACATAACACACATCAAGCATCCATTCATACCACGAGAGTCATTCAAAAATTTCCCGAGGCCATCATCAACTCAATCATCACAGTCGATCCAACAAGAGAATACCACCATACCACTAGATATTGTCAGTTTACAGTACCTTGTCCCTTTTTGACCATATATCCTGCCAAACCACTAGAATAGCAGTACAATCGATCGATTCTTAAATCACCTGCAGCTGCCCGCGCTGCTCAATAATTTTTAATGACTTCCTATATATTATGAACTGATCTCAAAGCCTTGAACATGCCATTACCAACTTTCCATAACACATCGCATATACCATACCACAATGAGATAACATGGAAACTTCTATCCTTTTCCTACGCCGCAAACATCGACGCACTCTACTAGTCATGGAACTTCATAATCCCATATAGAAGAAAAGTCATTACACATTCCATGCCTCGCATACCGACAGGAATATACTCACTTTCAAACCACGATAGAACACATCACAAACTCTTTCTCCCAATCCATTGCATAAGTTTAACTGTCAGGACTGAGTCCTTTTTTCCCACATCGAGCTACGTAACTGCCACCACTCAAGAGCTTTGTTGCACAATATCTGTGTGTCTCATTACTTCGAGCACATACCAGGAATTAATCGTACCCTTATCATACCATTTCAGTTTATTAACAAATTGTTCCATTTCCTCAATTTCCTTTCTTAATCATCTTTAACTTAGTACTAGCCTTTACTGTAGCACTACATTATCTCAACTCATGTTACCACACGAGACTCATATACAAGACTACATGGTCTAAGGCTCACAGGCCGCTGAATACTCTCTCAATGTTTCCTAGAATTACCACATTCTACAATATTGTATTTTGAAGATCTTCTTGCGATTTCTTTTTTAATTCGTTATCATTACTCTCCAATATAGATACATAGAATCTCATCATTCACATATCGTTACACAAGTCTTGATCCCTTCTAACGAAACCACCATCTTTAGCCACATACACAATCTTAAGACACCTTACCGTTATAAGCAAAATCTTGAACACCGCAGGACTATTCTCGGGCATTATTCACCCTTATTCAATTATCATTCAACTGTCTTATTGGACAGAACCACTTGTGCCTTTGTTAGAACTCTGACACCAGCAGAAAATGATTACATACAGATGCACTTAGCTATCTTTCTTTTCTATACTCCAAATATTCTTTACCAACAGCAGTTCAAATCATCCTATGATTTTTTTCACATCTACAAAGCACCATAACCTTTATCAGAATTTTCCCAACATACTTAGAGACAGAACCAACATAGCACACAACAGTGTAATCAATTAATCAATAACAACCTCCCCAACTTGGTTCGGAGCCATACGTCAAAGCACTTTTAGCCGCTCATAGCATTCTTTACTCAAATGATGCCACAATGTCAAGGTGAGATTAAACTCAAGTCATTTACAAGCTTGACAAAGACTCGATTCATCAGAGACCTTAACCCTTCTGCAATTCTTGCATTCATACACACACCACAGTTAAGCCTACTCTCTTTAGGTGACAGAAATCTTTTCTAAGTCCCAATTTTTTCAAAAATTTCGGCAGAGTTACCTTTGTAAATTGGCCTATCCACCCGCCAGAGAATCACCAAACCATTCTAACAATACATCCAGAACTCAACAAGACATCACAATGTATTTCAATAACATTAAATCTCAATACTATACGAATCATATTATCACAATTTATACCCGAACCTACGCTACACCTGCTCGCATCATAACACATGTCAAATACCCTTCAATTACCCATCGGAATCCACCCACCTACTTTGCATCAATCTAGTATTTTAGTACAACACCTTCAACCAGGTTATACATAGCATAATCACTTTAGTCTTCCTGAGTCTAAAATCGTTTTACTACACGTAAGGCACTTTACCTTCCAACTAAGAGATATGATAAATATTTACCATGCCCACAGCTAGGGGCTACACAACAGATTATAATAAGGATCTAACACCTGACAGCTCGTACATTATTAAGCTGCCATTTCCATAGTTAGGTACAATACCGGTCATATAAATTTCATAATACTAGCTCACAAAAATCAGCACCTTGGTGCTCATGTCATAGACAAAGATCTGGCCTCAAGTCCTCCCGACTGGACCAACATGAACTCACAGAGATTATATCTCGCCCCTCGATCGGGGAATTACAAGCCATCAAGGCAATTATATTACTGAGCGCTCGATGCGTACACAAGCGTGTGGAAGGAATTTCAAAAATTATATCTCAAGCTGAATCAAGTACGCATGATAAGAATTCCAAGAAATGTGAAGTGTTTCCTAAAGGTTTCCAGCCTCCCGAGGATAAATAGAGGCGTCCCCGTACCGATCCACGAGACTCTACCAACCGGCTCAAGACTCATGGGCCTAGTAACCTAGGCTCTGATACCAACTTGTCACGACCCCAATCCCGGTCGTGATGGCTCCCAACATAACTGCTAGGCAAGCCCGACCATTTACGCACTCATCCCGAGCATGAAGCTCAAATCAATTACCTGAACATTAATATCAACAGTAAAGCTAACTGCATAATCACCCAAAGATCTAGTGTCACGAGTCTAGAGCCTCTAAACATGACCGGGCAACAATATCTAGACCAAATACTCAAGTCTAAATAATGTATATACAAAGGAAAACTGGAATAAGAAGAGAAGCCAGGTCCTGCGAATGCCGGCAGTTACCTTAGCAACTCAGATAAATACTGATAAAAGCTGTAGTGCTCGTCTATCCATCCTGTGTACCTAAATCTTCACACAAAGGTACAGGGAGTAGGGGTGAGTACTAAGTACTCAGTGAGTAATAAATATATACCAGCAGCTGAAAGTAAGAAATCCACAGAATACCACATAATGAAGCTAAACTACAGTCCGATTCCTCTTACGAACTAGCATCAACAACAGTACATTACCACTATCAAAGATAATTCACAGACAAAGACGCAATGAAAAGCACATAACCACTATGGCGTGTAGCCCGATCCATTTAACGTCGACGACACTTACTAGGGGTGTGTACAGACTCCGGAGGGGCTCCTACAACCCAAGCGCAAATACCGTTGCAGCGTGCAGCCCGATCCTCATATCAACCGCTGCGGCGTGCAACCCGATCCTTATATCAACTGCTGCGGCATGCAACCCGATCCATCCTCAGTCCACCACATGCATATGAGTCACACAACAGCTCAACTTGTTTATTTCCAGGTTCCAATTCATTTAATTATGAAAATACTTTAATGCTTATTTAATTTTCCAAAACAGATGACTTAGCATTTATATACGGTGCTTTCAAACCAGGACTGAGATCAGTGATTAAGCAATTAGAGCTATCACATATATAACTATCCCCTAGGGATACTACAGGTCGGCACAAGGCCCCAAACATGGCTTACAACCCACAAAATATATCTAACACAATGTGCGTTTCAACCGCATATAGCATATTATTGTCATCCGGGATGGACTAAGTCTCAATCCTCAGTCACAATCAATCCCGCACCTGCCACGGGGTGCGAGCCACGCCCTACTAGCGTCACAATGTGCTAAGCCGGGGTTTCGAACCCTCAGGCTACCATATACACAAACTACTCACCTCTAGCCGGTCGAAGACTCATCCGCGATGCCTTTTCCTTTTGAATTTGCCACCTCGTGCGTAGAATCTAGTCAAACCACAACAATTATATCAATGGCGGGTCAAAGAAACATAACTCAATCAATTTATACAAAATACGCGATAATACACCAAGTTGGTAAAACCCGACTTTCGGTACGCTTCTCAAAAAAATTACAAAAGTTACATATTCGGAATCCTCGTCTCAACACGAGTCTTAGCATATAAAATTTACCAAAATCGGAGTTCAAATGGCCTTTCAAAAGTCAAATTCTCGTTTTCAAAATCTAGGCCTTAATTCTTCACAATTTCGACCCAACTTCATGAAGTTTGATGTCAATTCTATCATATAATTGTTTTTTAGAGTCAAGAAACTTACCTCCGATGTTACCCAGTCGATTCCTCTCTTCACATCACCCAAAACACTCTCTTCACGAAGTGAAATTTGTGAAATAATGATTAGGGCTGCGACTGGTTTTTAATTAATCTGTTTGTGCACAGACATCCCTTCTATGTGATCGCAATGGCCCTATGCGATCGCATAGAGTTAAATTTTCCTGCCAATTTCCCCTTCTATGCGGTCGCAATGCATCTCTACGATCGCATAGCATAATCTTCAAGGCCTCATCTTTTCTTCTCTGCGATCGCTGCATTGGGTATGCGATCGCAATGTGCAGTCTGATAAGCCTATGCGATCGCACCCCTTGCTATGCGATCACATAGCACATTTTCTCATGCCCTCCAGGTCCTTCTATGCGATTGCAATGACTCTATGCGATCGCATAGAGCAATCACTGACTGCAATTTTTTTGCTGCAACTTTTTTATCAAAACTTGCCCGTTGGCCATCCGAAATGATCCCGAGACACCCGAACCTCAACCAAAGCCACCAATATATCACATTACCTCATTCAAACTTGCTCATAACATAAAAACACCATCGTAAACATCAACATCACCATTTTCACATGGATTCAAGCCTAAGTTTCTTCAAAACTTCCGAAACTAACATTCGATCCAAAACCCGGCCTAAACACCTCTAAATGATCTGAAAATTTGCATGCATATCCGAGATTACTTAACAGAGCTATTGCAACTGTCAGAATTCCATTCCGACTCCCGGATCAAAATCTCACCTACCGTTCGGATTTCATAAAAATTCAACCTTAGCCAATTCAAGCCTAAAACTACACCGGACCTCCGAATTCGATTCCGATTGCTCTCCTAAGTCATAAATGATCCCCCGAAACTAGTTGAATCATCATAATTCAATTACGAGTTGTCTAACTCAACGGTCAACCTTTGGTTGACTTTTCCAACCTATTCTTCTCATAAAGAGGTTTATGGCCTCATATTGATCTAAATTTCTTCCGATTTTCTTCTAACTTTCCGAACACATACAAATTAGCATATTGAAGTGTTAAATGAAGAAAACGGGGCGATAACTCCCGTAACGACGGGTCGGGTCGTTTCAAAAAGCAAAGTATTTACCCGTCTTTACCCATTATTAAACTTATTATATTATATACCTTTCTAACAAAATTAATTACCAGCCTACTCATTCCTAGTTTCATTTGACCATATGATATTATTTTCTTCCCGTTTGAAAGATCCACAATTATGTAAATACCATTATAAACCTTCAAGAGTACTATACCGTGATAATCTTCTTTTCAACTGATTAGTAATCATTATCACATAAAAATAATGGATGTAATTTTAAATTTGGAAACAAAAAAAAAATTGAAACTCCATATGAATGAGTTCGCAATGGCAGATATGATTTTTTTTTTATTTTTTACTGTTAGTATTTGTTAGCTATTGTTTTTTGATGTGTAGATTGTACCTTTAATGCCTTTTGGAGATTTATTGGCAAAAAAAAAAAATTAAATCCACTATTGAAGGACCTTGAAGCTTGAAACTCATAACTTGATTTATTTGAGTGTTTAATCATTTTGATCTGATCTTGTATGGGTTTGTTTGGAAAGTTGGATGGAGGTTGTAGCTAAAGTTTTAGTCAATATGGTGGAGATTTGTAATTGATTTTAGAAATTTGGGTTAAAATATAGTTGAACCAGAGAAGAAGACGAATTTGTATTGTATGCCCAAATAGTATACAAATATACGATTTTAGTATACTATTCATTAAACCTTATACCTTATTAGTATAGTTATATACTATATTGGTATCATATGCTAGTTGAATCAATTTTAGGTTGTATTAGCTGCATTTAATTGGTACAATATTTTAATTTTCTTTTAATAATAGTAATATAATACAATTCTTGAAATACCTTATTATATTAATATGTGGTACACTATTTTCTTATTTTCTCTTTATGCATACGTGTGACGTAATAGTAGTATCACACCTGCTTTTGGCGCTTACTTGCGAGGGAGCAAGGGAGTTTTTATAATTAAAGGACAATCGAAACGGGATTTATTTATTTAATTCAGAGTCGCTACTTGGGAGATTTAAGGTATCCCAAGTCACTGGTTGAATCCCGAATCGAGGAAAAGAATGACTCTGTTTAACATACCGCTAACCAGAAATCCGGATAAGGAATTTTGTTAACCCAGGAGAAGGTGTTAGGCATTCCCGAGTTCCATGGTTCTAGCACGATCGCTCAACTGTCATATTCGGCTTATTTATCTAATTTATACTATGCTTTTACTTATGTGCAAAATTTAACTTTTATCCGCTTTAAGTATTTATTATTTACGAAAGGGAATGTCGCCTAAAAATATGTTTTCAGATCACGTCACATGAAACGCACCCAGATCCTCGACACACTTTTATTTGACGTTTTCGGATTTAGAGTTTGGGTTTTATGAAATACACACCCGAATTTAAGAATATAATTATAAATATCGCGCCTAATGCGACTATCAGATTGTTATCTTTTGAGAAGGCTGTGAAATTTGCTAAACGGCCCATCCCGAGTTTTCTAAATATTTTTAATTATAAAATTTATGAGGACCCCGCATTTGTACATTTGATATGGCGAGGCACGCCTTATTTGTTTTAAGGATATCCTAAAATGACTACATTTCTATTTTTTTTAAGTTTTTCTCTATAATAAAGAAAGAAAAAAACCTAATTAATTATGAGCTAAAAATATGCAATACACTCATTTAGTTTGTGACAAATATTAATGAAGAAAACTTTAATTTATATTAAAAATTTTTGAATTTTTGATTTTTTTTAAATACAAAATTTCTTAACTAGTATTAAAAGAAACTAATTAGAACAGAATTAAAGCTTGCATTGTAATATATTAATGTGACGATCCGGCCCTTCGTCACGAGAATTACCATCCCGTTACGCCTTCATTTATGTGTTTCATGTTTCTATATATGTGTTAGAGTTTATCAGTTGAACTAGGAGCGATTTTGGTTGAAAATGGGGCATATAGCCTTTTGAAATGAAGCTTGTTTGTGAAAAGTCAACCTAGAGTTGACTATGTGGTCAGAGGGCTCAGAATCAAATTCTGATGATTTGGTTAGTTCCGGAAGGTGATTTGTGACTTAGGGGAGCGATCAGAATTGAATTTGGAGGTCTACTGTAGAAATAGGCTTGAATTGGTTAAGTTGGAATTTTGGTAGAAATCCGATCGATATGTGAGATTTGATCCGGAAGTCGTAATGGAATTCCAACAGTTTCAGCAGCTTCGTTCGGTGATTTTGGATATGTCTGAAAATTTTAGGTCATTCGGACATCGTTTGGTCGGGTTTTTGATAGAATGTAGGTTTCAGAAGTTTTTGTTGAATCTTAGGCTTGAATCGGCCTTAATTTGATTATTCGTGTGTTTGAGGGTGTGTTTTTATGGTTGGAACAAGTTTGTATGATAATTTAGAGTGGATTTGTATTTTTGGTTGAGGTCCCGAGGGCCTCGGGATGATTTCGGGAGGTCTAAAGGAAGAATTTTGGTATTATGGAACTGCTGTCATAAATTGCAGCAGTGATTCCGCTTCTCCGGATGGGCAACCGTAGAAGCGGATCCTCAGGGACGAAGATTGTCTCGCAGAAGTGAATTTGAGGTTGGCCTTGCAAAACCGCAGAAGCGGTAAGGATATTGCAGGGGCGGGCTCGCAGAAGCGAGCCCTTGGTCGCAAAAGCGAAAGTTAGGCGACTGGGAAGATGCGTAGAAGCGGAAGGTCAACCGCTTATGCGGTCTCGCAGGTGCGAGACTTGGACCGCATAAGTGAAATAGGGCGGTTAAGTAAAGGATCGCAGAAGCGGACTCGCAGGTGCGAGTCCAAGACCTCAAAAGCGGAATTCCTGTCTGTGTTAAAGAAACTGAATGGTCGAAATTTCAGAATGTTATAACACGCTAAGGCTTAAACCAAGAGGCAATTTTGGGCGATTTTAGGAGGAAATCGAAGGGATTCTTCAGGTAAACATTCATGGACTTAATTTATGTTATTACCTTGTTAAATTATGAATTTAAGACCTAAAAATGAGGGATTTGAGGTATATTAATGGAGGTTTTGCTCTAAGCCCGGATTATTGAAAATCATCGATTTGAATGGGCAAATGAAATTCGATTTTGATAAACTTTATATGTATGGACTCGTGTTGATATAAGGATCTGAAAATGTAACTTTTGTAATTTTTTGAGAAGCGTACCGAAAGTCGGATTTTGGCAACTTTGTGGTTTTTGGTGTAATTCGAGTTGTTTTGATTGGGTAATGTCCCTTTAGCCTATTTTGATGCATTTCTATTGATTTTGATCAGATTCTACACATGTGGAGGCCGATTCTCGTGGCAAGGGCATTGCGAACTAGTCTTCGAGCCGAGTCGAGGTAAGTAATGGGTGTGGGTGATGACCAGTGGGTTCGAAACCCCGGTATATCACTATGTGACGCTGTATTGAGGCAAGACACGTACTCTCCTGTGAGTGCGAGGTCGAATGTGATTGGGGACTATGGGTTAGTCCGACCTGATAATACTATACTGTGTTGTTGGCTATTGTTGAGCCGGTAAACCTCTTACTTGGATGGTTGTGAATATCTTTGAGCTATGAGCCAATTATTGGGATCCCACGAGGATCGTTGCTATTTTTTCATGATATTGACATGCTATTTTGATACCAGTCCTGAGCTATTACTGTCTAAAATGGTTTTCCAGACTCTGGAATTTCTGAAATACTGTTTCTACTGAAAATGATAAAAAGGGATTTCAAATACTATTTTTGTGCATGTGAGGCTTGTATTGCATTATAGCTGACTGGTAGTGGATCGGGCTGCGCGCCATAGCATATCATGATATTCTGCTTGGGCTGTAAGAGCCCTTCAGGAGTCTAAACCCCCACAGTGAGCATGTGTACCCAAATGGATCAGGCTACGCGTCGTAGCGGTCATATTCTTGCATTGCATTGCATTTAGCTATACCTATTTTTCTAATAGATGATATTGTTGGTTCTGATATTGCTCATGTTGATAACTAATACAGGATATTGTTGTATAGCCTTTCTTAGTGTGCTATTTGGTTTTCTTACCTTCGCTGTCTTACCCTTGCTTATTATCACTGAGTTGGAAGTACTCACACTACTCCCTATACCTTGTGTGCAAATCCAGGTACATCACAATAGAGATGAGTCTACATCTGCTCCGAGAGCTTTACATGGACAGTCGAGGTAGCTGCCAGCGTCCGCAGGACCTGACTCTCCGGTCTATTTTACCTTTCTTAGACTATACTGCACTTACAGTCACAGTTGTATACACTATCACCGCTATGTATTCTATAAAGGCTCATAACTTATGACTCCTGATTCAGTGGGATGTTTATACTGGTTTTGGGATGTCTAATCCCGAGGTGTTGGATATTATTTCATTATACTATCATTGTTTATGCTTAAAAATGGTAAAGTGTGAGCTGATAGCTCTGTGTTATAACTGATAGGTCGGGCTGGCCTAGGAATGTGCTGGGCGCCATCATGACCAAGTTTTGGGGTCGTGACAATTACAAAGAAACTAATGAAATTATTTATTCAAAATTATTTGAAACTAAGTTCATCTTAAAACAATCCTAAATTGACTGCAATTTTTTAGTTATTTAATTTACTTTCTAAACAATAAGGAGAAAATCCTAATTGATTACATGCTCAAAGTGTGACATATTATTTGCTATATTGAGACAAATATTTAATGGAAGTGAACATCGCTAAAATTGAAATTAAAAGTAAAATACAAAATCGATAAATAATATATACGAATTAAACAAATTATCCTACAACTAGTTTAAACTCATATTATTATGTGACTTGAATCATTGAAATTAACTATTTACAACTATTAAAAAAAACTATAATTAGCCTTAATTACTTATACCCATTTGAAATTTTTTTAAACATAAAAGCTATCATGTATTATTTAAACTTAAATCGTGCGTTAAATGCCCAATTCGCGAAAAATAATTCATATTCATATTTTTACTAAATTTAGCTACATATTTGCAATTTAGCCTATTAAGGACAATACTAAAAAAATATTTATAGCTAATGAACTAATCAATTTTAACTAATCCGATTAATTAAAGAGTAACTTATTCTTATTTCAATTATTAAACAACTTGGACATTAACAAACATGTTTATACCTATACTATCTAATAACCATATTGAAGTAAATTATTATTACTACAAAAAGCCTAATTATTCAAAGTGATAGAAATTTACAGAATAGTAATACGTAAAATAACTTAAACACAATCAATAAAAGAAAACAAGGAAAAAGCTAATTAAAATTTCAAAATTTCCATTCTTCATATTTATTCATTTTTTAACTTAAACACAATCTGTCTTGCACCTAATATTGGAAAAATAGAAGAATATATGATTGATCAACACAGCAATGAAGCAACGCAGCAACAACGGTGGAAGCAAAACAATCCAGTATCGAAATTTTTAACGAAAACCAGTAACTAATAACTGAACTTGAAAATATATTTTTGTAAATTAAAAAAAAAACTAATTCTCTTTTTTCTTCTTAAATATTTTTCGGTGTTTTTCTTAACTCTTGATAATTCTCTTAATCTTTTATCCCTGGCTAAAAGGGAATCTTCGCTTCAAAAAGTCTCCTACATATCTCTGGCTAAAAGGGAATAAGGTCAACGTAGTTCGGGAATTTTGGTAGTTGGGACTACCACGGGATTGTGATTTTGCTATTACTAATGCTGCTGTTGCGGCTACTACTTGCCGATCTCCTTATTACACAATGCTAAAACAAACTAAGAAGCTAGACTAAATTATGGTATATGAACTGTAAAATCTTATCTAAATCCTCAGCTTGCTCTTGTGTTGCCTTGAGCTTGTATCTTGTATTCTTTCAACGGAACTCTTGTAGTTGCCTTGGCAATATTTTTGCCATTCCTTCTGATGTTGCTTGCTTATTGTAATTTGAGATATGCGTCCATTCTTCCTGTGGGCTCCTGCTTCTAACAACAACTTTAAATTGCCTCTCCTCTCCTTGGGTGGGCTCCTGACTTCATTAACAACTTAAAAGTAAAATGCATTTGGTGGTAATTTATGAAATACATATTTGGAAAAGTTTATACAGGCAGGACCACTAAGGTCGAAATAAATCAAACGTAAAATATCCTATTTGAAGGCGGACAAACATAACATATCTTGTTTGAAGGCGGATGAACCTAAAATATCCCATTCGAAGGCAGATGAACCTAAAATATCCTATTTGAAGGCGGATGAACCTAAAAATATCCTATTTGAAGGTGTATGAACCTAGAAGGTGGATGAACCTAAAATATCCTGTTTGAAGGCGGATGAATCTAAAAATATCCTATTCGAAGGCGGATGAACCTAAAATATCCTATTCGAAGGCGGATGAACCTAAAATATCCTATTCGAAGGCGGATCAACCTAAAATATCCTATGCAAAGGCGGATGAACGTCAAATATCCTATTCGAAGGCGGATGAAGATGAAATTTCCCATTCAAAGGCGGATGAACCTGAAATATCCTATTTGAAGGCGAATGCAGCTAAAATATCCTATTCGAGGGCGGATGAATCTAAAATATCCTATTCGAAGGCTGATGAACCTAAAATATCCTATCCGAAGGCGGATGAACCTAAAAATATCCTAGTCGAAGGCGGATGAACCTAAAATATCCTATTCGAAGGCGGATAAACCTAAAATATCCTATTCGAAGGCGGATGAACCTAAAATATTTTATTCCAAGGCGGATGAACCTAGAATATCCTATTTGAAGGCGGATGAGCTAAAATATCCTATTCGAAGGCGGACGAACCTGAAATGTCCTATTCGAAGGCGGATGAACCTGAAATATCCTTTTCGAAGGCGAATGAACCTAAAATATCCTATGCGAAGGCGGATGAACCTAAAATATCCTATTCGAAAGCGGATGAACCTAAAATATCCTATTCAAAGGCGGATGAACCTAAAAATATCCCATTCGAAGGCGGATGAAACTAAAATATCCTGTTCGAAGGCGGATGAACCTAAAAATATCCTATTCGAAGGCGGATGAACCCAAAATATCCTATTCGAAGGTGGATGAACCTAAAATATTCTATTCGAAGGCGGATGAACCTAGAATATCCTATTCGAAGGCGAATAACCTAAAATATCCTATTCGAAGACGGACGAACCTGAAATGTCCTATTCGAAGGCGAATGAACCTGAAATATCCTATTCGAAGGCGAATGAACCTAAAATATCCTATTCGAAGGCGGATGAACCTAAAATATCCTATTCAAAGGCGGATGAACCTAAAATATCCTATTCGAAGGCGAATGAACCTAAAATATTCTATTCAAAGGCGGATGAACCTAAAAATATTCTATTCGAAGGTAGATGAACCTAAAATATCCCATTCGAAAGCGGATGAACCTATAATATCCTATTCGAAAGCGGATGAGCCTAAAATATCCTATTCGAAGGCGGATGAACCTAGTGTCACGACCCAAACCCCGGTCGTGATGGCGCCCAACACATTGCTAGGCAAGCCCGACCATCTTATCCATTTAAACAAGCCAAATTTATTTAATACTGATTAATCGGCATGATTAGCCTGTTTTCATAACAATTCAAGAAGTGTAGAAATGACATACAAGAACACAGTCCCAATCAAATCATGGTGTCACAAGTCCGAGCCTCTACAAATGAGATCTACTACACAATCAAGTCTAAGCAGGATTGAGACAACAAAATGATAAAAAGGAAGAGGTCAGGTACTGCGGACGTCGGCAGCTACCTCGAATTCTCCACAGAAGGGGGATAATAAAGCAGTTGCGATAGCTCAACTGCCCTCCTGAACCTGTATATCTGCGCAAAAAGTGCAGGGGAGTGGGGTGAGTATATTTCAACTTAGTGAGTAATAATAATAAACAATAACTGAAAGTGAGAACACCTGTACTATCACTAAATAGTTTTAAGGCAACCCCATAGGTAAGTCATCACTACGGTGAATACTCTCATCTCCAGTCCACATCTATCACAACAAGGTCCCACACTGACCAAATCATCACTCGTACCGCTACGGTGTACAGCCAACTCAATGTATGTAAATATATACATATGTCTATAATTTATAAGTATTTAAGTATATATATGGATATGCATAAGTATAATGCTGCGGCGTGCAGCCCGCTCCAATATATATACCGCTGCGGTGCGCAGCCCGCTCCATTTAACATCGACGGCACTCACTGGGGGTGTATACAGACTTAGGAGGGGCTCCCTAGGCCCAAGTGCTATGATACTGCGGCGTGCAGTCCGATCCACACATATATTACTGCGGCGTGCAGTCCAATCCAATATGTATATATACATATATAACTATGCTGCTGCGGCGTGCAGCCCGATCCCATAATATACACCAGCGCTCACTGAGAATGTGTGTAGACTCAGACTCCAAAGGGGCTCCTACAGCCCAAGCGCAATAATACTGCGGCGTGCAGTCCGTCCCACATGTATATTACTGCGGCGTACAATCCGATCCAATATATATACTGCTGCGTCGTGCAGCCCGATCCAATGTATATACTGCTGCGGCGTGCAGCCCGATCCAGTATAGGTATATATATAATACCTCATAATGGGTCCTCGACCCTATCCCAATCAGTATATGCTTGGCCCCACAGGCCCAGTATGATATATCTCAGTGGGTCCTCGACCCTAACTCAGTCAATATAGACCCGGCCTCTCAGGCTCACTCAGCTAGATTAGGGAATTCCACCCTAGGTAGTATCATTCAAAGTACACATCTAGTACTGGCTCGTAATATGCTATATAATTGTAATTACGGCTGAGTGTATGTTCCCAACATGATATAATGGTCACCTAGCTCTATAGGTTCCCTAATACTCTACAGATCGACACGAGGCCCCAAACATGGCTATTAGCCCAATTGTACAGTTATAATCTCATTAACAGTCATAAAACACAGTATTCTATTAGCCGGGAAGGACCAAGTCCGAACCCCCAATCACAATGTCACCACGCCCGTAATAGAATGCTTGACTCATCCTCAATATAGCACTGTGAAGTGCTAGTACGGGGTTTCAAACCCTCAATACATTGTTTACTACTACCACTCACCTCGAACCGGTAGAAGTCCTAGCTCTCCTTGCGCTTGCCTCGAAAATCAATCTCCTCGGATGCCAAATCTGCTCAAAATCAATAAGAATACATCAATATAGGCTAATTAGACATAACCCAATCGAAATAACTCGGTTTACACCAAAACCCACGAAGTTGTCAAAATCTGACTTTTGGTACGCTTCTCGAAAAATTATGAAACTCACATTTTCGGAATCCTCGTCTCTCCACGAGTCCGTACATACCAAGAACTCCCAATTCGGACCACAAATGGTCCTTCAAATCCCCATTTAAATTTTTTTGCTCAAAGTCCTAATTTTCTTGATTTCTTACCCAAATTCAGAGAATTAATGGAACATTCTTTGATAAAATCATGTATTTAACTCATAAAACTTACCTCCAATGATTCCCCGTCGAAATCCCTTCAATTCCCGTCCAAAAGCTCTCAAGAATGACCAAAGAATGGTGGAAAATGGGTTGATTTCGCGACTGGAATGTTTTAAAAACATTCTGCCCAGGCATATTACTCATCGCGATCGCGGGAATGGCTCTGCGATCGCGGAGAACAAAATTTGGCCCAAAATGTACTCTTCTAGATCGCGGGAAAGGCTTCGCGATCGCAGTGAACAAATTACGGTTTCTCCGGATAGGCTTCAGTATAATGGTCATAACTATTTGCACACAATTCCGAATGATGAATGGTTTGATTTTCTGGAGACTAGACACATAGGGCTATAACTTGCATTTGATGCTCATTTCCTGAATCCATACACATTTCGAGATATAAGGTTCCCAATATATACATGTGTATTAGAGATCCTTCTCGGACACCCTATAGTGTAACGTCCATAACTTTTCACACAGATGTCCAAATCAACATTACTTTCACTTTCTGAAAACTAGACATGATGCACTACAACTTTTGGTTTTGAATCACCTAAAAATACCTTTTAGATAAAAAGATATGAGCTTCCTAAGTAGGATCAATGCACAGAAATTTTCCTTCTTCGCGATCGCGGAGCATTTCACGCGATCGCGATTCATCAATATTTTTCGCACATTTTACTCACCGCGATCGCGTCCCATTGTCCACGATCGCGTAGAACACTGCTACAGACATAAACCAGCAGTTAAAAATGGCCTCGAAATGGTCCGAAACCACCCCGAAACTCACCCGAGGCTCCCGGGACCTCAACCAAAAGCACCAACATGCCCTATAACCTTATTCGAACTTGTTCCAGTCATCAAAACTCTATCGTTAATATCAAAATCGTCCGTTTTCAACAAATTCAAGCTTAAGTTTAACTTTAACTTCAAAAATTCACATTCGATCAAAAACCCGACCAAACGATATCCGAATGACTTGAAAATTTGCAGGCATATCCAAAATCACCTAACGGAGCTACTGTAACTGTCGGAATTCCATTCCGACTCCCGGATCAAAATCTCACCTACCATTCGGATTTCGCCAAAATTCAACCTTAGCCAATTCAAGCCTAAAACTACATCGCTCCTCCAAATTCACTTCCGATCGCTTTCCTAGCTCACAAATGACCTCCCGGAGCTGACCGAATCATTAGAATTCGATTCCGAGCTCTCTAACTCACAAGTCAATGTCCAGTTGACTTTTCCCAACTATTCCTTCTTCTAAGAGACTTTTTGTCTCATTTCCAACTAAACTCAACCCGAATTGACTCAAACTCGCCAAACATGCATATTGAAACATTAACAAGCATTTAACGGGGATAACGAGGTGATAACTCACATGATGACGGGCCGGGTCATCACATTCTCCCCAACTTAAGAAAACGCTCGTCCTCGAGCGGACCCAGAGTTGTACTAGATTCAACACAATAGCTGAATGACCTCACCAAGTATATACTCGGGGTGATACCACTTCACCCTATCTTTCATAAGTCCGATAACATAGTATAGCTGAATTTCCACAGTCTATCTGAACCATAAACCACATTGCACTTTCTGAAATCATATACCAAATCTGAATCCCACATCTATACTCAGAGTACACACGATCTAACCGTAATAGCCAAACTCGCCACTCCGGGTGAGATCACATGATGTATCAAACAACCCAATCACTCGAGACGATAGTCTCTAATCACAACAATTGGCCACAATAACCAAATACTAGCAGAAAGAACCTTTCTCATTAGATAGAGTCTTATTCCAACCCCTTCATATCCTGCCCACGGCAACCGCACACGCGATATATCGAACCCATCTCTCAGGTCAACCATTCATGAATCCATTTCCCTTTTAATTGATACTACAATAGAATTCGAAGCGAAATCTCGATATTACCCTTCTAACCAACTGAAATCATACACGCTCGCACTCATTAATGACTCAAATGATCATTTAGGTTATAACACACCACACTGATGATATGACGCCTCAACACCGGCCTAAGCCGCGACAAGCACAACACAAGCTCCAATAGGAAACGTCTGAACATACTCAAATCATGACAACTGACCCCAACAATAGAGCAGTAATTCTATTCCTCTGTACCATCATATCATAAAACTGGGATCCCGTCTCACATCATAGGAATAGAGTACATGACTCCTTCTCGAAAGGTCATAACATCACGTGGCCTTGCCACGACTCATGATTCTATCCAAACACTATTTCTCATGAAGCACCTCAAGTCACCATGATCAGAACGGTCATCCACGCACAGATCTAGGTCTGAACCCAAGTAATTAATCACACATGCGGTGATACAATTGATGTAAGCTATCAAATCCTGAAAGGACACAACCGATGTGCTATTCCCCGAGCAATACCCAATACGGACTATTCCTTAGAAGCTAGGAAATATTGTATACAAGGTAACATATAGGAAGCTATATTTTCCACATCACACTATTGCGGCGCGCAACCCGTTCCAATAACATACCTGTGGCGGTGTGCCACCCGATCCAGATACCATACCTATGGCGGCGTGCCACCTGATCCTGATACCATACATGTGGCGGCGTACCACCTGATCCACGCATAATCTAGCAAAAGGGAATGCACATCGAGTCAAGTTGCTCGTTGCAACAAACACATATATAGCCTCAAGCTCGGTCGCATGAAACGCATCCGACAAAGTTCCTCAATACCGGAACTGAATCAATGGTAGATACCTCTACACTGACATCCGCCATGAAGGCCCAATTGACAAAGCAATACCTACTAGCCATCCGCTGGCCCTTAGGTACCTCTACCCTGCTGGAGCATGATTTGATGCGCTCTGCCACGCAGTTGTGACATTTGTCTGATATAGTCCATACCACATTAGTCTAGACAACCTGACTTATGACAACCAGTCTGCAATCATATATCATTATTCAAATTTGTCATATCAAGTAACGAGAGAGCCACTAGGGCTTCCAATTACCAATAACCGCTAAACGGTATCGATACACATGACATACCACCACTGCGTAGGCGGATTAAGAGAACTTCTAGTTTCCAACACATATATAACACATGCATCATTATGACTGATTCCACACTCCACCGTACGAATACATAACAGACATCAAGCATTCATTCATACCACGTAAGCCATTCAGAAATCTCCTTATGCCCTTTACAACTCAATCATCATTGTCAATCCAACAAGAGGATACCACCACACCACTAGATATTATCAGTTTATATTACCTGGTCCTTTTGACCATATACTCTGCCGAATTACTAGAATAGCAGTACCATTTTCCTCAACCACCAGGAAGATTGATTCTCAGATTATTTGCAGCTGCCCATGCTGCTTGGGGATTTTAATGACTTCCCATATAATATGAACTGATCTCAAAACCTTGAACATGCCGTTATCATCTTTCCATAGCACATCGCATATACCATACTGCACCATAACTGCAAGACTCATTATTTCGAACACATACCAGGAGCTACTCGTGCCTTTTTCATACTATTCTAGTTTACTAACAAGTTGTTCCATTTACCCAGTTTCCTTTCTGATTCATCTTTAATTCAATATTAGCCTTTACTGTAGCACCGTAATACATCAACTCATATTACCACACGAGACTCGTACATAAGACCACACCGTCTAAGACTCACAGGCCGCTGAATACTCCCCCAGATGTTTCCCAGAGATACCACAATCTACAACACTTTACCTTGAAGAACTTCCTGCAATTTTGAATTCGTTATTAATACTCTCCAATATAGATACATAGAATATCATCATCCCCATAACATAACAAAAGTCTTGATTTCTTCTAACGAAACCACTGTCTTTAGCCACGTACATAGTCTTAAGGCACCTGACTGTTGCAAGCATAAATCTTGAACAACGCAAGGCTATTCTCGGGCGTCATTCACCCTTAACTAGTTATAATTCAACTGCCTTATTGAACAGAACCATTCGGGCCTTACTAGAACTCTGACACCGCAGAACATGATTACATACAGATACAATTAGCTATCTTTCTTTTCTATACACAGAACATTCTTTACTAACATAAATTCAAAACATCCTAGTATTTCTTCACGTCTAAGAAGCACCATAACCTCTATCAAAATTTTCCTTCACCCTCGCCATTCTCGGCTAAATTTTTTTTGCGACCAGAACTGATTCGCCAACATACCTTGAGACAGAACCAACATGACACACAACGGTGCAATCAGTTAATTAATAAAAACCTCCCCAACTTGGCTCGCCGTAAATCGAAGTACTTTTAACCACTCATAGCATTATTTCTCAAACGATGCCGCAATGTTACAATGAGATTAAACTCGGGTCATTTACAAGCTTTGGTGAAGACTCGAATCATCAGAAATCTTAATTCTTTTGCACTTCTTGTATTCATTCACACACAACATTTAAGCCCATTCCTTAGGTAACAAACTTTTCTAAGTCTCAAATGATTCCAAAAATTTTGATAGAGTTTCCTTTGTAATTTGGCCTATCCACCTGCTAGAGAATCACCAAAACCACCCTAACAATACATCGGTAACTCGACAAAACATCACAATGCATATCTGCAACATAAATCTCATTACAACACAAATTATATCTTAGTACATGAACATGCGATGCACCTGCTCAAATCATAACATATGTCAAATACCTTTCACCACAATACTCATAGCACGACCAATTCAGTTTTCTTGAGTTTGAACTCATACTACCACATGTAGTGCACTTTACATTTCCGCTAAGAGGCAATGAACTTATTTCTCACGCTCATAGTTAGGGCTATGTATCAAATCACAATAAGAACCGAATACCTTACAGCTCTCCCATTATCAAACTGCCATTTTCACAATTATGATCAATACCGATCGTATGAACTTCATAATACCGGCTCGCGAAATTAGCACCTTGGTGCCCAAGCCATAGACAAGGATTTGGCCTCAAGTCCTCCAGACAGGCCCAACATGAACTCATAGAGATTATATCTCATCTCTCGATTGGGGAATCATAAGCCATCAAGGCGAATTTATCACTAAGCACTCTAGTGCACTTACAAGCGTGTAGAAGGAATTTCAAGAATTACATCTCAAGCTGAATCAAGTACGCACGATAAGAATTTCAAGAATTGAAACTTTCCTAAAAGGTTTGCAGCCTCCCGAGGATAAGTACAGGCATCTCCGTACCGATCCACGAGACTCTACCAACCGGCTCATGACTCGCGAGACCTGTTAACCTAGGCTCTGATACCAACATGTCAGGACCCAAACCCCATCGTGATGGCGCCCAACACATTGCTAGGCAAGCACGACCATCTTATCCATTTAAACCAACCAAATTTATTTAATACTGATTAATCGGCATGATTAGCCTGTTTTCATAACAATTCAAGAAGTGTAGAAGTGAAATACAAGAACATAGTCCCAACCAAATCATGGTGTCACAAGTCTGAGCCTCTACAAATGAGATCTACTACACAATCAAGTCTAAGCAGGATGGAGACAACAAAATGATAAAAAGGAAGAGGTCAGGTACTGCGGACGTCGGCGGCTACCTCGAAGTCTCCATAGAATGGGGATAATAAAGCAGTTGCGATAGCTCAACTGCTCTCAGGCACCTGTGGATCTGCATAGAAAGTGCAGGGGAGTGGGGTGAGTATATTTCAACTCAGTGAGTAATAATAATAAACAATAACCGAAAGTGAGAACACCTGTACTATCACTAAACAGTTCTAAGGGTAACCTCACAGGTAAATCATCACTACGGTGAATACTCTCATCTCCAGTCCACATCTATCTCAATAAGGTCCCACACTGACCAAATCATCACTCGTACCGCTACGGTGTACAACCAACTCAATGTATGTAAATATATACATATGTCTATAATTTATAAGTATTTAAGTATATATATGGATATGCATAAGTATAATCCTGCGGCGTGCAGCCCGCTCCAATATATATACCGCTGTGGCGCGCAGCCCACTCCATTTAACGTCAACGACGCTCAGTGGGGGTGTATACATACTTCAGAGGGGCTCCCTAGGCCCAAGCGCTATGATACTTGCGACGTGCAGCCCGATCCGCACATATATTACTGCGGCGTGCAGTCCGATCCAATATACATGTACATATATAACTATACTGCTGCGGCGTGCAGCCCGATCCCATAATATACACCAGCGCTCACTGAGAATGTGTGCAGACTCAGACTCCGAAGGGGCTCCTACAGCCCAAGCGCAATAATATTGCGGCGTGCAGTCCGTCCCACATGTATATTACATGTATATTACTGCGACGTACAGTCCGATCCAATATATATACTACTGCGGCGTGCAGCTCGATCCAATATAGGTATATATATATATATATATAATACCTCATAATGGGTCCTCGACCCTATCCCAATCAGTATATGCTTGGCCCCACAGGCCCAATATGATATATCTCAGTGGGTCCTCGACCCTAACTCAGTCAATATAGACCCGGCCTCTCAGGCTCACTCAACTAGAATGGGGAATTCCACCCTAGGTAGTATCTTTCAAAGTACACATCTAGTACTGGCTCGTAATATGCTATACAGTTGTAATTACGGCTGAGAGTATGTTCCCAACATGATATAAGGGTCACCTAGCTCTATAGGTTCCCTAATACTCTACAGATCGGCGAGAGGCCCCAAACATGGCTATTAGCCCAATTGTGCAGTTATAATCTCATTAACAGTCATAAAACACAGTATTCTATTAGTCGGGAAGGACCAAGTCCGAACCCCCAATCACAATGTCACCACGCCCGTCATAGAACGCTTGTCTCATCCTTAATATAGCACTGTGAAGTGCTAGTACGGTCTCATCCTTAATATATCACTGTGAAGTGTTAATATAGCACTGTGAAGTCCTAATTTTCTTGATTTCTTACCCAAATTCAAAGAATTAATGGAAGATTCTTTGATAAAATCATGTATTTAACTCATAAAACTTACCTCCAACGATTCCCCGTCGAAATCCCTTCAATTCCCGTCCAAAAGCTCTCAGGAATGACCAAAAAATGGTGGAAAATGGGTTGATTTCACGACTGGAATGTTTTAAAAACATTCTGCCCAGGCATATTACTCATCGCGATCGCAGGAATGGCTCTGCGATCGCGGAGAACAAAATTTGGCCCAAAATTTATTCTTCGCGATCGCGGTGAACAAATTCCGGTTTCTCCGGATAGGCTTCAGTATAATGGTCATAACTATTTACACACAACTCCGAATGATGAATGGTTTGATGTTCTGGAAACTAGACACATAGGGCTATAACTTTCATTTGATTCTTATTTCCTGAATACATATACATTTCGAGATATAAGGTTCCTAATATATACATATGTATTAGAGATCCTTCTCGGACACCCTATAGTATAACGTCCATAACATTTCACACAAATGTCCAAATCAACATTGCTTTAACTTTCTGAAAACTAGATATGATGAACTACAACTTTCGTTTTTGAATCACCTCAATATACCTTTTAGATAAAATGATATGAGCTTCCTAAATAGGATCAATGCACATAAATTTTCCTTCTTCGTGATCGCGGAGCATTTCACGCGATCGCGATTCATCAATATTTTTCGCACATTTTACTCACCGCGATCGCGTCCCATTGTCCGCGATCGCGTAGAACACTGCTACAGACATAAATCAGCAGTTAAAAATGGCCTAGAAATGGTTCGAAACTCACCCGAGGCCCCCGTGACCTTAACCAAAAGCACCAACACGCCCTATAACCTTATTCGAACTTGTTCCAATCATCAAAACTCTATCGTTAACATCAAAATCGTCCGTTTTCAACAAATTCAAGCTTAAGTTTAACTTTAACTTCAAAAATTAACATTCGATCAAAAACCCGACCAAACGATGTCCGAATGACTTGAAAATTTGCAGGCATATCCAAAATCACCTAACAGAGCTACTATAACTGTCGGAATTCCATTCCTACTCCCGAATCAAAATCTCACCTACCGTTCGAATTTCGCCGAAATTCAACCTTAGCCAATTCAAGCCTAAAACTACACCGCGCCTCCAAATTCACTTCCGATCGCTTTCCTAGCTCATAAATGACCTCCCGGAGCTGACCGAATCATTAGAATTCGATTCCGAGCTCTCTAACTCACAAATCAATGTCCAGTTGACTTTTCCCAACTATTCCTTCTTCTAAGAGACTTTTCGTCTCATTTCCAACTAAACTCAACCCGAATTGACTCAAACTCGCCAAACATGCATATTGAAACATTAAAAAGCATTTAACAGGGATAACGAGGTGATAACTCACATGATGACGGGCCGGGTCATCACACCTAGAATATCCTATTTGAAGGTGGATGGCCTAAAATATCCTATTCGAAGACGGATGAAACTAAAATATCCTATTCGACGGCGAATGAACCTAAAATATCCTATTCGATGGCGGATGGACCTAAAATATCCTATTCGAAGGCGGATGACCTAAAATATCCTATTCGAAGGCGGATGAACCTGAAATATCCTATTCGAAGGCAGATAAACCTCAAAAATATCCTATTCGAAGGCGAATGGACCTAAAATATCCTATTTGAAGGCGGATGAACCTAAAATAACCTATTCAAAGGCGAATGAACCTAAAATATCCTATTCGAAGGTGGATGGACCTGAAATATCCTATTCAAAAGCATATGGATTTAAAATATCCTATTCGAAGGCGGATGAACCTAAAATATCCTATTCGAAGGTAGATGAACCTAAAAATATCCTATTCGAAGGTGGATGAACCTAAAATATCCTATTCGAAGGCGGATGAACCTAAAATATCCTATTCGACGGTGCCCTTGCATTCTCAAAATCCTATCAGCATCTAAGGTGACCTGCGTGGCACCTCCTCGCTGAACCGTGTCTTTAAGGTCACATATATAAGAATCATTATATTGTTGATCGCGGATACGCTCCAATAATAAAGAGCGAGCGACCGTGCAAACTAGCACTCGACTAGGCTCAGAAATATCCAACCTCAAAAATCGGTTGGCTAAGGACTGAACATACAAAGCAAGCGGTCTCTGATTGACTAGAATATAAGCAAGACTACCCATACTAGCTAACTTCCTACTCAAAGCGTCGGCCACCCCGTTTGCTTTTCCCAGATGATATAAAATGGTGACATCATAATCATTCAGATATTCTAGCCATCTTATCTGCCTCAAATTCAACTCCTTCTATTTAAACAAATATTGAAGACTCTTATGATCGGTGTATATTTCACATGCCACACCATACAAATAATGCCTCCAGATATTCTATGCGTGAACAATCGCCGCCAACTCTAGATCATGAACTGGATAGTTCTTTTTATGAATCTTCAACTGTCTCGAAGCATAGGACAAAACCTTGCCATCCTGCATTAACATTGCACCAAGCCCAATACGGGAAGCATCACAATAAAAAGTATAAGGTCTCGTACCTGTGGGTAAAACCAATACCGGTGATGTGGTTAAGGCTGTCTTGAGCTTCTAAAAGCTCGCTTCACATTCATCTGACCATTCAAATTGAACACCTTTCTGTGTCAATCTAGTCAGTGGGGTTGCAATAGATGAAAACCCCACCATGAATCATCGATAATAACTCGCTAACCCCAAGAAACTCCGAATCTCTGTGGCTGATGTCAGTCTAGGCCAATTATTGAGTACCTCAATTCTTTTTGGATCAACCTGAATACCTGTTGCCGTCACAATATGACCAAGGAATGCAACTGAACTAAGCCAACATTCACACTTTGAAAATTTGGCATATCATTGGCTATTTTTCAGAGTCTGCAAAGCCACTGTGAGATGTTGCGCATGCTCCTCCTGACTGCGGGAATATATTAATGTGTCATCAATGAAGACTATTACAAACAAGTGTAAATATGGCCGGAACACCCAATTCATAAATTCCATAAAAGCTGCTGGGGCATTTGTCAACCTAAAGGACATGACCAGAAATTCATAATGTCCATACCGAGTGCGGAATGCTGTCCTAGGGACATCAGATGCCCTAATCTTCAGCTGATGATAGCCATATCTCAAGTCTATCTTCGAAAAGACCTTGGCACCCTGAAGCTGATCAAATAAATCATCAATTCGCGAAAGTTGATATTTATTTTTAATAGTTACCTTGTTCAACTGCCGATAGTCAATGCACATTCTAATCGAACCATCTTTCTTCTTTACAAATAATATTGGCGCACCTTACGGCAAAACACTGGGTCTAATAAACCGTTTTCAAATAAATCCTGCAACTGCTCCTTCAATTCTTTTAACTCTGGCGGATCTATACGATATGGGGGAATAGAAATGGGCTGAGTGCCTGGAGCCAAGTCAATGCGAAAATCAATATCCCTATCGGGTGGCATACCCGGTAAGTCTGAAGTAAACACTTCAGGAAATTCACGAACCACAGGTACAGAGTCAATAGAAGGAACCTCATCACTGGAATCATGAACATAGGCTAAATAAGCCAAACACCCTTTTCCAACCATATGATGAGCCTTAACATAAGAAATAACAGGGGTAGAGCTAACAGGGCTAGTATGACCAGAAATTCCTTTCCACTCTATACGAGGCAAATTTGGTAGAGCTAAAGTCACATTGTTGGCATTGCAATCTAAAATAGCATGATATGGAGATAGCCAGTCCATGCCTAATATAAAATCGAAGTCTACAATATCTAAGAGCAATAAATCGGCACGGGTCTCAAGACCCTCAATCACTTACAATACATGACCGATGAACTCGATCAACCATAATAGAACCACCTACTGGTGTAGACACATAAATAGGAACACCCAATGGATCACTAGGCTGAAACAAGTACGGTGTAAAATAGGAAGACACGTACGAATATGTAGACCTAGGGTCAAATAATGCTGATTCCTCTCTATCACAAACCAAAATAATACCTGTAATGACGGCATCTGAGGACTTATCCTCTGGTCTAGAAGGAAGTGCATAACATTAGGGTTGGGCCCCACCAACCTAAGAAGTATCTCTAGGACGATCAGCTGCTGGCTGGTCTCTACCTCTATCTTTCTGAGCTCCACCTCTATGACCTCTGCTTCCACCTCTATGTCCTCTACCCCCGCCTCTAACTGGCTGGGCAGGCTGTGGGGGAACCGGGGCATGAACCATAGTACGAGAACCCTACTACTGAGAGTTGTCAGAAGCTCGAGGTTAATACCTTGCAATGTTCCTAAGGTCACCGCACATATAACAAGCCCTCGGCTACTATCAATAGCGAAGTGGTGGTGCTGTCATAGGCTGCTGATCAGAATAGTGTAGCTGAGGATTACGACCACTAGAAGCATCGTGAGAAACCTAAAGAGCTGACTGATAAGGCCTATGAGGATGACCTCTACCATGAGAATCTCTACCTCCAGACAAGGTACCACTGAATCTGCCCGAATTACGGGGTCTCGTATCCGATCCATGACCTGCTCTATATGACAGAGCCATCTCGATCCGGCGGGCTACATTAGCCGCCTCCTGAAAAGTGATTTTAGTCCCTGCTCCCATAGCCATTTGCAGTCGAATTGGCTGATTTTAGCCATCAATAAGCCTTCTCACCCTTTCCCGATCTGTGGGAAGTATGACAATGGAATGACGATCCAGGTCAATGAACCTAGTCTCATGTGTGACAGACATAGAACCCCGATGAAGACACTCAAATTGCCTGCGCAGAGCCTCCCTCTGAGTTGCTGGAAGGAACTTTTCCAAGAACAACTCTGAAAATTGGCCCCAAGTCAAAGATGATGATCCTGCTGGCCTGGATAGACAATAATCTCTCCACCAAGTTTTTGCGGAACCAGATAATCGAAACATGGCAAAATCAACACCATTATTCTCCACAATGCCCATAGTAAGGAGAACCTAGTGGGAGCTATATAAGAAGTCCTGGGGATCATTTGAAGGAGTGCCACTAAATGTGGTAGTGAACAGCTTGGCAAACCTATCCAACCTCCATAATGCGCCAGCAGACATAGCTGTAACATCACTAGCCCGAGTCACTATAACAGGCTGAGCTGCCTTTGCTTACTAAATCATAGGAACCTGAGCCTGGGAATTACTGGCTCTGGGGTGCGCGTAGTAGGAGTTTGATTACCTTCTCCAGCCTGAGAAGTGGCTGGTGCTACTGGCAGTAAATCTGCTCTGGTGATAATGTCCATAAAACCCTCTATCCGGACTAGAGCATCCTGAAGGTCCGGTGTAAACATGACCCTTCCTGGGACCTGAGCTGGGTCCACTAGAACTGCTGGGGCTGGAACCTCCTCCTCGATATGAACCTGAGGTTTTGCCACTTGTTCTGCTGCTCGGGGCTGAGATCTTCCCCTACCTCGGCCTCTAGGATGGCATCGACCTCGGCCTCTGCCCCTAGAGGGAGCTGCTGCTGCTAGGACCTCGGGCCGCTGGTCAGTAGATGAGGAAGTGCGCGTTCTTTCCATCTGCAAAAGAACAGAGTAGAAATTCAATTAGCATTTGAAAGATCAAAGTCTCACGATTGGAAAGAATAAAGGTAAGATTTTTCTAACTCTGTAGCATCTGGGGATAAATACAGACGTCTCCGTACTGACCCCTAAAACTCTACTAAGGTTGTTCGTGAGTTGTGAGACTTGTGCGACCTAGAGCTATGATACCAACTTGTTACGACCCGTATTTCCCACCTTCAGGAGTCATGATGGCGCCTACTAGTGGAAGCTAGGCAAGCCAATTCTTACTTACATTTCCATTAGTTACAACTCTCTTTTTAAGACTCTAAATACAATTATAAATTTATAGCGGAATAAATAAATTTAGCGGAAGACTTACCCAAGAAGTTTGATGAAGGATTGCTCAAGAATCGCCCAAGAAGCTGTGGAGAAGAGAGAGTTTGTGAAATGGGATGAAAATACCGATTCTGTTCTGTTTTGGGATTAAACTCACTGGGCATTTACTCTATGCGAATGCAGGGCCTGTGATGCGATTGCATAGAAGAAAACAAAGGGGGCAGAAAATAGCTCTATGCGATCGTGGAGAATCAACATGATCGCATAGAAGGAAAAGTGGGGGGGGGGGGGAGAGGGATGAACTTACCCTATGCGATCGCATATAAGGAATTCTGGGCCTCAAGATTTACTCTATGCGATCGCATAGGATGGACAATTGAAGCTATGCGATTACATGGGTATTATTACGATCGCATAGAAAGATTTTGGGACCCCTGATCTTTGCTCTATGCGATCGCAGCTATACCTATGCAATTGCATAGAAGAAAATCCCTGTGCAAAAATTGCAGAATTTCTGCTGCATTTTCAAGTCAAAAACCATCTCGATACCTATCCGAAACTCACCCGAGCCCTTAGGGATTCAAACCAAATATATACACTGACTCAAAAATATCATACAAACTTGCTCGCGTGATCGAATTGCCAAAATAACATCAAAATCAATGAATTGGTCCTTAAAACTCAAGAATTCTTTCAAAGTTTCATAACTTTCAAAATTTTCAATTTAAGGCCGAAACACGTCAAACGGCATCCGTTTTCAACCAAACTTTACAGGAAGCGCTTAACCAATATATATGACTTGTACCGGGCGTCGGAACCAATATACGAGCCCGATACCATTACTTTTTAATAAAATTTCAGTTTTATTTTCCTTAAATATTTTCAAAAAACAATTTAACAGAAAAATTCTTTTTTCCAGGGTTCTAGACCTCGGATTTCGATTTCGGGCATACGCTCGAGTTCTATATTGTAACGACCCGACCCATCATTACGGGAGTTAACACTCCATTTTCTTAATTTTTATACCTTAATATGCTAATTTATATGTGTTTGGAGAGTTAGAAGCAAATCAGAGAGAATTTAGACAGAAATGAGGCCATAAACCTCTTTATAAGAATTATAGTTTGGAAAAGTTAACCGAATGTTGACCGATGAGTGAGACAGCTCCGAATTGCATTATGATGATTTGACTAGTTTTGGGGGATCATTTATGACTTAGTAGAGCAATCAGAATGGAATTCGGAGGTCCGATGTAGATTTAGGCTTGAATTGGCTAAGGTTTAATTTTTGCGAAACTCGAACGGTAGGTGATATTTTGATTCGGGACTCAGAATGAAATTTCGAGAGTTGCAGCAGCTCCGTTAGATGATTTTGGATATGCTTGCAAAATTTCAGGTCATTCAGAGGTGTTTAGGTCGAGTTTTAGATCGAATGTTAGTTTCGGAAGTTTTAAAGAAACTTAGGCTTGAATCCGTGTGAAATTGGTGATTTCGATATCTACGATGGTGTTTTTAGGTTATGAGCAAGTATGAATGAATTAATGTGATGTATTTGTACTTTTGGTTGAAGTCCCGGGGGCCTCGAGATGATTTCGGATGCCCAACGGGGGATTTTAAGTTAGAAAAATGCAGCACAAATAGCAGCAGAAGCTGCCAGTGATTTTCTTTACTGCGATCGCGAGCATGGGGCTACGATCGCGTAGAATAGAAATTGGGAAGCTAGAATTTTCTCTATGCGATCGTGTGAAGAGGCCTGCGATCGCATAGGCTTAGGCAGGTACTCATTGCGATCACGTAGTGGACCTTGCGATCGCGTAAGAGAGTAAATTGGTTCACTGCGATTGCGGACTGACTCCTGCGATCGTGTAAGGTAACAAGATTGCTTGGGAAAAAAATTGCTCATTGCGATCGCGTGATTGGTGCCGCGATCGCATAGGGTAAATTCCAGGTCTGACAGAGGGGTTTAATAACAGAACCCCCGCGAGCAAAACCTATTTTTTCATAAAAACTGATCGTTTTGGAGAGCTTTTGGACGAGAAGTAAGAGGATTTTTTCGGGAAAACATGGGAGGTAAGTTTCTTGACTCAAAAACATGATTATATACTAGAATTAACATCAATACTAAGGAAATTCGGTAGAAATTGTGAAGAACTAGGGCATAGATTATGAAAACGAATTCTTGACTTTTGAAAGGCCATTCGAACTCCGATTTCAAAAAATTTTATATGCACGGACTCGTGGCGAGACGAGGAATCCGTTCGTATGAATTTCGGAATTTTTTGAGAAGTGGGCCCGTGGCCCGGGTTTTACCAACTTGGTGCATTATTGTGTATTTCAAGTAAATTAGATTGGGTTATGTTTCTTTGACCCATATTGATATAATTGCTGTGATTTTAACTAGATTCTACGCTCGAGGTGGAAAATTCAAAGGGAAAAGGCATCGCGGACGAGTCCACGACGGGCTAGAGGTGAGTAGTTAGTGTATATGGTAGCCTGAGGGTTCAAAACCTCGGCTTAGCACATTATGACGCTAGTAGGGCGTGGCTCGCACCTCATGGCAGGTGCGGGATTGATTATGACTGGGGATTGAGACTTGGTCATCCCGAAAAATATGATTGAAACACACATTGTGTTAGATATATTTGTGGGTTGTAAGCCATGTTTGGGGCCTTGTGCCGACCTGTAGTGTCCCTTAGGGATACATATATATGTGATAGCTTGATTTGCTTAATCACTAATGTCAGTCCTGGTTTGAAATCACCATGCTGAAATGCTAAGTCACAGGATCTTCGAAAGTTAAATAAAAATTAAAGTATTTTCATTATTAATGAACTTGAACCTGGAGATAAATAATTTGAACTATTCTATGACTCATACGCATGTTGTGGACTGAGGATGGATCGTACTGCATGCCGCAGCAGATGAAGTAATGGTCGGGCTGCATATCGCAACAGATGATATATTGCACTTGGGCTGTAGGAGCCCCTCCGGAGTCTATACACACCCCTGTGAGCTCCGTCGACGTTAAATGGATCAGTCTACGCGCCATAGCGGTCATGTGCGTTGCATTACATTTTTATATGTGAATTATCTGTGCTAATTGTGATGTGCTGTTGTTACTAGTTCATAGGAGGTATCAGACTGTAGTTTAGCTTTGCTTTGTGGTATTCTATGGTTTTCCTGCTTTCAGCTATTAATATATACTTTTTGCTCACTGAGTACTTAGTACTCACCCCTACTCCCTACACTTTTGTGTGCAGATTCAGGTACACAGGAGGGTTAGACGAGCACTCCAACTTCTATCAGAGTTATTTCAAGTTGCTGAGGTAGCTGCCGGCGTTCGCAGAACCTAGCTTCTCTTTCCATTTAGTTATTACTATATGTTTCAGACTTGAGTATTTCGTTCAGTATTTTTATTACTATTCAGTTTTGTTTAGAGGCTCTAGACTCGTGACCCCGGATCTTTGGGAGTGTTATTTCTATTTTGCACTTCTCAGTATTTATTCATACTATTATTATTGGAGTATTTATTGACTCATATAATCTTCTTAAGTTGTCCTTTTGGGACTGGTTTTCTATTTGAAAATAGTTTTTTGGTCTGGCTGGCCTAGCTTTAGTGTTAGGTTCCATCACGACCGGATTTGGGCCGTGATAAGTTAGTATCAGAGCCTAGGTTACTAGGCCTCATGAGTAATGAGCTAGCTTAGTAGGCTCTCGCGGATCGGTACGTAAATGTCTGTATCTATCCTCGGGAGGCTACAGAACTTTATGAAACACTTCACTTTCTTGAAGTTCTTATCGTGCGTATTTGATTTAGCTTAAGAAATAACTCTTGAAATTCCTTCCATATGTCTGTACGCGCACGCGAGCATTCAGTAATACATATCGAGGAGCGAGATGTAATCTCCATGAGTTCATGTTGGGCCAGTCTGGAGGACTTGAGACCGAATCTTCGCCTACGGCTTGAGCACCGAAGTGTTGATTATGTGAGCAAGTACTGTTAACTTATGTGTTCAGTAATGTTCTTATTAGCGAGGATGACGGTTGGATATCCACGTGATGAGTAAGTTAGTGCTGTGAGGTGTATCTATGTGATTTTCGTAGTGACGAAGGAGGTTATGGGATAATAGATGAACTGTTAAGCGATTCATTCCTATTGTGATCTGTTGTATAGCCCCTAATACAAGTGGAGGTATGATTTTAGACTCAGAAAAGTAAATTGGCGGTATTTTATATGTGTTATGATGCAAATAAGTGCAACGCATCTCCCTGTATCAATTTTGATAATATAAAACAGGTAGCATTGAGATTAATGTTGTTGATATACATTTTGATGTTTTGTCGAGTTGTAGCTATGTGGTTAGGATGATTTTTGTGATTCCCTGGCAGGTGGATAGGCCCAATTACAAAGGAAACTCTGCCAAAATATTTGAAAAATTTGGGATAGTAAAAATTTGGGCACCTAGAGAATAGGCTTAACTGTTATATGGGTGAGTGCAAGAAAAGGCCAGAAGAGTTAAAATTTCTGATATCCGTGTCTCCACAAGTTGTGAAAGAGTGAGTTTAACCTCACCATGGTATTACTATAGCAATAGAGTATATGTGTTGTGATATATATGGCTTCGAACTAAGTTGGGGAGGTTGCCGTTGAATAGGTGAGTGCACGATTATGTGCTATGTTGGTTATATCTTAAAGTATACTGGCAAACTAGTTCTGATCATAGAGATTGAGCCGAGAACGGCCCGAATGAAGGGAAATTTTTACAAAGGTGTCATGAGCTCGAATGAGCAGGAAGGAAGCGTAGATTGTTAAGGTAAATTGGTATCGTCTTCAATGTCACCTAAGATCGGTGTTTTGTAGCAAGGGTTTTACGGCCTGGCTAATAATTCTTGATCGCTCTTCAGTGTTAGTGTGACCGGTGGGTTGGAGGTACACCCCAAATATTGTTACGATAAGTTGTGGGAGTGTGTCCCACTAGAAGATTATATAAGTATGGCATGCAGTCACTTGACTGGTTAAAGATGTAAACCAAGTATAAAGGTTGTTATAGTGTCGTTAAATTGAGGAATTCATGCCTGGAGGGCACTTGGCCTATGGGTTGTGAACTAGGGAAGATTACTCCAATTATGATGGTTGTTCTTGTGTTCTATAAAGAAAATGGAAGTTATTATGGACCTTTTAAAGGTTATTAGACTAGTTCAGTGTGATCAGAGTCGGCTTGAAGTCAGTGGATAGATTTAATGTGAATAATGGCTCTATATCAGGCCAGAGGTATGCATTTTTGTAACGCGGTCCTTGTGGAGGAGTAGTTAGATTTACGTTTCATTGTCAGATATTTTGCATAGTGATGCATTGCGCTGGGTGAGTCATGAGAAGGCTCGAGAAATTGCTATATGTTAAGAATCCGCGTAGTAATGATGTTATATGAGCATCTTGGCTTTTGAAATTCTAATTGTACATCGCACCACAATTGTGCTTGCGTTTTGTAGTTTATAACATTAAATATCCCTCAGGGATGATGTCATTCACTTAGCATGCGTATGACTGATACTCGGTATTATGTTGTAATGAGCAAATTTAGTTGTATGAGCATGTTCGTATGTAATAGTCAAGTGTGGATCGGATGACACGCCGCCATGGGTATTGATAATAGGTAAATTTTACTATAATTATACCCTAAATAATCAAACTTTATTATGAGATTAATGTTGTTATGAGGACAAAATGCTTTGATTATTGTTCGATTGTGTTTTACAGGTACACGTGATGCATTGGATGCCATAAAAAGCTATTTTGAAGTCATAGGTTGATGAAAAGGCCAAGAGAAGAGCTAAAGTGAAGAGGTCTGGACGAAGCAGTGAAGAAACAGAAGTACTGTTCATCCGCGGTCCACTCGCGGCCGCGGATGAACCGCAAAAAATGAAAGCCTCTGAAGTTTGACTGTTCGCGGTCCGCTCGCGGCCGCGAACGAACCACGGAAGTCCCAGCGGCAGTAATCCCAGTTGGACTCTAACTTAGTTTTTAAGCCCTAAAACCTGTATATAAACTCCTAGTTTGCCCCATAGAGGCATGTACTTTATTTCTTCAATACTTTTGCAAGGTTTTAGTAGGAGAGATTCATCTCAAACTCTTTCTTTATTTTTATATCAAGTAATTCTTTATGATTTCAATTATTATTCTTGTTTCTTCAAGCATGAGTAGCTAAATTCTTTTCTAAGGTTTTGATGGAACCTATTGATAGATGAACTTATCATTTATGTGATTACAAATTGTGATTTAGATTTCTATTTGTTCAACTTCATTATTATTGTAGTTAATTGGTAGAGCTCCCAATTAGCGGTGCCTATTTAGTGTTCATAACTTGGAAAAGAGTGCATATTTAGGGTTATTGTTGAATAACACCACACCTGGGTTATTAGAGGAATCTATAAATTTAGGCGTAAAGACGGGGTTAGGAATAACGAAGTCTTGGGTGCAATCTAAAGTGAACTATTTAAATTAAAGCTAGCTAGGGTAGCTCGGGAGAGTGCACTAATAAATTATTGTAATTGCTCGGGAGAGGGTTACGATACCCATAGCGTTCATGATTGATAGAATATATTAACAATTTGTAAGAGCATAACGATAAGGGATTCCATCAATAGGGGAAATCAACACCTTATTCTTTCTCTATATTATTTTATTCAACATTCAATTCTTTCGTTTAAAGCATTCTTTAATTCTTGCAAAGTAGTTGTTCGAAAACACACAAATATATATTCAAAGTTTGGGAACTTGATTCGGAAGTACTTTTGGGGTTGTGAGAGTTGCAATTGGTAGGTTAATTCTCTGTGGGATCGATCTTGGACTTATTAAACCAAGTTATATTGACTACGACCGTTGCTTGGACGTGAATCAATTTTGGCGCCGTTGTCGGGGACTTAACGGAATTATCAATTGCCATTGCCAGAACTTCAAGATTCTTGTGTATTCAGGTTCTTTCTACACTCTACATTGAATATTTTGACATTTGTTGATTTGGGTATTCAGGTGCATGCCTAGAAAATTTGCAAGGACTGGAGAACTAATTGAAGGACTCTCAGACCCCGAGCAAACCTTCCCGGCACGTAACAAAGCCATCAAACAAATTCAACAATCTCAACAACCAATCAAACTAGACTTCGACATGGGTGACATAAACGATCAAAACCAGCAAGCCAGGCTAAACATGCAAGAGGCACAGGAGGCACAAGAAGGTGCATTGTTCGACTGGGCACAACCCACAACGGATAATTTGGCAACTGCCATCGTTGTGCCAGCAATTCAAGCTGAGTCTTTCCAGATTACTAACAACATGCTTCACTTGTTGCAAAACAAGGGATTATTCTCTGGGTCTCAGGTTGAAGATCCACAGCAGCACCTCAAGAACTTTCTATCAATATGCAAAACACAAAGGCAACCGAATGTAACTCCGAAAGCTATCAGATTACTACTTTTTCCATTCTCAGTTACAGGAGCAGCACAGATATGGCTAAACTCACTCCCAATAAACTCCATTGAAATTTGGGATGAGTTAGTCAAACAATTCCACAATAAGTTTCATCCACCCAACAAAACAACTCAACAAATTGATGAGATTGTGAGCTTCAAGCAGAAACCACTGAAACACTACATGAAACTTGGGGCAGATTCAAAGGCATGCTTGTTATGTGTCCTCACCATGGGATTCCTGAGCAGATGTTGGGCCAAATATTCTACATGGGGCTTTCAGACAGCATGAAGAACATTGTAGATGCTTCAGCAGGTGGGGCTTTTCCGAGCAAGACTTGGAGAGAGGGCCAAAATTTGCTAGACAAGATGGCTCAAAATTCCGGGTGGACGTCCAGGAATGCTCCTATCATACCAATGGTACACTCTGTACCTCCGGATCCATCCAACACTTTGGAGGAGAACGTGGCAACTTTATTGACACAAATGAGCATCCTGACAAAGAAGGTGGAAGAATCAGGGGTTAAGCAGCAAGTTCACATTTTAGATACTACCAATGGTGGTTTATGCACATCTTGCATTAGCCAACCCATAGGTAACCCATGGGCTGCAGACCAAGAACATCATCATCAGCATGAAGATATGAATTATGTGGCTAACTATGGAGGACAGCGACAAGGCAATCAAAACTGGGGCCAACAGGCTCCAATGCAGTATAGACCTCCACAACCACAATTTAATGCAGCAGGTATGAGTCCATCACACAACATGGCTCCATATCCTAGACCTAAGAATTTCGGCAATCAGCAGCAGGGATATTATCCACCTCCACCACAGCATAGGGGTAGACATGACGATGGGTTTGCACAATTGAAAGCTATGATGCAACATGTAATCGGGTCAAATGCCAAAACCAATGAGAGAATAGATGCACATGATGCAGCAATCAAAAATATGGAAGTGCAGATGGGGCAGATTGCTATGTCACTTAACAATCGGCCTCAAGGGACATTACCTGCAGATACACAAATGAACCCAAAGGACCGAATCCCAAAAGAAATAATGGCAGTGACTTTGAGAAGCGGTAGAGATCTTGATGCTGAGAATAAAAGTGAGAAAATTGACAAACAGGCTGAGACACCTACTCCATTGCCTATTGAATTGGATGAATCCACAGGGTTGACAAAAGTCGCAGTCCAGCCAATTTCTGCAAATAAAGAAGCACAACAGGGAACGGAGAAAGTAGCGAAAAAGGTAGAGCAGCAGATTGATGAGAAAACGATAGACAAAGATAAATCCCAAGTCACCGGGAAGAAGAGGCCTCCTCCACCATTCCCCCAAAGGCTGGCCAAACACCAAAAAGAGGAACAATACAAAAAGTTCTTCGACATGCTCATGTAAATTCAGGTAAACATCCCATTAATTGAAGCTTTAAAAGAAATGACTGGTTATGCTAAGATGATGAAGGATTTAATGTCGCGGAAATTTTATTTCCAAGACTTGGCCACAGTTACACTCACACAGACTTGTAGTGCAGTGGTCTCTAGACCCATTGCTGAGAAGCTATCTGATCCAGGTAGTTTCACCATCTCATGCACTATAGGGAATTATGCCTTTGCTAAAACTTTATGTGATTTGGGGGCAAGCATTAATCTCATGCCCTTAGTTGTCTATAAGAGGTTAGGTATTGGGAGAGCCAGACCCACCTCTATGATTTTACAGCTTGCTGACAGGACGGTTAAGAGTCCATTTGGCATTATAGATGATGTGCTAATCCAGGTTGGGAAGTTCGTGTTTCCCGCCGATTTTGTTATTCTTGATTGCAGGGTCGACGAAGAAATTCCCCTAATCCTGGGAAGACCATTCCTAGCCACTGGGAGAGCCATAATTGATTGTGAAACTGGGGAACTCAAGATGAGGTTGAATGATGAGGAGATAATCTTCAATGTTCAAAAATCCATGAGGCACCCTAGTGAGTTCGCAAATTGCTCTCTAGTTGATGCGGTTGATGTGATAGTGGAAACCGACGATGCAGAATTGACTATTGAAGATCCACTGCAAGCATGCCTGATAAACATGGAAGAGGTAAACGGTGAAAGTTTGGCCAAATGGGTATTATCTTTGGAAGGCAAGGGATTTTGGAAGCGAGAGATCGAATTCGAACCCCTACACTTAGAAAAAAGAGAGAGCCCACCAGCAAAGACATCCATAGAAGAGCCACCGAAGCTTGAACTTAAACCACTACCATCACATCTCGGGTATGAGTATCTAGGTCCTAACTCCACGTTACCTGTTATTATCTCATCTAGTTTGTTAGATGTGCAGGCCCAAAAGCTTATACAGGTACTCAAGGAATGCAAGACTGCTATCGGGTGGACCATGGCAGACATAAAGGGGATCAGCCCAGCCTATTGCATGCATAAAATCCTTCTGGAAGATGGACACAAACCTTTCAGGGAGCATCAAAGAAGGCTGAACCCCAACATGAAGGAAGTGGTGAAGAAGGAAGTAATAAAGTGGCTAGATGCGGGAATTATCTTCCCAATCTCAGACAACAGCTGGGTTAGTCTGGTCCAATGTGTGCCCAAGAAAGGGGGCATGACGGTAGTGAAAAACGACAATAATGAACTGATCTCAACAAGAACCGTCATCGGATGGAGAATATGCATGGACTACAGGAAGTTGAATCTAGCCACTCGCAAAGATCACTTCCCACTTCCCTTCATTGATCAAATGCTTGACAGGTTGGCAGGGAGGTCTCACTTTTGCTTTCTGGATGGATACTCGGGCTACAATCAAATCTCCATAGCCCCCGAAGATAGAGAGAAAACCTCTTTCACATGCCCTTATGGTGTCTTCGCCTTCAGGAGGATGCCATTCGGACTATGCAATGCACCTGTCACTTTCCAAAGGTGCATGATGGCTATTTTCACCGACATGGTGGAAGACATTATGGAAGTGTTCATGGATGATTTCTCAGTGGTAGAGAATTCATTCGACGAATGCCTTGCCAATCTGACTAGAGTACTACAAAGGTGCATGGAAACAAACTTAGTGCTAAACTGGGAAAAGTGCCACTTTATGGTACAAGAAGGTATAGTACTTGGGCACAGGGTTTCAAGCAAAGGCATTGAGGTAGACCGTGCTAAAGTTGATATCATTGCAAATTTGCCTCCACCAACATCCGTCAGGGCCATAAGAAGCTTTCTTGGACACGCCGGTTTTTACCGGAGGTTCATTAAAGACTTCTCCAAAATATCAAACCCTCTATGTAAGTTACTTGAGAAAGATCATTCTTTTGTTTTTATTGACGAATGCAGGATTGCTTTTGAGGAACTGAAAAAGAGGCTGGTCACAGCACCCATCATCATTGCCCCAGACTGGGAGCAACCGTTTGAGTTAATGTGCGATGAAAGTGATTATGCAGTGGGGGCAGTGCTGGGCCAAAGGAAAGATAAGCTGATGCATCCAATATACTATGCAAGTAGAACTCTAAGTGGAGCACAGCTAAACTACACAGTGATGGAAAAGGAGATGCTAGCGGTTGTGTTTGCATTCGACAAATTCTGGTCCTATCTCATAGGATCAAAGGTAATCGTATACACGGACCATGCAGCTTTAAGATATTTAATTGATAAAAAGGACTCTAAGCCACGCCTAATTCGTTGGGTGTTGCTTCTCCAAGAGTTCGACCTCGAAATCAGAGATAGAAAAGGTACTGAAAATCAAGTAGCTAACCATTTGTCAAGACTTGAAGGAGCCGAACTTGTCAAAGAGAGTGGGGAAATTCTGGAAACCTTACCAGATGAGCAATTGCTCACCACCACTCTCCTGGAAGCTCCATGGTATGCTGACTATGCCAATTATCTAGCTAGTGGCATTGTTCCTTATGAACTATCATCGATCCAGAGGAAAAGATTTTTTCGTGAAAGTCAGTATTATTATTGGGATGAACCATATTTGTTTAGGATATGTCTTGATAACATGATCCGGAGATGCGTCCCCGAGATAGAACAATCTTCTATTTTGCAGGCATGTCACGCTTTAGCATATGGCGGTCACTTTGGAGGAATACGTACAGCTGCCAAAATACTCGAGGCCGATTTCTATTGGCCAACGGTGTTTAAAGATGCACACTTGTGGGTGAAAGGTTGCAACGAATGTCAACGCACCGGGAACATCTCCCGGCATCATGAAATGCCAATGAACCCAATCCAGCAAGTTGAAGTGTTCGATGTCCGGGGAATAGATTTCATGGGGCCCTTTATTAGCTCATACGACAATAAGTACATACTTGTTGCAGTTGATTACGTGTCCAAATGGGTGGAAACTGCAGCACTACCCACCAATGATGCTAAGGTGGTAGTGGGATTTTTGAAGAAGAATATTTTTACCCGGTTTGGGACTCCAAGGGCTATCATTAATGACGAGGGCACACACTTTTGCAACCGAGCTTTTGGGAAATTATTGGCCAAGTATGATGTCAAACACAAGGTGTCCACTCCATATCACCCGCAAACTAGCGGACAAGTTGAGGTCTCCAACAGGGATATAAAAAGTGTACTGACCAAAACAGTGAACGCCACAAGAACCGACTGGTCCAGGAAGCTTGATGATGCTCTATGGGCATATAGAACAGCATTCAAAACACCCATTGGCATGTCTCCTTACAAATTGGTATTCGGAAAAGCTTGTCACTTACCGCTTGAACTAGAGCATAAAGCGTGGTGGGCACTGAAACAATTGAATCTCAACTTGGATGAAGCAGGTAAAGCAAGGTTGACTGGGTTGCATGAGTTAGAAGAATTTCGGTATCTAGCATTTGAAAATACAAGATTGTATAAAGAGAGGATGAAGCGGATCCATGATCAAAATATCGTTGAGCGTACCTTCAAAAACGGGGACAAGGTACTACTATACAATTCAAGATTACGACTGTTCCCAGGTAAATTGAAATCAAGGTGGTCAGGACCCTTCAAGGTAATTGAGGCATTTGAGTCAGGAGCTGTGGAAATTCAAACTATTGATGGATCACGTACATTCAAGGTAAACGGACAGAGGTTGAAACAATACATAGGCCTGGATGACATGGAGGACAAGATAGAATTGCGGTTGGATAAACCTCAAAGGTCTAGCGAGCCGTAAAATGCGCTAAGTTGAGTCGTGCCGCGACGTTAAATCAGGCGCTACATGGGAGGCAACCTACGAACATGTTGTAAGTAATTTAATCTTAGTAGTAAGTAATAAAGGAATATAAGAAAAACAAAAAAAATAATTTTTTCGAAATTTTTTCAGAAAGGAGCATTGTCCGCGGTCCATCCGCGGACCGTGGATGAACCGTAGAAAAATGCCCTCTCTGAACTTTCTCTGTTCGCGGTCCATTCGCGGCCGCGAACCAATCGCAGAAAAATGACCTCTTTGAAACTCGACTGTTTTCGGTCCATCCGCGGCCGCGAACAGTCGCGGTCAGTTCCGCGGTCGGCAAAATTTAAAGTTTTTTTTTATTTTTCTTTTCCCTCCCCCCTTTAAAACCCTAAAATCACTTCCCCCCCTTTCCCAAAACCCCATTCCAGCCGCCCCTCCCCTCTCAAATCTCTCTCTCTCTCTAATTTCAAAACCTCTCCCTTCTCTCTAAAATAATCCCCAACCCCTTCTTCTCCAAATCATCCCCTCCTTCCACCCTACTTCTCCATTGCTATAACTTGTAAGTTTTTCTACTTTTCTCTTGTATTTTGTTTCTATTTTTAGTTTTTGATTGTTAGTTGTCTAAATATTTAGTTAGTGTTAGTTTAGGCTCCATTCATGAATATTGCTTGGTTTCTTATTGTACATTTAATTTTGCCATGAAATCCTTCTAAGGAACCTTGTTATATGATTGATGTTTGGGTGTTGGGTCTTCAATTGTGTTTGTGATGTTGATTTTATGATTTGGAGACCCAATAGTAGTTTAACCATATATGTGGGTTGGTTAGCCAAGTTGGGGCACATTACCCTTGTTCATAATAGATTAATGAAGCTTAGGAGACATAATGTCCAACTCATGATTTGGTTATTAAGTATTTTAGTGGGGATGGATTAAGTCAATGGGGTACTAGTAGAAGTGTTCAAAGAACTAAGTGTGGGGTGAGCAATTGGGCTTGTGTGAAATAATTAGATAAAAGATTATGAGGGAAATACACAAAAATTATGGTCAATGGTGAATTTTCAAGGATGGCGAAGTCTGAGTAGCCTTCCACTGACTAACGGATTACAAACTTTTTGGCTATCTTAATTGTGCAGGATCATGGCCCCAAAGAGACCTCAACATGTTGCTAGCTCATCCAGGCAACCGACCTATGACGAATCTAGGTTTGCTGATGAAGGAGCCGAAAATGAATTTAACATTAAAGCAAACAAGAAGTGGCTCCAAGAGGTAGAAGTGGACAGGATAGCGATCCGCTCGGAGAAGCCGGAAATTTATGATGAGATTCGGAGGCGAGAGATGGAGTTCCTCTTTGAAACACCCACTAAGGTGAACAAGATGCTTGTCCGAGAATTCTATGCCAATGCCCCTTATGCCTCGGTCAGACAAGTTTTCGTCAGAGGTAAGCGAGTCAATGCTCATATTCCTACTATTCGGCAGGTACTTCGCCTGCCACTGCACACGAGTGATATTGATTATTACCATGATAGGCCCGGTGTCACATGGGACATACTAATAGAGGCCTTATGTGTAGATGGTATTCCAGTATGGATTAGAAATCAAACTCTGCACTCTAACTATTTCACACACACTGCCAAATGTTGGTTCTCCATAATTTGCAACCGTATTTTGCCCTCAAGTAACACCACAGATGTTAACTTTAATAGGGTTGTTTTAACTTGGTGTTTTGTAACACATCGGGATGTTGATATTGCCCGAGTTATTAGTGACGAGATGGTATTGAGGGGATCCCTCACTGCCAAGGGTTTCTATTACCCATCTCTTGTCACTACATTGTGTCTCCTCAACCACACCCTAGTTACTGATACCGACGGTGAGCTACTACCGAAAGCTCCATTTAGAGCTGCTACTATCCGGGTTGGACGAGACACAACACCTATTGACTTAGATGAGGAGGACGATCCTGTACCGGATGCCCGGGCCAGACACTCCATGGATTCAGTCGGACCTTCCAGGCCTGCTCCTCGTGGAGCAAGCATGTCTAGCTCCGAGTCCACACGACCTATGTTGAGGTCAATGGAGGAGGAGGTGGCTGCTCTACGCACTTATGTAGATGGTCTACACACACGGCTAGATGCCATGTCCACTAGGCAAGCCCGGTCCGAGAACAGGTTTATGGCATGGTTCAGAGCACTTGGGAGAGCATGCCATGTCAACCCATCCACTGTCTCCGACTCCGAGTGAGTCACAGGTAAGTTTTCTTGCCCCTATTGTGCTTTCATTTTTATTTATGCCATGAGGACATGACATATTTTTAAGTGTGGGGTGGGAAACTTATTTTGTACATAATGTATATATTAGTGTAGCTAGTAATATAAAATAATAAAAATACAAAAAAATCATAAAATTTTAAAAAATCCAAAAATATGAGTAGAGGACTCTTCCTGATGACGGACTATGTAGGACAAGTACTCTTGAGGGAAGTAGTCCATGTAGGAATTTTTCTTTCTTTTATTTTCTTTTTCTAGGTAGTGTATCATCTTCCCCTTGGTTTTTCTTTTGACCACGGTTCTTTTCCAAGGGTTTTTATTGCAACCGGGTTAGGTAGATTTTTCTTTTCTTAGGATTAGAGGTAAAAGGGCAACATGTAACCCCGAATATGCACATTAGCAAAAGCGTAAATTGAACTTGAGAATGTATTTTCTAAAGCTTGATTGTTGAATCTCAATATGCTTTAAATTGCACGATAATGCTTGCTTGAACCTTGATAGGATTTTGTAGATAAACCAGATTCCAAATGAGTTGCATGCCATATGTGTGTGTGAGGTTTTTACTTACATTGTATGTTGTACATGACGCCTAGAACTTGCCCTGTGTGTTTGCAAAGCGAAATAGAAGTTATTCGGTTGTAGAAAAGATAGAGGCATTTCTTTGTGTAACCCCATATATCAACACACATGAATTCACCCGTAAATTATATCTTAGTTAACCCCGTTGAGCTTAAAGCCTATTCTTTGATAACCTTTGACCGTTCTTCAAATTATTATATTTTGTTCTACTTTACCTCCTAGAAGCACTTGTATTGTAATGAATATGCAAAAGATTAAGTGTGGGGTGAAGGGAAAGTAAGAAGGGAAAATCAAGAATGAATGGTAGAAAATAATGAGCTGGCCAAAATAATGTAAATGTGTTGCAAAGCAATGAGAAAAGAAAAGAGCTATATCAATGTATATATGAAAATTAGAAAGGCCAGTTACACCAACAAAAGAAAAATGGGGATTAAAAGAAGATAAAGGTGAATAAATGTTTATGGGAGGCATAAGGAAGAAAACTAAAAGGGAAAGTTGTGAAAGAGAAAAGAAAAGTGTTTAGGGAGGCTAGTCACTATACCCAAAAGTATCCTACCCGTCCCATAGCCTACATTACAACCCTTAAAGACCTCTTGATCTATAATTGAATAACTCGATTAGTGGAGTATTACACTAGGGGCAAGCCTATGGTGTATCTGTACGCATATGAATGTTCTTCTTGAGAGTGAGTGAATTTTTCCGATATTTATAAGTTCCATGTATATGAATTTTTAATGTGTGGGAACTTCTCTCGATAAATGTGGTAAGGGCATGTAATTCAAGAGGAAGAAGGTAAATTTGCAAGTTTTTGATAATAAGTAGAGTAAGTAATAATGTGCTGGCATGAGAGTTTACGGTTATGTAAAAGATTATGCATATCTTAATTTGTTCATGTATAATAGCTGATGTGGCATACTTTGGGGGAGACAAATTTTTGTTAATTGGCCTAAAGTGCGATTAAAGATTGCTCGAGGACGAGCAAAGGTTTAAGTGTGGGGTGTTGATAATAGGTAAATTTGACTATAATTATACCCTAAATAATCACACTTTATTATGAGATTAATGTTGTTATGAGGACAAAATGCTTTGATTAGTGTTCGATTGTGTTTTACAGGTACACGTGATGCATTGGATGCCATAAAAAGCTATTTTGAAGTCATAGGTTGATGAAAAGGCCAAGATAAGAGCTAAAGTGAAGAGGTCTGGACGAAGCAGTGAAGAAACAGAAGTACTATTCATCCGCGGTCCACTCGCGGCCGTGGATGAACCGTGAAAAAAGAAGGCCTCTGAAGTTTGACTGTTCGCGGTCCGCTCGCGGCCGCGAACGAACCGCGGAAGTCCCAGTGGCAGTAATCCCAGTTGGACTCTAACTTAGTTTTTAAGCCCTAAAACCTCTATATAAACTCCTAGTTTGCCCCATAGAGGCATGTACTTTATTTCTTCAATACTTTTGCAAGGTTTTAGTTGGAGAGATTCATCTCAAAATCTTTCTTTATTTTTATATCAAGTAATTCTTTATGATTTCAATTATTATTCTTGTTTCTTCAAGCATGAGTAGCTAAATTCCTTTCTAAGGTTTTGATGGAACCTATTGATAGATGAACTTATCGTTTATGTGATTACAAATTGTGATTTAGATTTCTATTTGTTCAACTTCATTATTATTGTAGTTAATTGGTAGAGCTCCCAATTAGCAGTGCCTATTTAATGTGCATAACTTGGAAAAGAGTACATATTTAGGGTTATTGTTGAACAACACCACACCTAGGTTATTAGATGAATCTATAATTTTAGGCGTAAAGACGGGGTTAGGAATAACGAAGTCTTGGGTGCAATCTAAAGTGAACTATTCAAATTAAAGCTAGCTAGGGTAGCTCGGAAGAGTGCACTAGTAAATTATTGTAATTGCTCGGGAGAGGGTTACGATACCCATAGCGTTCATGATTGATAGAATATATTAACAATTTGTAAGAGCATAACGATAAGGGATTCCATCAATAGGGGAAATCAACACCTTAGTCTTTCTCTATATTATTTTATTCAACATTCAATTCTTTCGTTTAAAGAATTCTTTAATTCTTGCAAAGTAGTTGTTCGAAAACACACAAATATATATTCAAAGTTTGGGAACTTGATTCGGAAGTACTTTTGGGGTTGTGAAAGTTACTATTGGTAGGTTAATTCTCTGTGGGATCAATCTTGGACTTATTAAACCAAGTTATATTGACTACGACCGTTGCTTGGACGTGAATCAGGTATGCTAGCTGGAGCGGGTTGTACGCCGTAACAGTGTGATCTCGAGTATAGTTCTCTAAATGCCATCTTGGTATGTCTTGTTTCCTGTATTCCACGGAAAGTCTGTGTTAGTGCGTAGGATTTGAAAATTTCCTTTCAAGCTCATTTTCTTTAGTACCGCATTCGAATCGGTAACCCATTGGCACATTGGGCATCATATGAGACATTTACGTGTGTCTGGAGTAGCTTATTGCCCGAGCAGTTTGTACTGAGTAAGACAAGATTATTTAATTCGAGATCAGTGCAATCTGAGTATATGAAGTAAGGTAAAGAGCTAAGACCATTGTTTGGTTCAGAATAAGGTGATACTCCTTGCCAGGAGTATAAAACTAATGAATTGTTGTCTCGGTGGTGGCTAAGAATGTATACGGATCTCATCTGTCATGTCACTATTGTAAGAGTTTGCACAAGGCATGTGTATGACATGCAAAGCATAAAACGTGTAGGGATTCCTTCTAAGCGATCAGATAAGAGAGTTTCAGATGAGTAGGGAAATTTTTGAATATATCTCTTTGAATGAATGGATACTTGATGGGTGCATGTATTCGCACGGTAGAACTGGGATCAGGTATGATGATTTGTGTGTTATATGGAGTTCTGATGCACGGGCTAAGTGGTGAAGTGCGTTAGAATATATTTTAGCAGAGTGATTTATATTTCAAAGAACCAACGGACAGCTGGGAAGGAGTACTTTCTTAATTGGGCATTTGTAATAGATATTAGTGCGGAGGTTGCTATGATTGATTCCATTCCGTTATTGAGGGATCTTTCAGATGCATTTCGTATGGCCGGCATGTAACCGGGTGAGATTGTGGATTTCAGTATTTATTTGATGCGGGGCACCATATCGTACTACTTCGGTAGGAGGTAATAAAAGGGGAAGTAGCGGCTTCGGTCTTCTTAGTATTGTGTTCGTTGGTAGGCCGATATGGCTGTGCATTGAGCTTGAGTTAACTTGGTTGACCTTGAGTTGTACTATTGAGGAATAGGTTGAGTCTCTCATTATTGAACTTGTTAATGATCTGAGGAAAACTATGAGTTGTTTTTCGATGTTGTGAGACATTGGGATTTGTTAGTTATGGGCACATGTGGTGCGGTTCCATTGAGAATTTATAGAGAAAGTCGAGCGAAAGAGTAATTGAGTGTTGCTCGGTGTATGGAGCATTGGTTATGGTCTATCGGGTTGTGTGTTTTGTGTTCTCTGTTTCACCGTAGGTGTAATGAATTGTGTTATTTTCAGACATCAAATGTGCGTGGTTGTTAATTTTGATTATAGTGGCTTGAGGTACTTCAGGTAACGGTGTTGGGGTAGGATCACGCATTGTAGCGAGGCTATGGGAGTTATGACCTTTTGGAGGAGATTCAGGCGTTCGACTTCTATGATGTGAGATGGGGTCTCAGCCTTGTATTGTAAGGGCGTTGATGAGCTTCAGGTACAACTCTTTCGTTGGAGTCATTTGACATGATTTGAGTGTGTCCAAATCATCATTTCTTACTGGTGCGTGTATTATGCAAGATGTGGTTTCAGGAATGGTTGATCTGAGAGATGATTATGGTTATAGCGTGTTTCCTCCATTGTTGGCAGTATAGGGATGTGTTGGAATAAGGCTTTAGCTAAGAAGAGGTTCTCTGCTGGAAATCGGTAGCAGGGGACAACTACTGTGAATAGAAGTTAAGGTTCCAAGTGTTTGGTTTAGGCGGTACATCATATGTTTTCACTTGAGGGTGCAGGTATGGGTTATTATAGTTGGTCCGGGTTTACTCTGAGTTCAGATGTGTATTTTCGATCTGGTGTATGATTTTTAGAAGTGCGGCGTGGTTCTATGGTTAGGTTATAGATTAAATGGACTGTGAAAGCTCGGTTGTAATGTGTTATTGGGTCTATGTGAGATAGGATGACGAGTGATCACCCCGGGTATATGATTGGTAAGATCATTCAGCTATTGGATGGCTTCTATAACAACTCTCGATACTCTAGCGGACGAGCATTTATTTAAGTTGGGGAGAATGTAACAACCCGACCAGTCGTTACGGGAGTTACCGCCGCGTTTTCTTAATTTTTATACCTTAATATGCTAATTTATATGTGTTTGGAGAGTTAGAAGCAAATCGGAGAGAATTTAGATAGAAATAAGGCCATAAACCTCTTTATGAGAAGAATAGTTTGGAAACATCAACCGAATGTTGACCGATGAGTTGGATAGCCCTGAATATAATTCTGATGATTCGACTAATTTCGGGCGATCATTTATGACTTAGGAGAGCAATCGGAATCGAATTCGGAGGTCCGGTGTAGATTTAGGCTTGAATTGGCTAAGGTTGAATTTTGGCAAAATCTGAATGGTTGGTGAGATTTTGATTCGTGGCTCGAAATGAAATTCTGAGAGTTGCACTAGATCCGTTAGATGATTTTGGATATGCATGAAAACGTTTAGGTCATTCAGAGGTGTTTAGGTCGGGTTTTAGATCGAATGTTAGTTTCGGAAGTTTTAAAGAAACTTAGGATTGAATCTATGTGGAATTGATGATTTCGATGTCTATGATTCTGTTTTTAGGTTACGAGCAAGTTTGAATGAAGTAATGTGATGTATTTTTGCTTTTGGTTGAGGTCCCGGGGGCCTCGGGATGATTTCGGATGCCCAACAAGAATTTTTAGTTAGAAAAATGCAGCATAAATAGCAGTAGAAGCTGCCCGTGATTTTCTTCATTGCGATCACGAGCATGGGGCTGTGATCGCATAGAAGAGAAATTGGGAAGCCAGGATTTGCTCTATGCGATCGCGTGAAGAGGCCTGCGATCGCATAGGCTATCGCGATCGCGTAATGGACCTTGCGATCGCGTAAGAGAGTAAATTGGTTCACTACGATCGCAGATTGACTCCTGCGATCGCGTAAGGTAAAAAGAGTGCCTGGGAAAAAAATTGCTCATCGTGATTGCGTGCAGGGTGCCGTGATCGCATAGGGTAAATTCCAGGTCTGACCGAGGGGTTTAATAACAGAACCCCAGCAAGCAAAACCTATTTTTTCATAAAAACTAAGCGCTTTGGAGAGCTTTTGGACGAGAAGTAAGAGGGTTTTGTCAGGAAAACATTGGAGGTAAGTTTCTTGACTCAAAAACACGATTATATGCTAGAATTAACATCAAAATTCATGAAATTGGGCAGAAATTGTGAAGAACTAGGGCCTAGATTATGAAAACAAATTTTTGACTTTTGAAAGGCCATTCGAACTCCGATTTCGATAAATTTTATATGCACGGACTCGTGGCAAGACGAGGAATCCATTGGTATGAATTTCAGAATATTTTGAGAAGTGACCCCGGGGCCAAGGTTTTACCAACTTGGTGCATTATTGCGTATTTCAAGTAAATTAGATTGGGTTATGTTTCATTGACCCATATTAATATAATAGCTGTGATTTTGACTAGATTCGATGCTCGAGGCGGCAAACAAAGGGAAAGGGCATCTCGGACGAGTCCACGGCCGGTTAGATGTGAGTAGTTAGTGTATATGGTAGCCTTAGGGTTCGAAACCCCGGCTCGCACCCCGTGGCAGGTGCGGGATTGATTATGACTGGGGATTGAGACTTGGTCCATCCCTGAAACGAATTACATGATATATGTGGTTGAAACACACACTGTGTTAGATATATTTGTGGGCTGTAAGCCATGTTTGTGGCCTTGTGCCAACCTGTAGTATCCCTAGGTGATAGATATATATGTGACAGCTCGATTTGCTTAATCACTTATCTCTGTCCTGGTTTGAAATCACCATGTTGAAATGCTAAGTCACCTATTCTTGGAAAATTAAATATAAATTAAATTATTATCATTATTAATGAACTGCAACCTGGAGATAAATAATTTGAATTGTTGTGTGACTCATATGCATGTTCTGGACTAAGGATGGATCGGGCTGCACGCCGTAGCAGATGATGTAAAGGTTGGGCTACATGCTACAACATATGATATATTGCGCTTGGGCTGTAGGAGCCCCTCCGGAGTCTGTACACACCCCCAGTGAGCGCCGTCAATGTTAAATGGACCAGGCTACGCACCGTAGCGGTCATGTGCATTGCATTGCTTTTTTATCTGTGAATTATCTATGCTAATTATGATGTGTTGTTATTACTAGTTCGTAGGAGGTATCAGACTGTTGTTTAGCTTTTCTTTGTGGAATTCTGTAGTTTCCTGCTTTCAGCTATTGATGTATACTTTTTTTTCACTGAGTACTTAGTACTCACCCCTACTCCCTCCACCTTTGTGTGCAGATTCTAGTACACAGGAGGGTTAGACGAGCACTCCAGCTTCTATCAGAGTTATTTCGGGTTGCTGAGGTAGTTGCCGGCATTCGCAGAACCTTGCTTCTATTTCCATTAAGTTATTATATATGTTTTAGACTTGAGTATTTCATTCAGTATTTCTATTACTATTCGGTTTTGTTTAGAGGCTCTAGACTCGCGACCTCATATCTTTGGGAGTGTTATTTCGTTATTCGCACTTCTTAGTATTATTGGAGTATCTATTGACTCATATAATCTTCTTAAGTTGTCCTTTTGGGATTGGTTTTCTATTTGAAAACAGTTTGTTGGTCTGGCTGGCCTAGCTTAAGTGTTTGGCGCCACCACGACCGGATTTGGGTCGTGACACATATTTTCTACGAATTTTTTGAGACCGTCAAATCACGGGTCCGGGTCCGTTTACCAAAAATGTTGACCAAAGTCAACCATATCAATATTAATATCAAAATTCTTCAAAATTTTCACATATTTCAATATAAAAATTTTCCAACTTCGCGCCCAGACTGTGCACATAAATTAAGGCAACTATAAATGAGCTTTTTAAGGCCTCAGAAGATCAAAATGATTGAGAAAACAAGTGATGACTCTTTGGGTCATCACACTTGATGAGCGTGCACAGTTCGGGAGTGAAGCCGGAAAGTTTTTGTGTTAAGATATATGAATTCTATGGAAAATTTGATGAATTATGATATTATTATGAATATAGTTGACTTTGGTGAACATATTTGGTAAACAGGCCCGGACTGGTGATGTGACGGTCCAGGGAGGTCCGTAGAAAGATATGGGACTTGGGCATGTACCTGGAGTCGAAATCCGAGGTCCAGAACCCCAGTAAAAGAATTTTTCTGTTAAATTGTTTTTTGAAATTAATAAGGAAAAATGAAAATGAAAATGAGTTGGAAAATATAGGTATCGGGCTTGTATTTTGGTTCTGATTCCCGGTACATGTCTTAAATATTGGTTAAGCGATTCCTGTGAAGTTTTGTTGAAATCGGACATCGTTTGACGTGTTTCAGACCTTAAATAGCTAAAGTGATAGCTTCACGGACAAGGCTAAAGCTGTAGAAGCTCCAAGAAGGCCATTCACGATGTCTCAAACTAAGGAGAAGCGAGACAAGATTATTGGGCTTCAATGGGAGATCAAGAAGGCACTAATGGTGGAACAAGATCTACAAAATTATGTAGAGGATTTAGCTAAGTGCTACACTCATTTCGTGGTCCAAGTCCAAGTCCAAGAGGAGGTTGATTAGAGTCCAAGCACCAGTCATAAAGGCACCTGAATTAGGAACCTAAACTTTCCTAGCTTGTTAGGATATATTTATTGCTTTCCTAGTTAGTTACTTTTAATAGTTTCCTTTTTCCTAAGATTGGTAGAATTACTTTCCAAGATTGACTTGGTTTTGGTTTCCTAGCATTTTTCCTTTTCCTATTTTAGTTGGACTTGTTGTCCAAAGTAGTTTAGGACTTTATTTCCTAATATCTGAGGATAATTTCATGGATCACCCTCTATATAAAGGGTTATCTTCTTTGTTTTTAGGTAGATCATTCAGATTATTATCAATAGAACTTGTGACATTTTTCTTGCACTCTTGTGTGGCTACTCTTGGATTTATTCTTCAATCTTCAAGACTCAACTTAAGGTGGTAAGAATTAAACCCTTTTTCGAAATCTTAGATCACTTCTAGGTATTCAAAAAAGGTGATAAGTTTAGTCTTATTGTTGTTCTTATTATTCTAAAGGGTCGGGTTTCACAATCTATTTCTTGTTATTAATTTCTACCAAAGGCGATTAGTTCTTTGTTATCTAATTGTTGTTGTTAGGATTCAACTTCAAGAATAGACTTCTTGAATTCAAGAAACTCTTTCGTGAATTGAATCTATCTTTAATTTTTGTCTTTTATTCTTTTCTTTATTTTCTTTTAGCTTCCGCACGTTTCTTGTTTTTCTTTAGTAATTTTTGAATCCCTATCGTGTTGCTATCATAAAGTTAGAAAATTATGAACTTTGAAAGGAAACCTTGAGTTTTGGGGGTTGATTCTTTGTTTTTGATGTTATTTTAGCGATTTGATCGCTCGAACCAGTTCGTATGATGTTGTTGAGTTAGTGTGTGCATTTAGTTAGGAGCCACGGGAGCTCGGGAGTGTTTCAGAGGTGGTTCGGGGTGTTTTTGGACTTTAGAGACTGGTAGATTTTCTACAATTTTTACACAGAGGTTTTCCTCTACGCGATCACGGCTTCATCCACATGATTGCGGCTTCATCCATGCGATCGCACTGCCTTAGCTTCTTCTTCAACACGATCGCATCCCTTATTCACGCGATCGCATAAGTTCCCAACTTTCCTCTCCGCGATCATAGGCCATATCACGCGATCGTGTAGAGCATCTGACCATCCCAGCAAAAATCCTCCTACGCGATCGCATCCTCTCTCAAGCTATTGCGTAGACCACATAAATTCCCCTCCGTGATTGCATCACTTTTCACGCGATCGCGTAGAACAAAATTTCGCCCAGTGATTTTCTTAAAAGACAGAACAGAACACAGGGTTATTCACACAAAATATATACGGGTCTTCCTCCTTCACTCTCCATTTTCAATCAATAAGCTCCCATACCTCCATAGCTCCTTGGGTAAGTTTCCTAACATTATTTCTTCATTATTTCTTCATTAAATCATAGTTAATCCCAGTCTAATTCATGAATTCAAGGTGGAAATTGGGGGTTTTGGGTAGAACTAGGGCTTGTGGGATTTTGGTTGTTCCAACCTCAATTTGAGGTCGGATTGTGAAACAAATCGTGTATTCTAACTCGTGGGGTTATGGATGATTGGAATTAGGTCCGAGCCTCGAGTTTGGACCATATGGGCCCGATGTCGGATTTTGCTATTTTTGGTAGAATGATGGGAATTTCATTTCTAGGCTATGGGATTGTGTTATTGAGCCCTAATTGATGTTATTGGATTGAAATTGACTAGATACCACTATTTCGGAGTCGAATTCTAGAGGAAAGGTGGTGCTAGAGGATTGATTGCTATTTTCGGACCGATTTACGTGTTTGATCTAATCCTTGCTTGAGGGAATAAGGCTAGAGTATTATTTTTGTTATGTGCTAAATGATCGAGTGCGGTGTATAGGCATGGTGACGAGTATCTATACACTGGCGTCTAGCATGACCGTGAGTCTTACTTGTACTTGCCTTGGAGTATATTTTGAGAATCATTCTAAGTAAATGAAGAATTCTACGTGATGAGTTAGTTGAGGAATTATTTATGAAAATATGAGACTTCTTGGAGAATTGGCTCAAATGGTAATAAATTTTTATAAAGTCAAAGTTGTAAGTATTATTAAGAACATGCGGTTAGATCCGTTGCCGGGACGAGTAGATTTTGATTGTTGTTGCTCCCTTGTTCAGTCGAGCGTTATATGTAACCTCCACTATATTATTATTATTGGGATTGTGTGGCATTCCGTCCACTATATTATATTATTGGGATCGTGTGGCACGCCGTCCACAATATTATAATTATTTGGATCGTGTGGCATGGCATCCACTATATTATATTATTAGGATCGTGTGACACGCAGTCCACTATATTATATTATTGCGATCATGTGGCACGCCGTCCACTATAATATATTATTGGGATTGTGTGGCACACCGTCCACTGTATTATATTATTGGGATCGTGTGGCACGTCGTCCACTATATTATATTATTGGGATCGTGTGGCACGCTGTCCACTATATTATGATTATTGGGATCGTGTTGCACGCCGTCAACTCTATTATATTATTGGGATCATGTAGTATGCCATCCACTATAACCACTTATGAAAGTAAAGGATTTGATTTTGGTTTAATGATGTCACAGATGACCTGTTTTCCTTTCAGTTGTATACTTCACATAAAATTCTGTTGTTCTTTCTGTTATTGTTGTATCCATATATATCTGCACAGGTTGGTTTTAGTAAGTCTTGTCTAGCCTCGTCACTACTTCACCGGGGTTAGGCCAGTCACTTACTAGCACATGGGGTCGGTTGTGCTGATGCTACACTTTCTGTGCTTTTTTGCATAGATCACAGCATTGGAGCAGCTTACGGTCAGTGGCAACAGTAGGATATTATTGGGAGTTTTCATCAGCTTCAGAGACTCTCGAGGTAGCCTAGCCGGCATTCGCAGGCTGAAGTCCCTATCCCCTTATTTCAATTTTTTTTATTTTATCAGAACAAACTTATGTACTTTTATTTCATTCAGACTTTTTTGTAGTACTCTTTAGTAGTCTGTGAGATAGCGACACCAGGTTTTGGGGTAGTGTTATGTTTAATATTTTTTCCGCATTTGATTCTTCTTTATTGAATTTCTAAAAAGTTTTCCGCAATGTTTAATTATTGTTAGTATGTTCTGTTGTTAAGGATTGACTGGCCTAGCTTCGATAGTAGGCGCCATCACGACTCCCGATGGCGGGAAATCCGGGTCGTGACAAGTTGGTATCAAAGCTCTAGGTTGCATAGGTCTCGCTACTCACGGACAAACTAGGTAGAGTCTGAGGGATCGGTACAGAGACGTCTGTATTTATCCCTCAGAGGCTACAGAGTTAGGAAAAATTTCACTTTTAATCTTTCTTGTCGTGCGATTCTATTTCTCAAATACTAATTGTCCTTCTACCCTGTTCTTTCGCAGATGGTGAGAACACGTGATTCATCTTCCATCGCACGGCAGCCCGAGCCCACAGCTACACGCGCGAGGGGTAGAGGTCGAGGTCATGCCAGAGGCCGAGGCCAGGGCAAAGCGCAGCCCCAGGTAGCCGTTCCAGAGGTGGAGCCTCATGTTGACCATGATGAGAAGGTTCCAGCCCCAGCAGTATAGGCGGGCCCAGCTCAGGCCACAGGAGGAGTTGTGATCACCCCAGAGTTTCAGGATGCTATAGTCAGACTAGCAGGCTTTATGGAGAGTGTTTCTAGAACGGGTTTGTTACCAGCTCAAGCAGCCACTTCTCAGGCTGGAGGAGGGGTTCAGACTCCTGTTGCAAGTACCCCAGAGCAGGCAGCTCCTTAGGCCAATGCCCTAGTGATTCAGCCAGCTATGGCAGTTCAGTCAGGTATTCCAGCACAGGCCGGTGATGGAGCGGCCATGACTTCTAATGCTTTATAGAGAGTTGATCGGTTCTCCAAGCTATTCACTACCACCTTCAGCGGTGCTTCGTCTAAGGATCCCCAGGATTTTCTATTCAGCTGCCATGAGATTCTCAGGACCATGGGCATAGTAGAGACTAATAGGGCCGATTTCTGCACTTTCAGGCTTACAGGATCTGCCAAGACTTGGTGGAGGGATTTGTGTTTATCCAGACTAGCAGGGTCTCCGGCTTTGTCATGGGACTAGTTTGCGGAGTTATTCTTGGAGAAGTTTCTCTCCGTCACTCAGCGGGAGGCACTTCGCAGACAGTTTGAGCGCCTTCAATAGGGCACTATGACAGTCACTGAGTACGAGACCAGGTTCATTGACTTGGCATGCCATGTAGTAGTAATACTCCCTACAGAGCGGGAGAGGGTCCGTAGATTTATTGATGGGTTGATCCAGCCAATCTGCCTACAGATGTCCGTGGGAGTAGGCAGTGATATTTCTTTCCAGGAGGTGGCTAATGTTGTCCGCAGAGTTGAGATGGCCCTCACACGAAGAGGTAGTCAGATATCAAATAAGAGACCTCTCCATTCTGGTAGATTCAGTGGTACGTCCTCTGGAGGTAGGGATCCTTATGGTAGGGGTCAGGCACCGAGGCCCTTTCAGTTAGCTCTTCAGACTTCTCATGGTAGTTCGGGCAGTGGTGGTCACCAGCAGTATCAGTCAGATCAGCACCCTATCAGTGCACCCCCACTCTGTTATTCTCACCAGTAGAGAACTTGTTATACATGTGGTAATTCGAGGCCTATTGCCAGGTTTTGTCCTTGAGCTTCGGGTAATTCTCAGCAGCAGGGTCCTCGCTCCATGATTCAGGCAGCAGGTGATTCACAGCCTGCCCAGCCAGCTAGAGGCGAGGGTAGAGATCCTAGAGGAGGAGGCAAGGACCGTAGGGGTGGTGCTCGGACCGGTAGACGTAGAGGTCAGCCAGCGGTTGATCACCATAGAGATGCAGCTTAGAGGGGTGGGGCCCAGCCCCATTTCTATGCTTTGCCACCCATGCCAGAGGCTGAGTCTTCTGATGCGGTTATTACAAGTATTATTCTGGTCTATGGCAGGAGTGTTTCAGTGTAATTTGACCCCGGGTCTACATTTTCATACATGTCATCTTATTTTGCACCCTACCTGCCTATGCCTAGTGTTGCTTTGGGTATTCCTGTATATGTATCTATACCAGTGAGTGATCCTATAGTGTTTGATCGGGTCCATCGTTCCTGTATAATGGTGTTTGAGGGTCTTGAGACCTATGTTGACCTATTGCTTCTAGACATGGTGGATTTTGATGTCATATTAGGGATGGATTGGTTGTCCACATATAATGCGATCTTGGATTGTCACGCCAAGACTGTGACCTTGGCTTTATCGAATATGCCCCGATTGGAGTAGAGAGGGTCACCCGAAGTGTAATTTCTTATGTTAAGGCTCGATGTATGGTCGAGAAGGGGTGTCTAGCATATATTTGCTTATGTTCGCGACTCCAGCTAAGAGGTTCCTTCTATTGACTCTGTCCCTGTTGTTTGGGAGTTTCCAGAGGTATTTCTTTCAGACCTGCCGGGTATGCCACCTGACAGGGATATTGATTTTTGCATTGATCTGGCCCCAGCCACGCAGCCCATTTCCATTCCATTGTATCGTATGGCCCCGCCAGAGCTGAAAGAGCTCAAGGATCAGTTGTAGGAATTATTGGAGAAGGGTTTCATCAGGCCTAGTGTTTCTCCCTAGGGTGCGCCAGTTTTGTTTGTGAAGAAAAAGGATGGTTCCATGCGGATGTGTATTGACTATCGACAGCTGAACAAGGTAACAATTAAGAACAAGTATCCACTGTCGAGGATTGATGGTTTGTTCGACCAGTTGTAGGGTGCACAGGTGTTTTCCAAGATAGATGTGAGATCGGGTTATCACCAGCTGAGGATTAGGGCATCTGATGTCCCTAAGACAGCATTCCGCACTCGGTATGTGCATTATGAGTTCTTTGTCATGTCATTTGGGTTGACCAATGTCCCAGCAGCATTTATGCATTTGATGAACCGAGTGTTCAGGCCTTATTTAGACTTGTTCGTGATTGTCTTCATTGATGATATTATTGTGTACTCCAGCAGTCAGGAGGAGCATGAGCAGCACCTCATAGTGGTTCTTCAGACTCTGAAGGATAGCCAGTTGTATGCCAAGTTTTAAAAATGCGAGTTTTGGTTGAGTTCAGTGACGTTTCTGGGTCATGTCATATCAGTTGAGGGTATATAGGTAGATCCAAAGAAGATTGAGGCAGTTAAGAATTGGCCTCGACCAGCTTCAGCGACATAGATTCATAGTTTCTTGGGGTTAGCTGGTTATTATCGTCGGTTTGTGGAGGGATTTTCATCTATAGCTGCCCCAATGACTAGGTTGACCCAGAAGGGTGCCCATTTCAGATGGTCAGACGAGTGCGAGGAGAGCTTTCAGAAGCTCAAGACAGCTCTGACTACAGCACCGATATTGGTTTTGCCCATATGTCCAAGGCCTTACACTGTCTATTGTGATGCTTCCTGTGTTAGTCTTGGTGCGGTATTGATGCAGGACGACAGGTTATTGCTTATACTTCGAGGCAGTTGAAGATCCACGAGAAGAACTACACAGTCCATGATCTAGAGTTAGTAGCCATTGTTCATGCCTTGAAGATTTGGAGGCATCATTTATATGGTGTGACGTGTGAGGTGTACACAGATCACAAGAGTTTGCAATACTTGTTCAAGCAGAATAAGTTGAATTTGAGGCAGCAGAGGTGGTTGGAGCTATTGAAGGACTATGATGTTACTATCTTATACCATCCAGGTAACGCCAATGTAGTGGCAGACGCACTGAGCAGAAAATCAGCCAACATGGGTAGTCTTGCATATATTCCGGTCAGCCAGAGACCACTTGCCTTTGATATTCAGGCCTTGGCCAATCGGTTAGTGAGGTTGGACATTTCAGAGCCTAGCCGTGTGTGAGCACGTGATTTTTGCCCTAAGCAATAAAATTCCAAAATTAAAATAAATAATATTTTTGTGTGCAATTACATGTCTATTTGAAATAAGATGCATTTGTGTGTGTGAAAAATTAGAAAATTAAAAAAAATAGGTTGAGTACAAGTATTACAATTAAAGGAATTTAAAAGGAAAATAAACAAAAATGCAATAACACCGGAAATTAGAGAAAAATAGCAAAAGATATCAAAAAATATCAGAAAAATTGGAAAAAATAGGAAATTGAATAATTGAAAAGAATATAAAAATAGAAAATAAAATACAAAAAGAAAATACCATAAAAATAATTAAAATATGAAGAAAATGCACAAAAATACAGAAATGGGCCAAATACTAGCCCAAATGCAAATGGCCCAAGTCAAAATAGAGGTCCGGTCCAGTCTTTATACAAGAAACAATCTCAGTCATTCATCCCTTTAAATCCAACAGTTGAGATTTTATCCGCAATTAATTAATTAATAAGATTTTTAAGGAATTAATCTGGGTCATCCATCTGCGAGATCTGACGGATATGAATGAGTCTTCATTTTAATTGGAACGACAATGTTTTGGGGCATTTAATCCTGGCCATTGATCTCAATAGATCTAAGAGCCAGGGATCAGTCAAACGTACCAGGTATAAAATCCTGGTCTCTCTTCAGAGACCGGCTATTCCATTACACACATAACTCTAGCCGTCTTCATCTCCATCTTCTTCTTCTCGAAACTTCGCCAGCTATGGTGACTTAGTCATCTCTCATGACCATCTCCGGCCACCTCCTACCTCCCAAACCTCCCTTTTCTTGTTTCTCCACCACAAACCACCCAAGAAACCCCGAAAACCCTAGCTTCTTGAAATTCCGGTCATCGGAGTTCTTCTGCGGTGACCACAACCTATGAGACTGGCTCCCAAACTAACACCAGTGAACCCTCACCTCCTGATCTATCACCCATACAAGCCGTTTCCCTGGAATATCACTCCATCTGTTTGAATCTTCAAAAACATGTCGCCGGAACACTAACTCCGGTCGACCCAAAACCTAACCCTAGATCAAAACCCCCTTTTAAACACCCTTGAACCCGTCGCTGCTGATAAAATCAAATGAAAGACTTAAACTTGAAGTCTGAAAACAAAACTGGAAAAAGAAAGAAAAAGAACAAGAAAAAGGAAAACATAAATGGGAATAGCTCGGGAGACATATCCTGCAAAGCTAAGTTTCCCTACCCTTTTTTACTTTCTGTCTTTATGTTTTTGTGTTCTTCTTTGCTATCTTCTGTTTACATGATTCATCTTCATCTCATTTCTGTTTAGCATGCTTTTATGTCTAAGTTCTTTTTCTTTTAGTCGTTTAACTAATTGCATGTTTAGATTAGTTTCATTCCTTCAAATAATCTCTGTTTTAACTGTTTCTCTTTTAGTAATATGCTTCTTTGGGTTTCTTTGACAATCATGACTATTATACTTAATCAAATATACCCGAGTATGTTAGGGTTTCTATTAGTCTTTGACATGAGAAATTCTGATTATGCCTTCTTTGTGTTCAATTGACATAATATGCTTGAAATCTGAATTATGAGTCTGTTTGATTGAAATTCAACAATATTCAAATTTCCCCTCTGAGTTTTGGTTAAATGGCAAATAATTCTGATTTTTGTGGTTATGTGTGCAATTTAACGTAAAAGGGCTATATCCACAATAATTTTGTGTTATTGGACTGTTATTAAGCGTAATGTATTTAGGGATATAGGTTGTAGTTGAAATAAGTAATAAGAGTGGTCAGTTTTGTAACTGACCAACTCTGTAATTCTTTAGTTCTAATTTCAATGGCTAAGTTCTGAAATTGGCCAATTTTGTAATAATCAGACTTAAGTCTGAAACTGGTTAAGCTTTGGAAGTCTTATCCAATTCTAATTATCTAGTGATAACTAATTGACTAAGTTTGCAAAGCTAAGTCCACAACATTGGTCTGGCTAAACTTTAAAGAGTATAGACTTGGGAAATAAGCAGGCTAGTCCTGCAAATTAACCCTAATACAGAAAAAGGAAAAGAAAATAGGCTAAAATTGAAATAAAATTGAAGTTCAAATCTGGCCAAGTCTTAAATGACTTATAAATATTGGCCAGAAGTTAAATAAACAGCATGCCTAGACCTGGACAAGGTCGGGTAAATAGTAATTGCCATTAAGGGTATAATAGGAATAGAAAATGGAATAATTGTGGATTTAATAGAGCCTATGAGGACCTTTAAGACATTTAGACTTCTGATTTCTGCAATATTGCACAAAACTAAGGGTATAATGGACCCAAATAAAAGGCAACTTAGTAAATAACCTTAGCAAGTGGGGGTATACTAGTAAAACACCCCAAAAAGAATCAATTAGAACCTTCCAACACATGCTGGAAGGCAATTTCAAATCTGAAAATGGTAGCTAAGTGTAACAATTGAAAGAATTCATGGGAGGAAACTAGAAATAACTTTTCAAATTTCTCCACAAAATTTTCGCCAACTTTACCTATAAATAAACACCATTTGAGCCTGATTAAGGGCTGGATTTTTGAACTAAAATTCATATATATATTTTTGAAATAGAAATTCAGATATACACATATAGATATATAGAGGAAATTGTGCCTGGTTTTAGTTGAAGCTATTTACTGGAAGCTGTAGGAAATCTTCTGCTGGTTTTACTGGTCTTCTACTTCTCTTCTGCTGGGTATTTGCTTTGCTATTCTCTGGGGATTCAATTTGATTGCTGAAACTCACTCCTATTCCTGTTGCATTATCTGTTGTGGTCTATCTGCTATTTCCTGCTTATTCTCCCTTAGACTCATTGGCATTTTCTGTTGCCGAATCAGGTACACAGTCTCTATTCGAGCAATGTAACTGAAGATGATTTGAAGAAATGAAAAGCCTGATTCGAATTTGAAAGCCTTTCTGTTATTTGTTTTTCTTATATTTAGTGTATAAGTAGTTAATTTGTAATTCTGATAGGAAATAATTGTATAATTAGCTCTTTTGAGGCACAAACTGGTGCTGAAAACAATGTAATAGAGTAGTATGTAGATTAGAGTAGTAATAGTAACCATAATCACCTAGTTAATTAAAATAGGTTAATAATTAAATTTGGTACGAAGTAAATCTGCAAATGAGTAGATAATTGACAATATTAACATGCAGTAGCTATTTTAATTCGGTAATACTTAGTTTAATCAGAACACTATTAGTAATGAATAAGTCATGTGTTTTAACGATATTCTAGTATAAAGTGACCTATCACGTAAATAATATAGTTCATGGTTTCATCATTCAATTAGTTCTGTGAAAACTACCAATAATTGAATTCAGCATGTTATTAAATAGTAATACCGATTAGCCTTAGATATTAAGCAATTAGATTCTGTAAGTTTAAAGCGGTTGTCAAATATAAGAACAAAAAACAATCTGTTAATTAGATTTCATTTATATTTAGTGTTTAAGGTCAGTGTTTAGTATTGTAATTCTGTATTACACTTCTTCTTATTTGAATAAAATAGTTTAAGTGATTATTTTTCTGAGTATCGATCCTTTGTATATTCAATGAGTTACGATTTATATTAGTCTTCTATGATTGAGTATGATCTGGGCCTAACATATTACGATGGCCCAGAGATATGTCAATACAACGTTGGGCTTTTGCTGAACAAGTTTCGTTAAGTTCCTGTGTTTCAATACCCAGGAATGTAAATTAATACGAATCAAGCCCAGTTCCAGGCCTGTGTAAATAGAAAATAATGGCCTGGATTTAAGCTCTGAAAAGCAATGAATTAGGAGAAAAACCAAAATAGAAACACATAGTATATACACTCTATGATTGAACTTTAAAATCAAATTGGGATGAGCCTCGCATTGAAAATGAAACAGCGGGGCCCCCAAATAAATAAGTAAGTTATATATGTTAGACTCGGAAAGGTTGCTAGATAATTTCACAACCTTTTCAAAATATTAAAAAACCGATAGAAGATTTAGGCACGACTAAAAAATATACTTTCCCTAATATGAGTGCACATTTGATGTGACTTAAATCGTAAATCCCGGCAAAGCCGAAACGTATTAAGGGTCACATGCATACTGGTTGCGGTGTGATTCAAAATACGTTTTCTCGACATCGTAATTCGTAAATATATTAAAGTTGAAACACGTACATATTGTTAAAAGGCATGTAATAAGTCATATGAAACCGAAAATGACAGTTGAGCGACCTTGCTAAAACCACGGAATACGGGAGTGCCTAACACCTTCTCCCAGGTTAACAGAATTCCTTATCTGGTTTTCTCGTTGCATAGACTGATAAAAACAGAGTCAATTTCCTCAGATTCGGGATCAACCGGTGACTTGGGACACCATTATCTTCCCAAGTGGCGACTCTAAAATTATAAATAAAATCCTGGACCGATTATCCTTTATTTTGAAAAACTCCTCCCTCGTTGTTATTATATCCTTCCCGGGGTATTCATAATATCGAGGTATACCTTATTCTCCTGATCGTGAATTAAACAAAAAGGTAGTAAAAGGGGAGGTGTGACAGCTCTGGCGAATCCGCTGGAGATAAGCAACCCAGAACTTCGGCTTCAGGGTTTAAGAATTCGAGCTCGTTAGAATTGCCGTTCTCAGTATTATTTGACTTTGTTATATGCTTTGAACAACATTCTACGTGTTTTATCGCTTTGATATTATGTGGATTGTATATATAAATTGTGCCAAAAACACTTCTCTTCTCTACCCCCGGGGATGTGCTTACTGGTTGAGACTCCCTTTTCTGTTAAGTTATACCCAAAATAAGAAACAGCGGCCGGATAAGTTACAAAGCCGAATGACCCCGCGGGTCACCGGTACATAGCCCCCTCCTTGATCCGAGTTGTCCACTCGGGTACACGCTCTAGCATTCTATGAAACCCTAAGATATTGAACATAGGTCTAGGACGATTATTTGCACCATAACTGACTTAGGGGACTCAACATAGGGGTTGGGTCCGTCTAGGACAGGTGACACGGTAATTAAAGACTGAGCATATTATATATTGCATTTTTAATTGTCTTTGATCATTATGCGGACCGGCAAAATTTCCGAGAAAATAGAAAGAGAATATTCTGGAAAAAAAAAGAGAGAAATATACTGTCAAAAGAGTTGTTAGAAATTTGAAAGAAAAATTGAAAAAAAATAGGAAAGAACATTGTTGTTAAAATAATTGGTCAAATAATCTGACCGAACTACGCAGGTTTGATTCTCGCCATTATGTGGGATACGTATGCAACTCTTGAATGGGTCCAACCACCCTTTTAGAAAATGACCAAAATAATATTTTAATAATCGAGGTGATCGCTATTTTTGGAAATAGCCGAATGTTCCAAAAGGCGGAAGGGTGTATTGGCAAAAATGGCCACTTCGAAAATCATGTCTTTTTCTTTCTCAAAATAAAACCTGAGAAGGTTATAAAATGAAAATTGGTTTTGAAAAAATATTTTTCTTTTTCTAAATAAATCGCCTTTAATAAATGTGCAGGATGAGAACGATACAGAATGAACCCTTCACTTTAATGAACAAAATCCTTTTGAAGTTAAGATTATGGTGAAACGACATGGGACAGGAAGGACAAGATTGGGTCAAATGTTATTTGAAGGACCTTACGGGATTAATGGACATAATTTCCCGAGGCGATATAATTCGAGCACTTGTCACATGTTGGGATCCTGCACACAACGTCCTACATTTATTTGACTTCGAACTCACTCCTACTCTTGAGGAAGTTGATTACTATATAGGAAAAAATAAGGTCCCCTAAAAGAGAAATACCCGGTGCCTTCGAGAGCGATAACGGTGCACCGATTCCTCGGCTCTCTGAAGATTGCTCGAAACGTCCACAATGAGGATTTGGCTAATGGGTTCTGTTCCTTAAACTTTATCTCCAGTAGATATGGACATGTCGGGGGTTTCAATGACCCTACGAACAACCTCTGTAGTAAGTCAAACCGAGCCAAATGGGAGGAACATCGACGATTCTCTTTTCTGGTGGTGTTTCTCGGGCTAATCATATTTCCAAAAAAGGATGGGCACATTGATACAAGAGTCGCCACGGTGGCCAGCACTTTTCTCGTACAAGATAATTGTACTTTGGCCCCAATGATCATAGCCGATATCTACCATGCCCTTACAACATGTAAAGTAGGGCACAACTTCTTTGAAGGATGTAACTTGATTCTGCAAATTTGGTTGATAGAATATCTATGCTGCCATCCTTCGTTCTCAAGCTATGGGACATCTGAAAGAACGTGCCTTGAAGAATTCTATATGAGAACAAAATAAGTTAAGCTGCCGAAGGGAGCTAAAGGTTGGATTTCATATTTAAAATCATTGACCGACAGCCAAATCGATTGGGCATACGGATGGTTGCCCCTCGATGAGGTGATATACATGCCGACGGAAGGGTCACATTTCTTGATCATGGGCTTAAAAAGCATCCAGCCTTATGCACTGTACAGGGTCCTACAACAGCTTGGAAGATATCTTATACCGAAAGACGGGGACCTCAGTTTACAAGCAATAGAGATTAGCCCCGTGGACAATTCCTGGAAGCAAAGATTTGATAGATTTGGAATGAGTGTCAAAGTTTGAAGGCAGATACTTGGGTGGAAAATAGAGTTCAGGGAGAAGTATCGCCGGGTATGCCGCATGGTATCGCGGGGTATTGAGCATAATAGACCATTGAAAAGGCCTCGCATTCAAGATTTGGCCGAGCAGTCTAAGGAATACGGAAATTGGGTGGCCAAAGAAAATGAGTATAGAGCCAAGATTAGCTTGCTAGAGTAGCAGTTTCGAGATCTCCAATTCGAAAGCTGTTTACAGGTAGCATCTAACGAAGGAGAAAAGAAGCAACTGAAAAAAGAGAATGAGATCTTAAAGGCTCAAGTTGCAAAAATGAAAATTGCATCCGAGACCCCAGTTCGCCTAGCCCGAGACGAGAAATTGATTGAAAATCTTTGGCGCAAAGTAAATGACTACAGCTTCGATCTTGATAAAGAAGAAAAGGAGTTAGTCAGGATTCGGAAACAACTGACCAGAGATGCCGAGGAAAGAGCTAGAATGGTTCAGCAACTACAAGATAAACATGAAGTTGAGGTAGCTCGATTGAGAAAGAAAGTCATTACAGCCACAGTCAAAAGTAGCAAGATAATCCACGAGTTTGAGGAAGAAAGAGAGCATTGTTACACGACTATGGCTTGATTAGAATTCGAGTTACAACAACTACAGAAAGAGAACCAACAAACCTTAGACGCTCGAGCCAAACAGATCAGCAGGCTGCTTCAAGGAAAAGGGGTCATTCGAGAAAGAATTGTCCATATTTCTCAGTACATCACCAGAAAATGCCAGTTGTATGAAGATATGTCCCAGGCAATATTTGCATCAGCCGTAAAGTTCTTTGTAAAGTAAGTCATGTCTGATATAGATAAACTCTAAAGTGGATTGGCATATAGGCTCGCAGCAAGATCGAACGACGTCTCGCGGGCATTAGGAGCATTAATGTACTCATAGGGCATGTATTTTTGTATCTGTACTCCTTTTGCATTAGTAGCTCAACATCATTTTGTAATCAATGTTTTTGAGTATCAATGAAAAGTTTCAAAAGAAGTTGTTGCTAATCCTTTTTCCGCTTTATACTAATTGTCTGGGCGATAGGAAAATATGTAGGAACGAAAAAGTAAATTGAAAATGAAAAAAAAGTATAATAGAAAGAATTTTAAAAAAAAGAGAAAAAAAAGAATGAAAATAAAGAAAAAGAGAAAAAGAAAAGAGAAAAAAAAAAGAAAAAAAAAAGATGAATGAAAAAATGTAAAAGAGAGGGAAAGAAAAGACAATTGTTGATTCAGAATGGAATAAATGCCGGAATGATGCATATTGGTCAAGGGCAAAAGTTGTGATTATTAAATTTTACCCCTTTGTGAACTATTAACAAGTGTTGTTATTGATGAGTATCAGATTTCAGCTGGCAACTGGCATTCTGGCACAACATCGTTACAACACACGATCAAAACCTATGTCTAAGGCTGTGACCCAGGAGATTGAACCTACTATTATGGACCCAGTACAGGAAGAAGAGGTTGTGGATGTTGTGGGAATGAAAGAGGAGATGTATAAGCTAAAGCAGCAAATGTTGGAAATGTACCAAGCCTGGTCCAGGGGTCAACCTTTACCCACATATCCAGCCAATCCAGCATATATCCCTCCCGCAAATCCTAATCCTGAACCACCTACCATGAACTCATCCTCCATGTACCCAAATTACCAACACTACTATGCCACAACTTCACAGGTACCACCACCACTATCCAAACAGATTCCACCTCAACCACTACAGGTCGCCTCGGTGTATGTGGCACCACCACCTGTTGCTCTTCATAAATCGTCAAGTGAACCAGTGTTCCACGTGCAAGACGCACATTACTATCCGCCGGAGCTGACATTCAGGCAGCATGACTCCTATACCCTACTTATGGAGATGACGGAAGAAAATCCCGTCAGGAACATGGAGCAAGAGGAAATGGCACAGAATATGAGAATTTTAGAACAATCTTTCCGTAACATACAAGGGCTAGGAGGCCAAGTGAGTGTCGCATATAAAGATTTGTGTTTGTTTCCAGAAGTACAGCTCCCAATTGAATTCAAGCTACCTTAGGTCGACATATACGATGGACACAGGGATCCGGTAGCCAATCTTAGGGGTTATTGTTGCAAGATGCGTGGCGCAGGGGGAAGAGATGAACTATTGATAGCGTATTTTAGCCAGAGTTTGAGCGGTTTTGCGCTAGAGTGGTATACACGTCAGGATCTCACTAGATGGTTTAGCTGGGATGATCTAGCTCAGTCATTTGCTAACCACTTCTAGTACAACTTGGAGATAATTCCAGACAGGCTGTCGCTAAAAAAATGGAAAAGAAGCCCGGGGAAAGTTTCCCAAATACGACTTTAGATGGAGAAAACAAGCGGCACGAGTAGATCATCCTATGAAGGAGACAAAAATGGTGGATTATTTTTTGCAGGCCTTAGAGCCTACTTACTATGGTCATCTCGTATCATCTATCAGTAAAACTTTTAATGATGTGGTAAAAATGGGGAGTTTCGTAGAGGAAGGATTGAAAACCAACAAAATCATGAGCTTTTCGGCTATCAAGGCCACGAATCAGGTGATACAAACCGAAAATGGTGATCTATCGGTAAAAAGAAGAAGGAAGAGGTTGCAGTTGTTGAAAGAAGACCGTGGTCTCGGGACCAAAATACATACCATCACCCACCTCGCCCATACCAATCATACACAGCAGCACCTTACAACCCACCTCCACCATATTATCCACCCACTACCCCACATTACTTCATCCCACATGCTCAACATTACCCATCGCCTCCACATGTATGGCGACCCCAAACTCCATAAAATGTCTACCACACACAAAACACCTACCCACCTTCCAGAACATATAAGAATCCAAATAGACCCAGCTTCTGCCCAGATCCGGAAGTGAGAAATAGAGCCCAAACAAAGAAAACATCCACTCCACTGGGGGGTCTTACACCAGTCTCTATCACCGCCTGAAAGAGTTGGAGATGATAAGCCCAATTGAGCCAAAACTTCCAAACCCACCACCCGGAAACATTGACTAGTCAGTCAGATGTGAATATTGCTCCGGGTCATCGGGGCACGATACTGAAAAGTGTTGGCACTTGAAATCTGCTATACAGGAGCTCATTGACACTAGGAGGATCGAGGTGCAGGCTCCAGAGACTCCTAATATTACTCAGAATCCATTACCAGCTCATCATGAGACACATATGATTGAATTAGAGCAAGGAGAAAGCAGCAAGAAACCGTCCCAATCGGTGATGATTATAAAAGCCAATAGCAAAGTGGAGAAAGAGGTTGAGAAAGAAAGTGACAGCCGAGTTACCAGTGAAAAAGCCGCTAGTGGTTGAAACTATGAAAATTATGGTGCCAGGAGCTAAACCGTTGTTGACAGTATAAGGAGCATATGTGGAACCCGTAGTCATAAAATCGGTGGTGCAAATGCTTGTGGAAGATACTAAAGCCATACCTTGGAGCTACAACAAGGTCACAGTGATGTACAGGGGAAAGGAAGTTATAGGAGAGGTCAATAAAACACATGGCCTCACTCGTTCGGGGCGATGCTTTGCCCCGAAGAGTTAAGGAAAACGAAGGTGGTAAAGGAGTCATGTGAAGAAACCGGTTTCTGAAGAAGAAGCAGAAGAGTTTTTGAAGAAGATAAAAGCTTAAAACTATTCGATAGTAGAGCAGCTGAGAAAGACGCGTGCACAAATTTCACTGCTTTCAATGTTAATCCATTCAGAAGAGCACAGGAAGGCATTGTTGAAAATTCTGAACGAAGCACATGTCCCAGAGAAAATCTCAGTTTGCCATGTTGAAAAGATCACGAACAAAATTTTTTAGACGAACAAGATAACATTCTTGGATAATGAATTGCCAATTGAAGGGACGGAGCACAACAAAGCACTTTATCTCACCGTCAAAAGCGAAGAATCTGTGGTAAACAACGGGTCAAGTGCAAACATTTATCCACTCTCAACTCTGGGAAAACTGAAGATTAGTCCTAATAGAATCCATCGAAACAGTGTGAGTGTACGGGGGTTTGACGAAGGAAGCAAAAATAGTTTGGGAGACATTGTGTTGGAAGTCACCATTGGACTGGTGGACTTTTCCATGGAGTTCCATATTGGATGTCATTGTTTCTTATAATCTATTACTGGGACGTCCATGGATCCATGCGGCCAAAGGTGTACCATCTTCACTGCACCAGATGGTAAAATTCGAATGGGAACAGCAGGAAATTACAGTGCATGGAGATGAAGATGCTTGTAACACCATAATGCCTCTTGAAGAAATCGAAGGGTCCATGGGTGTATCAGGTGACGGATGTTGTGGTAGTTAACAAGATATCCGAAGGGGAGAGCATGCCAATTCCTGCAGTTGCACCTACAGTAGTAATGGTGGCTAAAGAAATGATTAGAAATGGGTTCGCACAGGGAAAAGGTTTAGGGATAGCCTTACAGGGAATAACACAGCCTGTCCATCTACCCGGAAATAATGATACCTTTGGCTTGGGCTTTAAACCTACTTATACCGACATCCAAAGAGCCAAAAGAATGAAGAGGAAAAGTTGGACCCTCCCGAAACCAATTCCAAAATTATCCGACACCCTCACTAGGCCTGGTACACGAAGACATTTGACAACTGCCGTGTCGAGATATGCTGAGATAAGGCCAGATGCGGAGCTTCTTGCAAGGTTTGAAATGTTGTTCGGGGATGTAAACATGTTGGAGATGGGTGAGGGGACTAGTAAGATGAATATCCAGTTCGTGGGACCCAGCGCTGCACTTAATAATTGGGAAGCTACTCCTCTTCTGACCAGGAGGGAGTTGTGGTAGTTAGCTTTCAAAAATATTTCATCTTTCCCAATGCTGTTTTATTTTGTAATCCCTACATCCCACTGGAATCAAATATATCCAACCTCTGTTATCTTTTGAAAAAAATTATCAATGAAATGCAATTTCTTCTTCTTTCTTCATTTTTGCCATATTTTTATTTTTCTCTTTTTGTACAGTTCAATATTCGCTGATTCTGATGATATGTCATGCATGAAGGATTCCCAGCCCAGTCTTGACAATCGAATAGTTATACAAGAGATTGAAAATGAAAGTGAAATAGAATATGAAGATGAGGAAACACTGGAGGAAATCAGTAAAGACTTGAATCAATATGAGGAAAAACCCAAACCAAACTTAAATGAGATAGAATCTATTAATATGGGGGGGTAAAGATAATGTCCGGGAAACAAAAATCAGTGTACACCTAGAAACTTCCCTCAGAGAAGAGCTAATAAAGTTATTACATGAATACAAGGACATATTTGTCTGGTCCTATGATGACATGCCCAGACTCATCACTGATCTGGTGGTACATAAATTGCCCATTTATCCGGAATGCCGGCCTGTAAAACAGAAGTTGAGAAAGTTCAAAACGGATATCAGCGTGAAAATAAAAGAAGAGGTGAATAAGCAATTTGAGGCGAAGGCCATACGAGTTACTAAGTACCCCACCTGGTTAGCAAATGTTGTGCCAGATCCAAAGAAAGACGGAAAAAACCAGAGTGTGTGTTGATTACAGAGACCTCAACAAGGCTAGTCCAAAGGATGATTTTCCATTGCCGAATATCCATATATTGATCGATAATTGTGGCAAACATGAAATTGGATCTTTTGTTGATTGTTATGCGGGTTATCCTCAAATCCTAATGGACGAAGAAGATGCAGAGAAAATAGCTTTTATCACGCCTTGGGGAACATACTGCTATAGAGTGATGCTATTTGGGCTGAAGAATGCCGAAGCTACTTATTTTAGGGCAATTACTACAATGTTTCATGATATGATGCATCGAGAAATTGAAGTGTATGTGGACGATGTCATCATAAAGTCCAAGAAACAACATGATCATGTCAAAAACTTGAGGAAGTTTTTCCAAAGACTTCGAAGATATAATCTTAAGCTCAATCTAACAAAATGTGCTTTCGGAGTACCTTCAGGGAAGCTATTGGGATTTATAGTAAGCCGGAGAGGCATTGAACTTGATCCATCAAAGATAAAAGCCATTCAGAATTTGCCTCCGCCGAAGAACAAGAAGGAAGTAATGAGCTTACTAGGCAGGTTGAACTATATTAGCAGGTTCATTGCTCAGCTGACATTGACATGCGAGCCTATTTTCAAATTATTGAAGAAAGATGCAGCAGTGAAGTGGACCAATGAATGTCAAGAAGCCTTCGATAAGATTAAGGAATATTTGGCTAATCCTCCAGTGTTAGTTCCTCCAGAGCCGGGAAGACCTTTGATCTTATATTTGTCAGTGCTAGACAACTCCTTTGACTGTGTACTGGGGCAACATGATGAGACTTGCAAGAAAGAGCAAGCTATATATTACCTTAGCAAGAAGTTCACATCTTACGAGGTAAAATATACTCAGTTAGAGAGAACATGTTGTGCATTAACTTGGGTTGCTCAGAAATTGAAGCACTATTTGGCAGCTTATACTACATATCTGATATCATGAATTTGACATTATTTATGTAACACGTACTACAATGAAGGCGCAAGCAGTCGCAGATCACCTAGCAGAAAATCCAGTGGATGATGAATATGAGCTGTTAAAGACATATTTTCCGGATGATGAGGCAATGAATGTTGAAGAAATAGAACAAAGTGACAAGCCAGGTTGGAGAATGTACTTCGACGGAGCCATCAATAGTAAATGAGTTGGAATTGGAGCTGTACTTATTTCAGAAATGGGTCAACACTATCCCGTTACCGCTTAACTTCGAATTTTCTGTACCAACAGTATGGCCGAATATGAAGCGTGTGTATTGGAATTGAGGATGGAAATAGATATGGGTGTTCAAGAGATTTTGGTCATGGGTGACTCAGATCTTTTGATACATCAAATTCAGGGAGAATAGGAGAAAAGAGATTTGAAATTGATACCTTATCGGCATTGTCTACATAAACTATCCCAAAGATTTCAATCTATAGAGTTCAAACACATCCCAACAATGCACAATGAAGTAGCAGATGCTTTGGCCACATTATCCTCTATGTTACATCATCCAAATAAAGCCTATATAGATCCGCTTTAGATACAGGTGTATGATCAAAATTCTTATCGTTTTGCTATGGAAGGAGAGCTAGATGGAGAACCGTGGTATCACGATATCAAGGAATACTTGAAGACAGGAAAGTACCCAGAACAAGCCACTGGAGATTAGAAGAGAGTTGTAAGACACTTAGCAAATGGCTTTTTCCTCAGTGGAGGGATTGTATATAAAAGAACACCAGACTTGGGTTTGCTGAGATGTGTGGATGCACAACAAGCTGACATGATTATGACTGAGGTACATGCTAGAGCTTGCGGACCTCGTATGAGCGGGTATGTCTTAGCAAAGAAGATATTGAGAACAGGATATTATTGGCTCACCATGGAACGTGACTGTATTAGGTATGTGAAGAAGTGCCACCAATGTCAATTACATAGAGATTTGATTCATTCCCAACCTTATGAATTGCATACGATGTCTGCACCTTGGCCATTTGTTGCCTGGGGCATGAACGTCATCGGACCAATAGAGCCTGCAACTTCTAATGGGCACATATTTATCTTGGTCGCGATTGACTATTTTACTAAATGGGTGGAAGCAAAGACATTCAAGGCAGTGACGACGAAGGCCGTAGTGGATTTCGTGCATGAAAATATCATATGCCGATTCGGATTTCCTAAAGTGATTATAACAGACAATGGGGCAAATCTGAATAGTCACCTTATGGCGGAAGCATGTCAGAGATTTAAAATCCTGCATCGTAACTCTACACCTTACAGACCAAAGGCAAATGGGGCAGTAGAAGCTGCAAATTAGAATATAAAGAAGATTCTCAGGAAAATGGTGGAAGAGTCTAGACAATGGCATGACAAGTTACCTTTCCCTCTTATGGTTTATCGCACAATAGTGCGTACTTCGATTGGTGCCACACCTTATTCATTGGTATATGGGAGAGGGGCTGTTATACCCGTAGAAATTGAGATACCATCGCTTTGAATCATAGCTGAAGCTGATATCGATGATGATGAATGGGTAAAAGCCCGGTTGGAACAATTGAATCTGATGATGATAAGAGGTTAGCCGCGGTTTGCCATGGGCAATTATATCAATGGTGAATGGCTAGAGCATATAATAAGAATGAGCGTCCTCAAAAATTTGAAGTAGGACAACTGGTGTTGAGGCATATCTTACCACATTGGGTTGAAGCGAAAGGCAAATTTGCACCAAACTGGCAAGGACCGTTCATGGTATCGCGGGTGTTGTCCAATGGAGCCTTATATCTGACAGATGTTGAAGGAAAATGCGTAGAGACTGCTATCAATTCAGATGCAGTCAAGAGATATTATGTATGATTCCTTTTCATTTGTATAATTGTATTTGTTGTGATTTTGGAATTGAAATGATGAAAGCATTTTATTCTCTATCCAAACACTTTATCCATTGACATCCCCTTTGAGCCTTGTTCGATCTATTCTTTCATACCCCTCTCTCGGAATTGCTTATGATACAAAAATAAAAAAAAGTAGAAAAATGAAAAATGGAGAATGATACAACAACAACAAAAAAAAAAGAGCAAAATGCAAGCAAAAGAAAAAGACAAAGAAATTAGGAAAAAGACAAACGAAACCATGAATTAATGGCGTAGTATGAACTACGTCTGACTTGATCACGAAAGGGTACATAGGTAGCCTCACTGAGGTTCAGTCACAATAAAGGAAAAATCCAAAAATCCCCCACATATTGAAACTGGGGCAGAAGTTATGTTTTATAATTCCGAGAGTTGTAACTATTTTTAAACCCTCGTAAATTTTTGAGCCTTTATATCCTTTTTTCTTAACCCATCCAAAAGCCACATTACGGTCCATAGAAAGACCTTCTAATAAATTTCAAGAGAATAACAATACAATGAGAATGAAGGAAGAACGGAGCATGGACAACACCAGTGATTCAGAAAAACAAAAGACAAAAAGAATATATATATATATATATATATATAAACAAAAGAACAAAAAGAAGAATAAAAATGAGAGAGTCTTATTGGTGAAAACCTAAACCGGCACCGTAAGGCGATTTTAAGACTGAGAAATTAAAAATGAGAGAGTGTTATTAGTGAAAATATTTACCGACACTGTAAGGCGATGGTGAGTTTTGAGAGAAATAAATGAGAGAGTCTTGTTGGTGAAAACCTTTAACGGCACCATAAGGCGACTGTGAGGATTGTTTTGGAAAAGAAAAACAATAAAAAATAAGATCGGTTTGAGTTGAAAGAAAGTTGGAGTTGAAATAATGGCAAGTCGATTGAACAGACTGGATCGGAGTTTAAATTCATGGCATGGTCAAAGGAATCAGCCAACATACCCAGATAAGTTCTGTCACTCCTCCAAATCACCCTTACCCTTTTTTGAAATTTATTTGTTTCTGCATTTCATTGATTAAAAAACCAATTTGTCCATTGAATGTTAACTACCAGCTTCTCATGATAAGATGTTGAAATAACGTTGGATCAGAAAAAAAAAACAAGGGAAAGAGGAAATAAAGAAGGATGGCAATCAGAGCCGAAGGAAAAGAAAATAAAAAAAAAAGGGAAAACAAGGAAAATGCAAAAAGAGTTTACAAAGGAAGTCTACGAAAGGCCGCTTAGCAAAAGAAAAGCAAAAAGAGGAAGACAACAAAAGGCAGGAGCAGCAAACGCCAGTTGCCAGCAGCTTTATACTAATAAGATTGTTTTTGATTTAGACAGGAACAAATTGTCACTAATTACTTTAAAGTGAATGTGACCAATGTGAAAAGAAAGAAAACATAAAAAGAAAAGTTCAACAATAAATGGAAGAAACCATAGAGGAGGAATCAGTCAATCCAGCAAACAATACCAAAAACAACAGGAAGGTATCATCTTTTTAAATTTACACCCCAGTCATCAAACTGAGGGAATATTTTTCTGCATTGCATTTCATGCATCAGGCGCCCACCTGGATAACAAGGGAATACTTTTCTGCATTCACATTTCATGCATCAGGCGCCCATCTGGATAATAAGGGAATACTTTTTTGCATTCACATTTCATGCATCAGGCGCCCACCTGGATAACAAGGGAATACCTTTCCGCATTCGCATTTCATGCATCAGGCGCCCACCTGGATAACAAGGGAATACTTTTCCGCATTCGCATTTCATGCATCAGGCGCCCACCTGGATAACAAGGGAATACTTTTCTGCATTCGCATTTTCATGCATCAGGCGCCCACCTGGATAACAAGGGAATACTTTTTTGCATTCGCATTTTCATGCATCAGGCGCCCACCTAGATAACAAGGGAATACTTTTCTGCATTCGCATTTTCATACATCAGGCGCCCACCTGGATCACAAAGGAATACTTTTATGCATTTGCATTTCATGCATCAGGCGCCCACCTGGATAACAAGGGAATACTTTTCTCCATTCGCATTTCATGCATCAGGCGCCCACCTGTATAACAAGGGAATACATTTATGCAATTTTAATTTCTGTTCAGGCGCCCACTTGTATAACAAGGGAATACATTTCTACCATTTTTAATTTCTGCAAATTTTGATTCGTGTTAGCTAACATGAGTAACACCGTAACATGAGAAAAGCCCACACTGGGCAGAGGAAAAAGTTTTGTTGTTTTGTTTTTATTCTAAGCAGGTGTCAATTTGAAGGCAAGGAATATCATTGAAAATTACAAAAGAAAGGAAGCAAGAAAAGAAGAATCAACAAAAAAGAAGGATAATAGCACAGAAAATAAAGGAAAGAGAGACAAAGAAGAATAAGAAGACAAGAAGTAGATAGGAACAATTGTAGTTTGTAGCATTAGCTTAGAATAGCTTCTTAATTTTACACTTTTCACCCCTGGTGTAATAAGGAGTAGGTCAGTAGTCATAGCAATAGCAATGCAACAACAAAGTCTTGGTAGTTTTAAACTACCAGACCTTCCCAAACTACAGTGACCTGATTCATGTATAGCCCAGGATATGTAGGCAACCTCCGAGGCAGGGTGCGGTCAAAAGGTTTTTCAAAATGCTTCTCACGGAATATGCCAATGAGAAAAAATCTCTCATTACTGCTCACTTGTCTTTGCACTAAAACTCTTCGTGTTCCCGAGCAAAGAGGGGCAGCTGAGAGTACGTGATTTTTTCCCTAAGCAATAAATTTCAAAATTAAAATAAATAATATCTTTGTGTGCAATGACATGTCTATTTGAAATAAGATGCATTTTGTGTGTCAACAATTAGAAATTAAAATTATAAAATTAAAAAAAAAATAGGTTGAGTACAAGTATTACAATTAAAGGAATTTAAAAGGGAAATTAACAAAAATACAATAATACCGGAAATTAGAGAAAAATATCAAAAAATATCAGAAAAAATGGAAAAAATAGGAAATTGAATAATTGAAAAGAATATAAAAATAGAAAATAAAATACAAAACAAAATACCATAAAAATAATTAAAATACAAAGAAAATACACAAAAATACAGAAATGGGCCAAATACTAGCCCAAATGCAAATGGCCCAAGTTAAAATAGAGGTCCAGTCCAGTCTTTATACAAGAAACAATCTCAGCCGTTCATCTCTTTAAATCCAACGATTGAGATTTTATCTGCAATTAATTAATTAATCAGGCTTTTAAGGAATTAATCTGGGTCGTCCATCTACGAGATTTGACGGATATGAATGAGCCTTCATTTTAAGTGGAACGACAGCGTTTTGGGGCATTTAATCCTGGCCATTGATCTCAATTGATCTAACGGCCAGGGATCAGTCAAACATAACAGGTATAAAACCCCGGCCTCTCTTCACAAACCGGCCATTCCATTACACACATAACCCTAGCCGTCTTCGTCTCCATCATCTTCTTCTCAAAACTTTACCGGCCATGGAGATTCGCCGTCTTTCATGGCCATCTCCGGCCACCTCCTACCTCCCAAACCTCCCTTTTCTTGTTTCTCCACCACAAACCACCACAAACAACCCAAGAAACCCCGAAAACCCTAGCTTCTTAAAATTTCGGTCATCGGAGTTCTTCTCCGGTGACCACAACCTATGAGACCAACTCCCAAATTAACACCAGTAAACCCTCACCTCCTGATCTATCACCCCACACAAGCCATTTCCCTCGAATATCATTCCATCTGTTCGAATCTTCAAAACCATGTCGCCGGAACCCTAACTCCGGTTGACCCAAAACCTAACCCTAGATCAAAACCCCCTTTTAAACACCCCTGAACCCGTCTCTGCTAATAAAATCAAATGAAAGACTTCAACTTGAAGTCTGAAAACCAAACTAGAAAAGGAAAGAAAAGAAAAGGAAAAAGAACAAGAAAAAGGAAAACATAAATGGGAATAGCTCAGGAGACATATCCTGCAAAGCTAAGTTTCCCTACCTTTTTTATTTTCTATCTTTATGTTTTTGTGTTCTTCTTTGCTATCTTCTGTTTACATGATTCATCTTCATATCTTTTCTGTTTAGCATGCTTTTATGTCTAAGTTCTTTTTCTTTTAGTCATTTATCTAATTGCATGTTTAGATTAGTTTCATTCCTTCAAATAATCTCTGTTTTAGCTTTTTCTCTTTTCGTAATATGCTTATTTGGGTTTCTTTGACAATCCTGCCTATTATACATAATCAAATATACCCGAGTATGTTAGGGTTTCTATTAGTCTTTGACATGAGAAATTCTGATTATGCCTTCTTTGTATTCAATTGACATACTATGCTTGAAATCTGAATTATGAGTCTGTTTGATTAAAATTTAACAATATATAAATTTCTCCTCTGAGTTTTGGTTAAATGGCAAATGATTCTGATTTTTGTGGCTATGTGTGCAATTTAATGTGAAAGGGCTATATCCGCAATAATTTTGTGTTATTGGACTGTTATTAAGCCTAATGTACTTGGGGATATTGGTTATAGCTGTAAAAGACTGGTAATTAGATAAGTGGCTAAGTCTGAAAGCATGTTAAGTAGTTAAATAGGCTAAAATTGAAAATAACATAAAATTAGTTATAATTGAAATAAGTAATAAGAGTGATCAGTTTTGTAACTGACCAACTCTGTAATTATTTAGTTCTAAATTCAATGGCTATGTTCTGAAATTGGCCAATTTTGTTATAATCAGACCTAAGTCTGAAACTGGCTAACTCTGCAAGTCTTATCCAATTCTAGTTAGTCAGTGATAACTGATTGACTAAGTTTGCAAAGCTAAGTCCACAACATTGGACTGTCTAAACTTTAAAGAGTATAGACTTGGGTAAACAAGCAGGCTAGTCCTGCAGATTAACTCTAATACAGAAAAAGGAAAAGAAAATAGGATAAAATTGAAGTTCAAATTTGGCCAAGTCTTAAATGACTTATAAATATTGGCCAGAAGTTAAATAAATAGCATGCCTAGACCGGGACAAGGTCGGGTAAATAGTAATTGCCATTAAAGGTATAATAGGAATGAAATGGCATAATTGTGGATTTAAATGGGCCTATGAGGACCTTTAAGACATTTAGGCCTCTGATTTCTGCAATATTGCACAAAACTATGGGTATAATAGACCCAAATAAAAGGCAACTTAGTAAATAACCTTAGCAAGTGGGGGTATACTAGTAAAACACCCCAAAAAGAATCAATTAGAACCTTCCAACACATGCTGGAAGGCAATTTCAAATCTGAAAATGGTAGCTAAGTGTAACAATTGAAAGAATTCATGGGAGGAAACTAGAAATAACTTTTCAAATTTCCCCCCAGAATTTACCTATAAATAAACACCATTTGAGCCTGATTAAGGGCTGGATTTTTGAACTGAAATTTAGACATATACATATAGATATATATAGCAATTCTGCCTGGTTTTAGTCGAAGCTATTTATTGGAAGTTGTAGGAAATCTTCTGCTAGTTTTACTAGTCTTCTATTTGTCTTCTGTTGGGTATTTGCTTTGCTGTTCACTGGGGATTCAATTTGATTGCTGAAACTCACTCCTATTGCTGTTGCATTATCTGTTGTGGTCTATCTGCTATTTCCAGCTTATTATCCCTTAGACTCATTGGCATTTTCTGTTGCTGAATCAGGTACACAGTCTCTATTCGAGCAATGTAACTGAAGATGATTTGAAGAAATGAAAAGCCTGATTCGAATTTGAAACCCTTTCTGTTATTTGTTTTTCTTATATTTAGTGTGTAAGTAGTTAATTTTTAATTCTGATAGGAAATAATTGTATAATTAGCTCTTATGAGCCACAAATTGGTGTTGAAAACAATGTAATAGAGTAGTATGTAGATTAGAGTAGTAATAGGAATAATAATCACCTAGTTAATTAAAATAGGTTAATAATTAAATCTGGTACGAAGTAAATCAGCAAATGAGTAGATAATTGACAATATTAACATGCAGTAGCTATTTTAATTCGATAATACTTATTTTAATCAGAACAATATTAGTAATGAATAAGTCCTGTTTTTAACGATATTCTAGTATAAAGTGATCTATCACGTAAATAATATAGTTCATGGTTTCATCATTCAATTAGTTCTCTGAAAACTACCAATAATTGAATTCAGCATGTTATTAAATAGAAATAATGATTAGCCTTAGATAATAAGCAATTAGATTCTGTAAGTTTAAAACGGTTGTCAAATATAAGAAAAAAAAAACAATCTGTTAATTAGATTTCATTTATATTTAGTGTTTAAAGTCAGTGTTTAGTATTGTAATTCTGTATTACACTTCTTCTTATTTGAATAAAATAGTTTAAGTGATTATTTTTCTGAGTATAGATCCTTTGTATATTCAATGAGTTCCGATTTATATTACTCTTCTATGATTGAGTATGATCTGGGCCTAACATATTACGATGGCCCAGAGATATGTCAATACAACATTGGGCTTTTGCTGAACAAGTTTCGGCAAGTTCCTGGGTTTCAATACCCATGAATGTAAATTAATACGAATCAAGCCCAGTTCCAGACCTATGTAAATAGAAAATAATGGCCTGGATTTAAGCTCTGAAAAGCAATGAATTAGGAGAAAAACCAAAATAGAAACACATAGTATATACACCCTAGGATTGAACTTTAAAATCAAATTGGGATGAGCCTGCATTGACAACGAAACAGCGGGTCCCCCAAATAAATAAGTAAGTTATATATGTTAGACTCAGAAAGGTTGCTAGATAATTTCACAACCTTTTCAAAATATTAAAAAGCCGATAGAAGATTTAGGCACAACTAAAAAATATACTTTCCCTATATGAGTGCACATTTGATGTGACTTAAATCGTAAATCCCGGCAAAGCCGAAATGCGTTAAGGGTCACAGGTGTACTGGTTGCGGTGTGATTCGAAATAAGTTTTCTTGACGTCGTAATTCGTAAAAATATTAAAGTTGAAACATGTACATATTGTCAAAAGGCATGTAATAAGTCATATCAAGCCGAAAATGACAGTTGAGCGACTGTGCTAAAACCACGGAGTCCGGGAGTGCCTACCACCTTATCTCGGGTTAACAGAATTCCTTATCCGGATTTCTCATTGCGCAGACTGATAAAAACAAAGTCAATTTCCTCAGATTCGAGATTAACCGGTGACTTGGGACACCATTATCTTCCCAAGTGGCGACTCTAAAATTATAAATAAAATCCTGGACCGATTGTCCTTTATTTGGAAAAACTCCTTCCTCGTTGTTATTATATCCTTCCCGGGGTATTCATAATATCGAGGTATACATTATTCTCCTAATTGGGAATTAAACAAAAAAGGTAGTAAAAAGGGAGGTGTGACACCGTGTATTTGCTTGCACGGTCGCTCGATCTTAATTATGGGAGCGGATACATGATTGACAGTTTGATGATCCTCATTTGTGTGTCTTGAGAGACACTGTGCAGCGTAGAGGTGCCATGAAGATAATCTTGGATGCAGATGGTGTTTTGAAATTGCAGAGGCGAGTATGTGTGCCCAATGTTGATGGCATTCGAGAGTTGACCTTAGCGGAGGCCCATAGTTCTTGGTATTCTATTCACCCGGGCACTGCGGAAATGTATCAGCACTTGCGGCAGCATTACTGGTGGCGTAGGATGAAGAAAGACATTGTTGCATATGTGGCTCAGTGTTTAAATTGTCAGCAGGTCAAGTATGAGCATTAGAGACATGGTGGTATGTTTTAGATGATTGAGCTTCCCGAGAGAGGATTACCATGGACTTCGTTACTGGACTTCCAGTGACCCGGAAGAGATTTGATGCTATTTGGGTCATTGTTGATAGGCTCACTAAGTGAGTGAATTTCATTCCTATTGCTACTACTTATTCTTCAAAGAGACTAGCTGGGATTTACATCCAAGAGATTGTTCGTCTTCATGGGGTACCCACATCTATCATTTCGGATCGGGGCACGCAGTTCACCTCATGCTTTATGAGAGTAGTTCAGTAGGAGCTAGGTACCCAGGTTCAGTTGAGTACAGCATTCCATCCTTAGATGGACGGCAGTCCGAGAGGACTATTCAGATATTTGAGGATATGCTCCGATCCCGTGTTATTGATTTTGGAGGCTCTTGGGACCAGTTCTTGCCTTTAGCAGATTTTTCCAACAACAACAACTACCAATGCAGTATTCAGATGGCACCTTATATGGCTTGTATGGTAGGTGGTGTCGGCCTGCAGTCGGATGGTTCGAGCCGGGAGAGGCTCGATAATTGGGTACTGATTTAGTCCAGGAGGCCTTAGATAAGGTCAAGATTATCCAGGAGAGGTTGCATTCAGCTCAGTCTAGGTAGAAGAGTTTTGCGGATCATAAGGTTTGAGATGTGGATTTTATGGTTGGTGCGCGAGTATTGCTCTGTGTATCGCCTATGAAGGGCGTGATGAGATTTGGGAAGAAAGGCAAGCTTAGCCATAGATATATTGGCCCATTTGAGACACTTGATCGAGTGGGAGAGGTGGCTTACAGACTTGCCTTTCCACCTAGCTTGCCAGCTGTGCATCCAGTGTTTCATGTGTCTATGCTCCGGAGGTTTCACGGTGATCCTACCCACGTGTTAGACTTCAGTAATGTCCAGTTGGACAAGGATATGTCCTATGAGGAGGAGCCGGTAGCCATTCTAGAATGGCAGGTTTGACAGTTGAGGTCGAAGAGCTTTCCTTCAGTTCGTGTGCAGTAGAGAGGTCAGCCTCCTAAGGCTTCGACCTAGGAGTCCGAGTCTGATATACGGAGCCGTTACCCTCATCTATTTCCTGACTTAGGTACTTCTTTCTTTTGTCCGTTCGAGGCCGAATGGTTGTTTTAGAGGTGGAGAATGTGACGATCCAAAGGGTCATCACCATATTTCTTTCTTTTTCTGTGTTTCCAAGGTCTAGAAAATGTCACTCTCAGTTTCCTTGATGTGCGTGCATTGTCCGAGCGCGAAGTGAAATTTTTTTGTGTTAAGATATATGAATTCTATTGAAATTTTGAAGAATTATGATATTATTATTGATATAGTTGACTTTGGTCAACATTTTTGATAAACGGGCCCAGACCGGTGATGTGACAGTCTTAGGAGGTCCGTAGAAAAATATGGGACTCGGGCATGGGTGCCGAGTCGAAATCCGAGTCTAGAACCCCGGTATAAAAATTTTTCTGTTAAATTATTATTTGAAATTAATAAGGAAAAATGAAAATGAAAATGAGTTGGAAAATATAGGTATTGAGCTCGTATTGTGGTTCCAATTCTTGGTACAGGTCTTAAATATTGGTTAAGCGCTTCCTGTGAAGTTTGGTCGAAATCGGACGTCGTTAGACGTGTTTTAGACCTAAATAGCTAAAGTTAGAAAATTATGAACTTTGAAAGGAAATCTTGAGTTTTGGGGGTTGATTCTTTGTTTTTGATGTTATTTTAGCGATTTGATCGCTCGAGCAAGTTCGTATGATGTTGTTGAGTTAGTATGTGCATTTTATTAGGAGCCCCGGGGGCTCGGGTGTGTTTCGGAGGTGGTTCGGTGTGTTTTTGGGCTTAAGAGACTGGCCGATTTTCTGCAATTTTTACACAGAGGTTTTCCTCTACGTGATCGCGGCTTCATCCATGCGATCGCACTGCCTTAGCGTTTTCTTCGACGCGATCGCATCCCTTATTCACTCGATCGCATAGCTTCCCAACCTTTCTCTTCACGATCACAGGCCATATCACACGATCACATAGAGCATCTGACTACCCCAGCAAAAATCCTCATACGCGATCGCATCTTCTCTCACGTGATCGCGTAGACAATAGAAATTCCCCTCCGCCATCGCATCACTGTTCACGCTATCGCGTAGAACAAAATTTCGCCCAGTGATTTTCTTAAAAGACATAACAGAACATGGGGTTATTCACACAAAATACATACGGGTCTTTCTCCTTTATTCTCCATTTTCAATCCACAAGCTCCCATTCCTCTATAGCTGCTTGGTTAAGTTTCCTAACATCATTTCTTCATTGTTTCTTCATTAAATCATAGTTAATCCCAGTCTAATTCATGAATTCAAGGTGGAAATTTGGGGATTTGGGTAGAACTAGGGCTTGTGGTATTTTGGGTGTTCCAACCTCAATTTAAGGTCGGATTGTGAAACAGATCATATATTCTAACTCGTAGGGTTATGGGTGATTGGAATTTAGTCCGAGCCTTGAGTTTGGACCATGTGGGTGTCACGACCCCGAATCCGGTCGTGATGGCGCCCAGCACATTGCTAAGCCAGCCCGACCAATCAATATTAACAACGGAGCTAGAAGCTCTCTTTAACCCATTTAAGCATATTAATTCATGAAGCAACAATGATACATATAACGAAAACGGGGAACCAAGTCCCATAATACATCAACTCCCATAGACCGAAGGGTCAAGAGTCATGAGCCTCTACTGGACATGAGTATATAAGGTTTACAAGAAACCAAGTACGGAAAGAAAAGTTAATACAAAATCAAGAGATGGTGAGAAGGAATATCGGGTCCTGCGGACTCTGCAGCTACCTCGAATATCCACAAATTTCGCCTCGCACAGCTACTGGATCACTGCTGAGAGGTACCTGGATCTGCACACAAGGTGCAGGGAGTAAAATGAGTACTACCAGACTCAGTGGTAATAAACAAGGGTAAGACAGCGCAGATAAGAAATCCGCAATAGAGCACTATGTAAAGCTGTAATCAAATACCCTGTCACAGAATCAATATCGACTGTACCTGTACCAACAAGTACCAGCAAAACAGTGTAACAGCTAGCATGTGTAGCTAAATGCAATGCAATGCATGATATGACCGCTACGGCGCGTAGCCCGATCCAATTTGGGTACCCGTGCTCACTGTGGGGGTTCAGACTCCGGAGGGGCTCCTACAGCCCAAGCACAATATCACTGCGGCGTGCAGTCCAATCCAACATATATACCGCTGCGGCGTGCAGCCCGATCCACTACCGGTCAGCTAATATGCAAATACAGCCTCGCAGGCTCAAAAGTAGTTTTGAAAACCTTTTTATCATTTTTTAGTTGTTAAACAGTAATACCAAGTTCCAGAGATTGGAAATAGCATGATAACAGAAATAGCTACGGATCGGTAGTAACTAACATGTCAATATGATAAGACAATGATAACGATCCTCGCGGGATCCAATAACTGGCTCACGGCCCACAAGTATACTCAACCGCCCAAGAAGGGGGTTCATCGGCTCAAGAGTGGCCATTATCACAATATATAATATGCAACCATCCGAGAAGGAGGTTCGACGGCTCAAGAATAGCCTAATATCATAATACAATATCAACAAGTCGGACTAAGCCATAGTCCCCAATCACAATCGACCCCGCACTCACAAGAGAGTACGTGTCTCGCCGCTATACAGCGTCACAAAGTGGTATACCGGGGTTTCGAACCCGCTGGTCATCACCCACATCTATTACTCACCTCAATACGGCACGACGACTACTCCGCAATGCCCTTGCCACGAGAATCAAGCTCCGCACACGTAGAATCTGATCAAATACAGTAGAAATACAACAAATTAGGCCAATGGGACGACACCCAATCAATACAACTCAATTTACATCAAAATTCCCAAAGTTGTCAAAACCCGACTTTCGGTACGCTTGTCGAAAAATTACAAAAGTCACATATTCGGAACCCTCATCTCGATACGAGTCTAGGCATATAAAATTTACCAAAATCGGACTCCATTTGCCCACTCAAATCGGTTGTTTTTCTTCAATTTAGGCCTAGGGCTAAAATCCACCTTTAATCTTCCATTTACAGAAATTTAACCTATGATTTCATGTTAAAATGATGTAATTAAGCCACAAAACTTACCTCCAACGAAACCCCGATGATTTCCAGGCAATCTCCCGTCAATTTCTTCTCTTGGAACTCAAAAATGGAGGTTTTGGGTATTAAACCCGCGACGGTTCTGTTCTGAACTTAAACTCACTGCCAGTCAAATCTCTTCATCGCGTTCGCGACGCCTCTCACGCGAACGCGATGCCATATTCCAGTCCTTCATCGCGAACGCGACACACCGCCACGCGTCCGCGAAGACCATTCTCCCAGCCCGGACTTTTCCTCTACGCGAACGCGACATACCTCACGCGTTCGCGATGCCTTGCGAATTCCTTATACGCGAACGCGACCCAGACCATCGCGAACGCGATGCTTCCCAGCTTCCTCTTACGCGAACGCGACACCAACCCTCGCGAACGCGATAGTCACCTGATCCCAGCCTACGCGAACGCGGCATAGCCCTCGCGAACACGAAGGCTAAAAGTTTGCCCAGTGATCTGCAGATTTCAGCAGACCTTTTCTTGCTTCAAAGTGCCGGATAATGGTCCGGATTCACCCCGAGGCCCCCGGGACCCCAGCGAAAACCACCAACATACCCCAAATCACGATACGAACTTGTTCCAATCATAAAAACACCATCCTAAACATCAAAATCACCAATTACTCACGAATTCAAGCCTAAATTTTCTTAAAACTTCCGAATTACACATTCTATCAAAAACCCGAACAAACGACGTCCGAATGACCTGAAATTTTGCAGACATATCCAAAATCACATAACGAAGCTACAGAAATTGTCGGAATGCCATTCCGACCCCCGGATCAAAATCTCACCTACCGTTCGGATTTCGCCAAAATTCAACCTTAGCCAATTCAAGCCTATTTCTACACCGGGCCTCCAAATTCAATTCCGATCACTCCCCTAAGTAACAAATTACCTCCCAGAACTAACCGAATCATCAGAATCCAATTCCAAGCCCTCTAACCAAATAGTCAACTCCGGGTTGACTTTCCTTATTCAAGTTTCCTTCAAAAAGGCTATATGCCTCATTTTCAATCCAATTCACTCCTAACTCACCCGATAGACTCTAACACTGATATAAAATCATAAAACATGCATTTACAACATAACGGGGTGGTAATTCTCGTGACGACGGGCCGGGTCGTCACAGTGGGCCCGGTGTCGGATTTTGCTATTTTTGGTAGAATGATGGGAATTTCATTTCTAGGCTATGAGATTGTGTTATTGAGCCCTAATTGATGTTATTGGATTGAAATTTACTAGATACAATTCTTTCGGAGTCGGATTCTAGAGGAAAGGCGGTGCTAGAGGATTGATTGCTATTTTTGGACCGAGGTAAATGTTTGATCTAATCGTGGCTTGAGGGAATAGGACTAGAGTATTATTGTTGCTATTTGCCAAATGATCGAGTGCGGTGTATAGGCATGGTAATGAGTATCTATACACTGGCCTAGAATGACCGTGAGTCTTACTTGTACTTGCCATGGAGTATATTTTGAGAATCATTCTTAGTAAATGACGAATTCTACGTGATGAGTTAGTTGAGGAATTATTTATGAAAACATGACACTTCTTGGAGCAATGGCTCAAATGGTAATAAATTTTTATAAAGTCGAAGTTGTAAGTATTATTAAGAACATGTGGTTGGATCCCTTGTCGGGACGAGTAGATTTTGATTTTTGTTGCTCCCTTGTTCGGTCGAGCGTTATATGTAATCTTTACTATATTATGATTATTGGGAATGTGTGGCACGCCGTCCACTACATTATATTATTGGGATCGTGTGGCACGCCGTCCATTATATTATGATTATTGGGATCGTATGGCATGCCGTCCACGATATTATATTATTGGGATCGTGTTGCACACCGTCCACTGTATTATATTATTGGGATCGTCTGGCACACCGTCCACTATATTATATTATTGGGATCGTGTGGTACGCCATCCACTATATTATGATTTTTGGGATCGTGTGACACGCCGTTCACTATATTATATTATTGGGATTATGTTGCTCACCATCCACTATAACCACTTATGAAAGTAAAGGATTTGATTTTGGTTTAATGTTGTCACAGATGACCTATTTTCCTTTCAGTTGTATACTTCACATAAAATTCTGCTGTTCTTTCTGTTATTGTTGTATCCGTATATATCTGCACAGGTTGATTCTTCTTTATTGAATTTCTAAAAAGTTTTTCGTAATGTTTAATTATTGTTACTATGTTCTGTTGTTAAGGATGGCTGGCCTAGCTTCGATAGTGGGCGCCATCACGACCCCCAATGGTAGAAAATCCTGGTCGTGACATATTCGAAGGCGGATGAACCTAAAATA
>JASVEL010011778.1:0-43218 GCA_032618575.1 Nicotiana noctiflora | reverse complement strand
CCTTTCACTTTAAATCACCAGATCCGGATGTACAACCCTTGCCTCATTTGTGGAGGCTTAATTAAGCTTCGTTGTCGAGCATCGAGATCTCTTTTTGCTTGTACTAAGATGTTCGAGTATGATAGTTGGTCGAGTCAATTTGTCTGAGTGAGGACGTCCGATTTAATCCCAGTGGGAGGAATGTTGTTTCTCAAAAAGTGGAATATCGCACGTAAGTAAATACAGGGCTTCTGCTCCTCCTTGATGGTTTCTCCTTGTGTTTCCAACTCTGTTGTTTCTTCTATTCCCTTTCAGCCGAGGTAGTCTACTTTGGATTAGTGTGGTATCTATGGTATTGAGTTGGCCATCTATACTTGGCTTGCCCGTATAACAATCGTGCATGGCGGGATCTGTCCCGATCTTGGTGGGAGGCGAAAGACCATGGTAAGTCTCGAGATCTCGGCGCATCCACAGACTTCATTGCAATTTGCTGCAAACGGCTTTTCTCTTTTTACGCTTTTAACCCTTATACTTATACATGTATGGGAGGGGTCATACTGATGAAGGAAGGGTCGCCCGCCATAAGAGATATCTAAATGCTTGTTAAGGAGAAGAAAAAGTAGATGGATGCTCTGATCGATCTGCCAGAGCCGAAGAGGACCAAAGTTAAGGAGTCTAAGGACTTATCAATTATGGCTGCAGGCGCAACGGGAAATCTTCATGCTGAATGTGAGGGAGAAAAAAGCCCTTTGGCACATTTCAAAGATCGTTCAGAATCGGCTACTCCTCGGGTCAAGGAGATGAATACATGTCGACATGAGTCTGATGCTGTTGCAACCCGTTTTCATAGTGACTAGGCAATAGATAGAGTATCGAGTACCGATTTTGATCCGGCAGGTGGCCAGAGTCCTTTGCGCATTGGGATGTCTTCACCAGGCATCTTGAAGGAGCTTCGATCAGGGGCCCAGAACAAATGGGGGTTGGACATTCAAACTGGCCCTATCGGCTCGTTGGTTATCGTCGACTCCCATAAGAGGGGATCACCTCAACCTCCTGGGGTGGGAGATGAACTTTCTCAAGACTTTCTCGAGGCAGACGCACTGGTCGAAGGTGGAGGCGTATTTGGGGGTCCGACATTCATCCTTGATGGTAGCTCTGCAGTCGACGCTCCCTCTATTTTTGGTGAGATGGACAGGCTTTACGCGCGGGTAAACTCCTTCATCCTTTTTCTTTTTCTTCGAGCCCTTCCGATCTTTGTTTCTTTAACCATTTTATGCTTTTTCAGGCTGAAATATTTTACAGCCAAACACTTGCCCAGTATTAGGACGAGGTGAACCGCTGCGAGCATAAGAAAGTCATTTTGACCTAACATGTTATTCATTCTTAGTTTCTAATATTTTTGAGCCTTCGTGGGAGTCCCCAACTTATGCAGTTTGAGAAGGAGACGCTTTTACTTAAAAGGGAGCTTCGGTCCAGGGATGCTGAAATCCTCGAGCTCATCTACCGCATGGATGAGGAGACTTCTGAGAGGGACAGCCTTGCGAGGAGGTTTTCCTCGGTTCAGTGCTAGCTTCAAGATGCGAAGAAGGATAGTGGAAACAACAAGGATATTTGTTCTGGGCTAGTGGCTGCACTACTTCTGATCAGAGCAAGGCTGTGGCGCTTGTATTTTTACATGGGGGAGAAGCTGCCACTAAAGATTTCTACCTGGAAAGGGCCCTTGGAGTGGTAGGCCCGACTTTGTCTCAAGCCAACCAATCGTGTTTGGTCGCACCCTGAAAGGTTAGATGCCGAGGCTGCATTGGAAGGTGGCTCGAGCAATATTAGAAGTGGGGAGGGATCTTTGGAGAGAGGGGACACCGCTGAGAAGGGATCGTTCGGGGATTTGCAGGTGACTTGATATGACTTTTTGAGGCTGTCAGTTTGGTTGTAAACTCAGGTTATGTTGCTTTTTCCATTGTTTTCCTTATCTGTATATGGAGTTCTTATTTTTGCATATGTAAAAAAAATAATCTTGTGAATTTATTCCCGTTGTTGGTGAGAGCTTTGAATATATAGTGTAGCTTTATAACCCATTCTGGGCCGGTTGACGCGATCGCCATCGAGAGTGGCCACGAGGGTCTTGTGCCTCCACGCTCTTGCTATTTTTTCATTTATTTGAGACCCGATTCCTGAGTTGCGCTATGATTTGAGCTATAATCGATCCCAGAGCTTCCAGGTTTCCCCGATCAGTGATGACGACATCTGTGTCATATCTTCAGGTGTCTTGTAATTTTCTTGGAGCCAGTCTCCGAATTAGGAATTCAATTCGGGCTTGATATACTCTGGGGCCCTACTTGTTTGAGTTTGGAGTTAATGGCCTTTTTGCCGTGCCCTTTGGCATGCTACAACTTATGGGTCCAGTCTATCTATTGTGCCGCGATTCGGGATGTAATTGGCCTTTGATCTTTCTGAAGATTTTGATTGGTGGCAGGGTACCGACGTCTCGCCCTTGGGCGCATTATAATTTTTTTGGTCTAGTCTTCTAGTCGTATTGCGACTCTAGCTGTGATCGACCCTCATATATTATTGAGCATTTGACCAATGATAGCGGACTTTCTGTTGTGCCCTTCAGGTATATTGTGGTTGATTTATTCCCGGGTTAAGATTTTTAGTCGGGATCCAACTAGAGATTAACTTACCCTTGATCCCGTTCGAGCTGGCGAAAATAGTTTTTATTTTATGCACTTGGGCTCTTGGTGACTTTCTAGGTCTAATCACCGAGCGGGGTTACAGTTCAAGCCATATTTGACCACTTGATCTTCCCGGAGATTCCGGTTGGTGATAGCGGCATCGATGTCGTGCTCTTGGGAGTATTATGATTTTTGGGTCCAGTCTCCAAGTCGCGTTGCGACTTTGGCCTGCAATCTACCCTCAAATCTTATTTGAGCTATTGGCCAATAATGGAGGCCCTTCTGTTATGGGGCCCGGAGGCTTGCTTAGCTGGTGATACTCGCACTTACGCTGTTTGGTCGTGGAGACCTTTTAATATAAGGTTCGGAGGCTTTGCTTAGGTTAACTATTTTGGATCCGGTCTCCAAATCTAGTTACGATTTAAGCTCACTTTAATCCTCAAGTTTTCAATTTTTAAGCTGGTGATAACGGCTCTTACGATGTATGGTCATAGAAACCTTTTGATATGAGGCCTCGAGACTTTGCTTAGCCAGCGACAATGGCACTTACGCTATTTGATGTGAGGCTCGGAGGCTTTTTGTAAACTTTGTTTCCTCTCGTTAAGGTCTTATAGATTATTTTTCTTCACCCGTCGTTAGTTCTGAAAGAACCTACATTATACATCGTAGTTGGCGATGTTTCGAGCTCCTCGGAAGGTTCAGAGCTCATAGGTCAAGTAGATCAACCTTTTGCAATTTTGGAGTCGACGTGGTCGGGACTTATTTTTTTCCTATTAAAGGAAGCCGGTTTTCAATTGGTTCTTTTCGAAGTATATTTGGAGGATATTTTAGCAACCGAGCGTCCCCGAGCCACATTTTTTGGGCTGAAGTAGCCATTTTGATCGGAGTCATGTGTGTTTGGACGAGACCATTTTTGATATCGAGAAACAGATTTAGGCATTTATACAAAGGGTATACCCTTCAGGGATTTTTACAAATGCGATGTATAGCCTAAACTGCAGTTTTTTTCATGCCTATTGAGGTCTTACAGTTTTCCATGCATGTTGAGGTTTTACAGTGTGTGGAGAATAGATCTGGTTGGGCCGAGGCTGCCCGCTAGGGTCTTACAATTTTGGATTTTCCAGTACGTGGCAATTGGCGATGATTTTCTTAGTCTCTATGTTCCACTCAAGCTTGAAGATAGATTTTGGCAAAACTCGGGTAGGATTGTGAGGGGCTTTGTGAGCCTGGAGTTCCCACCTCGAGGTAGGGTGGATGCTGAATTATTTTAAGTCTTTTTGTATCAAAGGACATATTTTATGGATATTCTTTTGTCATGAAAATGCAAAAAATAACCTTATTTGATGTAAGGTGCCAAGAAATATTCTTTATCGATTAGTCCTAATATAAGCCGTGGATACATACTGCCCTATTGCTGCAAGCTCGACATGCGTAGGTTTGGCTCTTCGGGTCATTGGCCCAGTGCATTGCCTCCCGTCAAAGTGCCACTCATCATTTTTGCTGGAGCCGGGCCGATAGTAACGGAGATCTCGTAGGCTCGGATGGTGCGGCTGCCAGTAGGATGAAAATCTTGTTTGAAAAGAGGACTATTCTGGAACGAAAAAAGAAAAAAAAAAATAGAGAGAGAGACGATAGAGGAAGAAAAGGCATTTTGGTCAAGGACTCTTGTGGGGCTTCATTATAGGATAACATAGTAGTAATATCGCTTAAGCATTGACAAATTACAGTTGCTCGGGAGCTGTTTGCCTTCCAAGTTGTTGATCTTGTAGGAGCCTTTGCCTACTATCCCGAGGATTTGGTATGGTCTTTCCCAATTCTGGCCCAGCTTTCTTTTATTCAGATTTCGGCTGTTGAGGGTACCTTCCATAGGACCAAGTCTCCGATTCTGAAATGCCAGAGGTTCGTCTTTCTGTTGTAGTACCTTTTAATTTTCTACTTATGGGCGGCCATTCGGACAAATGAGGCCTCTCGTCTTTCATCGAGCAGTGCGAGAGCCATTGCCAAGGTCTCGTGATTGGACTCCTTGCAGGCATGCCGAAATATGGCGCTTGGTTCTCCGACCTCTACTGGTATTAGTGCTTCAGCACCATATACTAGGAAGAAAGGTGTTTCCCCCGTGCTTTATTTTGGGGTCGTTGGTACGCCCATAGTACTTCGAGTAGCATTTCTCGCCACTTCCCTTTTGTGCTCTCCAGCTTTTTCTTCAGGATCTGAATGATAATTTTATTTGTGGATTCAACCTAGCCGTTTGCGCACGGGTGGTATGGTATAGAAAGAATTATTTTGATTTTGTTATCTTTAAGGAATCGTGTCACCATGATCCCGATGTATTGCCTCTCGTTGTCATATGTTATCTCAGATGAGATCCCGAACCGGCATATGATGTGTTCCCATATAAATTTGACAACTTCCTTCTCTATTATTTTTTTGAAGGCTTGTGTTTCCACCCATTTTGAAAAGTAATCGGTCATAAAAAAAATAACAAGCTTTACCTAGTGCTGTTGGCAAAGGGCCAACAATGTCCATTCCCAATTTCATAAAGGGCCACAGTGATAAGACAGAGTGTAGCAGCTTGTCGAGTTAGTGGATCAAGGGGGCAAATCTCAAACATTTTTCGCATGCCCGGACAAACTCCTTGGCATTGTTTTCGATATTGTCCTAGTAGTATCCCGCTCTGATTACCTTCTGGACTAGGGAGTCCACCCCGGAATGGTTTCTGCAGGTGCCCTCGTGCATCTCCTAGAGCACATAGTCTGTGTTGCCCGATCCCATGCATACCGCTAGGGGTCCGTCAAATGTCCTATTTTACAGGGACCCATTTTCATCAAGTGAGAATCGAGCCGCTTTAGTTTGCAAGGCCCTCGATTCTTTCGGATCAGCGAGTAGTTTCCCATCATTCAGATAAATGGCGTATTTGTTTCTTCAGTCCCATGTCAGACTGGTGGAGTTGATTTTTGCGTGTCCTTTCTCGACTACAGATTTAAGCAATTCGACAACTACTCCGGGGAGGCGATCTTCTTTCTGAGTGAATGACCCCAGGTTGGCTAAGGCATCAGCCTTGTTGTTATGCTCTAGGGCACATGGTTTAAAGTCCATTATTTAAAGCGGCGCAACGTGGCTTGGATCTTATCCAGATACCTATGGATCCTGTCTTGCCTAGCTTCGTAGCTCCCATTCACTTGACTTTCCATGAGGAGTGAATCATATTTTTCCTCGATGACCTCGGCTCCCAAGCCTTTGGTCAATTCCAGACCTGCAATCATAGCCTCATACTCGGCCTTGTTGATAGTTAGCTTTGTAGATTTTTTGGACCGTCGGATTACGCCGCCGATGGGAGGCTTTAGGACTATACCAAGTTCGGATCCTCTAAGATTTGTAGTACAATCTGTGAACATGGTCCATACCCTGAGGATGTTCCTGATTTAAGCAAAATCTCTTTTTCTTCCTCGGGAACGAGGGATGGCAAAAAGTAGGCCACAAAATCTGCTAGGATTTGGGATTTGATAGCCGTCCAAGGTTAATATTCGATATCATACCCTCCAAGTTTAATGGCCCATTGGCCAGTTGACCCGATAGCTCAAGTATGTGAGGTATGTTCTGGAGATGGTAGGTCGACAAGACACTAATACGGTGACACTACAAGTAAGGCTTCAGCTTGTGCAAGGTGCTTACTAGTGACAATGCCAATTTTTCTACGTGGGGGTACCAAGTTTCAACGTCCCCTAAGGTTCGGCTAACATAATATACTGGAAATTGCATGCCTTGCTCTTCATAAACCAAGACATCGCTTGCCGCTATTCCAGACACAGCCAGGTATAGGTACATTGTTTCATCCTCTTTGGGTGTGTCTACCAGGGGCGGGCTAGATAGGTACCATTTCAGTTCTTCCAAGGCATGTTGGCATTCCGGAGTCCATTCAAAGTTTTTCCTTTTGTTTTAGCAGGGTGAAGAAGTGATGGCTCTTGTCCGATGACCTTAATATGAACCTTCCCAAAGCCATCGTCTTGTCAGCCTTTGGACAACTTTACTGTTGTTAGCCGCTGTAATTTCCTCGATCTCTTTTATTTTTTCGGGGTTGATCTCGATCCCCCTATTTGAGACCATGAAGCCCAGAAATTTGCCCGAGCCTACTCCAAAGGAACATTTTCGGGGTTGAGCTTCATGTTGTAGCTTCTGAGGATGTCGAAAGTTTCCTACAAATCGGTCAAATGGTCCTCTGCGTGCAGGGATTTAACTAACGTATCATCAATGTATACTTCCATTGATTTACCTATTTGGTGCTCTAACATCTTATTAACTAGGCATTGGTATATTGCTCCTGTGTTTTTTCAGTTCGAAGTGTATCACGTTATAGCAATATGTACCATACTTTGTGATGAATGAAGTCTTTTCCCTGTCCTCGGGGCTTATCTGAATCTGATTGTACCCTGAGTAGGCATCGAGGAAGGTGAGGGTCTCATGGCCGCCTATGACTTCAATCAGTCGATCAATATTAGGCAGTGGGAAAGAATCTTTGAGGCATTCTTTATTAAAATCTTTGTAATCTATGCACATTCTTAGCTTATTCCCCTTTTTTGGCACTATCACAATGTTAGCTAGCCATTCGGGATATTTCACATCCCTGATGGACCTGATTTTTAAGAATTTTGTTACCTCCTCTTTGACGAAGGCGTGCTTTACCTCGGACTGCAGCCTCCTCTTCTATTTTTGGGTTCAAAGTTGGGATCGACACTTGGCCGATGGGAGATAATTTTCGGTAGAATACCTATCATATCTAGGTGGGACCATGTAAAGTAGTCGATATTGTTACTATGGAATTGAATAAACCCTATCCTGAGTTTGGGGGTTAAAGCCGCATTTAGGTATACCTTGTGATCTGGGAGGATATCGATCAGAACAGTCTGTTCCAATTATATTTTTTTCTTCGTTTGAGGCTGAATGCATAGGGGTCAATGCCACATGGTGGACCGTGAATATTTCTCTTGCTGCCCGTTGTTCTCCATGTATTGTTGTAATGCCATTGCTTGTGGGGAACCTCAACACCTAGTGCAAGGTCAAAGGTACTGCCCTCATATCGTGTGTCCAAGGCTTACCAAGCAAAGCGTTGTACCTCATGTCACCGTCGATGACCTGAAATTCGGTGCTCAAGGTTGTTTCAGATGTGTCGATCGAGAGGGTGATTTCTTCTTTCATTTCTTCCCCGGTCATGTTGAAACTGTGGAGGATATAAGGAATTGTATTAATCTGACTAAGCAATCCCAGCTGTTCTATTACGCCTGCCCTGATTATGTTGGCTGAGCTGCCCGAGTCCACGAGCACGCACCTTATCCTCATGTTATTAAAGAGAAACGAGATTACTAGAACAACGTTATGTGTTTTTCCCATGGCCTCGAGGTCCTCCTCGGTGAATTTGAGGGTTTCTTCGGTTATGAGCTCTCGGGTCGGCCCTTCTGTAGCGGATGCTTTTATTCGCTTGGACATGGGGCCTTGGAGATCGTTAGACCATCCAATAATCATGTGGAAACCATGTTGGGGGACTTCTTTTGCGCTTGGATTGAAAAATGGTAACAACAATTAGATTTGTAAATGAGATTCTAAAAATACACGATCTATTCCCGAGCTAGTTTTTAAGGGTTGTGTCTAATACATGAAGTAAAATGGAAAAGATTGAGTTCACCAAAGCAATAATCGAACCAGTAAGGGGACGTTTCTCAGGCGCAAAGCTGGCCAGTAGGTACCTCAGAGCCGAGCCTCGAGCCTATCTCAGGTTTATCGAGGGTATTCAAGAAGGGGATAACAAGAAAAGATATAAATAAGTAAGGCTTTATACTACTAATAGTTAGCCATAAAATGAAGAACAAACGAAGAAAAAAAATGAAGTGCTAAGGCGACCTCAGGGTCAATAAAGACGGATAACTTATAAGAGAGAGAGAGAAAGAGAGAGAGATATATTATTGAATTCTGGAAAAGTGGAGCAATATAAGTCTGTCCTATTGAAGGTGGGGACCCTCCTTATATAGGCAGAGGATCCCTTACAATATGATACGTGGTAAATAGCGATAGTATAGGGATAGCCTGGCTAGATTCAACACCTCAGAATAGACCTTAAGTATGCGACCCTTGTTAGGTCGGACTGCGTCTTGAGAGCCTCCCCTTAGCTTGTCATGGCCTACTGCAATGATCAGAGCGGAATAAATTTTTAGGCAAACCTCGAAGACGGTCTCTAGCCTTGGTCTAAACCTCGAGGGCTATAACCGAGGGATGATCTTTTGATGGAGAATTCATGCTCTCGGATTCACCAGACACAGAAATGTAATGAAACAATTTAAATATACTAATGTATGCAGTTGGGAAGAAAAACCTCTTCCAAATCGCCTCTAGGCCGAGCTCGAACTTGAAAATAGTGAAAAAGTAATAGAATCTCAATTTTCGATTTTTTAAATCACTGGGAATTAGGTGTTCTTCGCGTTCACGAAACACCTGACGTGTTCTCAAATGAATCAATAACTAAAGGCCTTCGTACTCATGCATACAGTAAAACCGGGGGCCCTATTTTCGCATCATTAGGTCACCTCACGGGCATGCTTCTCAAGGATCGAATTTGAGTTCGAGACCCACGCTCAGGAGCTGTTAGGTATCAGACGTGGGGGGCATGGCGTGCTAGAAGCTATAATACAGGAAAGGGGAGTTCCCAAGGCACGCAACTAAAATTGACAGAGCCTAATATTGTCTAGTTGTCCTATCACGTTTTCTTTATCATTAATATATCTTTTACTATGTTGGAATCTCCTCCACCATATAAAGGGGATCCTTACTACTTTGTAAGGGTCTTCTATTGCCTCAACTATTCTACATAATATCAATATCAATAACCTCTCTCTCTCTTTCTCTATAACTTATTCGTTCGAGACTACCACTTTCATTTATTATGTTCATACTTGCTCTTCATTTATTGCTCCGCATAGGACATAAAGAGCCTCTAACGATTATATTCTATCTACTATCCCTTCCTTGTTTATCCTCGATATCTCGAGCACGAGCCCAGGCATCGACTTCGAGGCCCCTCGTCGGCCAGTCCGAGGCCAAGACAACAAACTTCCCTAGTTTAATTATAAGCCTATTTTAGCTTGTGTTTTGTCCTTTAACTTCATATATCTACTATCCATTGCTCTAAAAACTAGCATAAACATAGATCACATATTTTTGGAGTCTGATCAACAAATTTAATTATCATTATCATTTTTATGGTAAACAGTTTGGCGCCCACTGTAGGGCTAAAAATAATAGTAATTATTTTCTTGCTGGTTTCATTACACAATGCAGGTTATCTTTCACACTTTTTCTTGTTCAAGACCTTCGATTTTAGGTCAAGATGTCTAGCTCAGTGAACAGAGTGGAAAACAACAACCTCGAAGACGGAAAACAGGAGTACACGACTACTCTGGATGTTGGTGCACCGCCGAACTCAACCCAGATGAAAGGTGAGACTCTCTGTCATGATGTCCATATTATTATTGGAGGAACCAACATCCCCCAGGGGCCTGTGTTCAAATGGAAACGAACGTCCATCGTGGAAAAGGGACAGACCCAAAATCGCATGCTCGAAGATACCCTCGCTTTTAACAAAGAGGACATCGAGGTCATGATAGAACTGCACAAAGACACACTGGTGATCTCATTTCTTTTGAACAATACCAGGATAAAGCGCGTGCTCGTGGATCCAGGTAGCTTGAGCGACATTATTAGAATAGAGGTAGTAGGACAACTAGGACTACTCAATCAAGTCACCTCCATCACGTGAGTCCTCTACGAATTCAACATGACTGGCAAAGTAACAAAAGGAGAAATCATCATCCTGATCCACACGTCCATCATAATTCAGAGCATCGAGTTTCAAGTTATCGACAACGACATGAGGTGCAATGCATTGCTCGGCAGGCCTTGGATACACAGTATAAGGGCAGTACCATCAACCTTACACCAGGTAATAAAGTTTCCCATGAAGGACGCCGTCTCGACCATATATGGAGAACCACAAGCAATGAAAGAAATGTTCGTAATCCACCATATGGCACTGATCCCCACGTGCCCGATCTCAGACGAGGTTAGAAACACATAGACCCCCGAGGATGACGAATAATATTTCTCTGCTACTCGAACATTCCTCACCCCTGAAGAATTGCATGTGAATCAATCGACAGTCGAAGAGTTGGAGCAAACCATTTTAATCGAACACTTCCTGGATCGCACGGTATACTAGGGAACGAGGTTAACCCCCAAACTCATGAAAGGGATCATTCAATTTCTTAGTAACAACATCGACTATTTTGCTTGGTCCCACTTACATAGGACAGGAATTCCGCCAGAAATAATGTCCCACATGCTGAGCGTCGATCCTAAATTCAAAACCGTAAAACAGAAGAGAAGACTGTAGCCTGAGCTAAAACATGCTTTCAACAAAGAAGAGGTAGCAAAACTTCCTAAAATAAAATCCATTAGGTAGGTGAAGTACACCTAATGGCTGGCCAACGTAGTAGTAGTATCTAAAAAGGGAAACAAGCTAAGAATGTGTGTAGATTATAAAGACTTGAATAAGGCATGCCTCAAATCTTCCTTCCCATAGCCTAATATCGATCATCTGATCAATGCCACGAGACCTTCACCTTTCTCGATTCTTACTCGGGGTATCACCAAATCTAGATGAAACCCGAGGACTAGGAAAAAACCTCGTTGTCAATTTATATTAACTACAATGTTATAAAGCTATTGAGCCATAATATGAAGGTCTGGGAGAGGGTAGTGGAAGCCATGGATAGTATGAGCGTGTCTATTTTTGAAAACCAGTTCGGATTCAAGTCAGGGGCATTTGACAAAGGAAGTTATCCATTTGGTAAAGAGACTAGTGTAGTATTATAGGGAGAGTAAGTAGGACTTGCATAAGGTATTCATTAACCTTGAAAAAACATATGATAAAGTCCCGAGGAATGTTTTGTGGAAGTGATTGGATGTTAGCGGCATCCCGATAGCGTTGGATGTTAGTAGTGTCCCAATAGCATACACTATGATGATTAAGAATATGTACGATAGTGCTAAGACTCGGTAAGGACTATGGGAGGAGACTTGGAAAACTTTATAGTTATGATAGGATGCACCAGGGAACAACACTTAGCATGTTATTATTTTCCCTGTGATGGACGTGCTGATGTGGCACATCCAAGAGTAGATGCCATGGTCCATATTGCATTTCGATGATATAGTGTTGATATATGGGACACGAGTTGGGGTTAATGTGAGGTTGGAGGCTTAGAAACCAACCTTGGAGTCTAAAGGTTTCAAGTTGAGCAGGACCAAAATAGAGTACTAGTGCAAATTCAATGATGGGACCCTTGAAGCAGAAGTGGATGTGAAGCTCGACACTCAAGTCATCCCCAAGAGAAGTAGTTTCAAGTATCTCGGATTTATTACACATGGCAACGGGAATATCGGCGAGGATGTCACATATCATATTAGAGCAGGATAGATGGAGTGGAGACTTGCATCTGGTATTATATGTGATAAGAATATGTTGCTAGAACTTAAGGGTAAATTTTATGGGGTGTTGGTTTGACTGACCCTGTTGTTTGGGTCGAGTGTTTGCCAATCAAGAGATCCCATGTGCAAAAGTTGAAAGTAGCATAATTGAGGATGTTGAGATGGATGCGTGGGTGTATCAGGAGGATAAGATTAGAAATGAAGTTATTCGAGATAAAATGAGAGTGTACTCCATGGAGGACAAGATGCAAAAGCCGAGGTTGAGATGGTTCGGGCATGTTAGGAGGAGATATATTGATGCTCATGTTAGGAGGTGTGAGAGGCCGACCATGGCAGGTTTGATAATAGGTTGAGGCAGACCTAAGAAGTACTTGGGGAGTGATTAAGCAGGATACGTCCTGGCTTTATCTTACTAAGGGTATGACTCTTTATAGGATGGTGTAGAGGTCGAGAATTAGGGTTGGAGATTAATAGGTAGTTAAGAGTTTCCCCTTTCTTACTAGTAGTACTAGTAGCATGCATTTGCTTTCCTACTTCTCATATCTGTATTACAGTTTATTTCAGTTATCGTATTCTCATGTTGTTACTATTTTGGTACCACTTATTCTCTTCCCCCCTTTCTCCTGTCTCCTTTATTTTTCTTTTTCTTTTCTCCCTCTACTTTTTGTTATTGTTATTCTTCTTCTTGTTTTTCTTCTTCTTCTCCCCCTCCCTACTTTTCTGAGTCAATTATCTATTCGAAACACCCACTCTACCTTTACTAGGTAGCATAAGATCAACGTACACACTACCCCAGATACCATATGTAAAAATATACTAGGTATGTTGTTATTATTATTGTTCTAGTGGTTGACCAAACTAGTAAAGAGAAACAAAATATTGCTAACTCAATTAATATAAACTAGTAACTATTGAACACTAATCCATTACTCTCGCAACATAACAGACAGTCATAAAACATAAATAAGAAACAAAACTAAAATATAAACTAAACTTATTACTAAAGTCAAGAAAAAAATGTTTTTACCAAAGCACAAAGATCTACAAATCATTTAAGATCATCATAGTGCAATAGAACAGTCCCGACACGAACTCGACTATTAAACATGTCTTTTTTATTGGTAGAAATCATAGCCTTAAACTTCAACTATCTAGAAATCAGCTACAATTTTCATCACCAACAATAAATCATATCTTGATTCAGCAATAAACCTTGGAGGAGACGAGAATCTTGCATTTGTCGTGGTGGTAGGTCGTGGTGGCAGTGGTTTCCCATTAGAGAAGAAAACCTGGCAGCTATGGTTTTATTTTTGATTATTTTTGTAGAGTTTAAGGATTTGGGTTTGGGATAAGGAACAAGGAGAGGGAGACAATGAGATGGATATAATCGTGGAGGTTATTTAGGTTGCAAGACAGAGCCAGAGCATCCATGTCAGTGGTGGAGAACAAAGGTGGATGAAAGTTTATTTTGGTGGTTTAGCTTTTGGATTTGGGTAGAGGGTGAAAAGAGGAGAAAAAGGATATAAAATTTGGGTAGTTTTGAGGTGGTCTACCGCCGTGGAGGCAGTAACGGTAGCAGAGATGAATGAGAAAGAAAAGAGAGATGAGGAAAACTCTAGGGTTAACAAATGGGGCAAAATTTTGAATTTGCAAGCTTTATATACCTAGGTGGGATATTTAGTGAGGACCATTATTGAAATAGTGGCCCATGCTAACGTCTTTCTCTCCCTGTAATGTCTTTCTCCTTAACACACCACCAGCGTAATTCCAATGGCCTCCGTCACACTCAGGTAGGTCCCCATCTTCTTTCTTCTATCCCCGATCATTGGATATGCCCACCATCTTGCTATCTCTTTATCTTCCCCCTTGTTCTGCTCCCTCTTCCTTCCTCCTCACCTATCCCCCTTCTCTTCAACCCTGTCTTTTTTTTTTCTTTCTGTCACCGTGTACCATTGTGTAGTAGCGGCGCACTTCTTGGTACGGCAGGTATTCTTGGCCATTTTCTTTCCTTTACTTGCTCATTGATGTTTGAATTTCTAGATTTAGCAATGGCGATAGAGTACATATGTATAGAGGAAACTTTATAGCGAACCATGAGAGGCGCGCAAGGCCCACGCACAAGAAACTAGAGGCGGGAAGTGCATAAGATTTTGTAGACTGCATCTCTTGTTGGTCAACATCATTTTGGTAGACATATACATTCCAGGTTCTATCATTCCTGCTTAGTATTTGTTCTTTTGCTTGATTATAGCTTTTTTGTCTACCTTTTACCTTGAATATTGCATTTACTTTGGCGTGCTTGCCTTTCTCTGCCATTAGTTGAGTCACTATATCACTTTTGTGCTTAGTAAATTTTTCGTCTATATTGATAAGAGGCGGACCCAGGATTTGAGCATGACGGGTGCACCATTGTATGCTAATTATTAGCGATAAAATTTGGCGGCCAACTCTTTAAAAACTCAATGATTATGATGAGTTGATGACTTATCATCGAAGTGCAAATAAAAAGAAGTTCTAAAGAAAAAGAAAGTAGCGAACAAAGAGAGATTTCTTTACAAAATATGTGCTACGGAAAGGGAAGATATTTGTTTTAAGACTGTTTCAAATTTTAAAATTTCGAACTTTTTCTCAATGAGATTCTTTGATAAAAAAGGTGTTCAAACTTTAAAAATTATCAAAAATCTTAGTAAACAATTCAAGATTAAGGGTGTGTTAATAGTTAAAGAACTGAAGAAAAGCCTCAAACTCTTACTTAATTGTCATTACCGAATAAGAGTTGACGGATATCCACTACTTTGTCAAAGTGATTGTTGAAGAAAATTGTGGAAGAAGGATTTGCATTTTTTGACTTCTCAAGCGCGATAAATTACCATTTGAAGCTTTTAAGTTTAAGGAAGGGATTTACAAATAAATAAAATTATGTTGACTATTATATATTAAAATTAAATTATATTTAAATTTAAAAAAAAATATAAGTAAAAAGTGAAGCAATTTGCTATTAAGTACAAACTAGTTAAATTCAAAAGAAAGTAAAATAAAAAATAAAGGAGAAAGTGCTACATATCAGTTTTGAACCCACGACCTCAACCCAAATCTCGAAACTTTAGCACCCGGGAACACCACTCTGCCAATTCATTTCTTTGTGTTTGGGTGCACACAAAACATATTTAAGGGGTCCCAAGTATATGTAGAGGTACATAAAAGATATATATACAAGGTTTTTGCCGAAGTTTACGGGGTTCCATGACCCCTCAACCATCAACGTAGGTCCGCCCCTGATATTGAAGTTTTTCCACTTGTATGAATTTGCAATAGTTGTAGTTTTAGTATATATTCCTTAGTTTCTTTATTGGTGTAGTGGCTAGCCGGAACAATAGTAGAGTAGGGTCATATTCTTGGGTGGGCTGTAGGGTGGGGGCAATGGTGGCAAAGGGAGTAAGGGATATAATAAGATGAGAGTGGGGTCCTGGAATATAAGGACACTGATGGGGTAAGTCTATAAAGTTTGGAAGGATTTTTCAAAAGAGGGAGACTAATATAGCATGTGTCCAGGAGATAGGTGAAAGGGTACGAGGGCTCGTGATGTTAACGGGTTTGAACAATAGTATTTAGGACGGGTTATAGGCAAGAACATGGTAGGTATTTTAGTTTATAGGGGTCTCAAGGAGATGGTGGTGGATGTTAGAAAGGTGAATAATATCCTAATGACTATTAAGATAGTGGTTGGTAAGGTCACTTTAATGTGATTAGTACTTATGTGTCAGGTGGGCCTACACGATGAGGTCAAATGCACTTCTAGGATGATTTGGATGAGGTACTGTATGTTATTAAGGAAGCTGCTAGAGAGGTGGTAGGAGTAAGAAAGGATTATACTAGAGGTCATAAAGGGGATTGGTAGTAAAATGAGGAGATCTAAATAAAAGTGAAAGCTATGAAAGTAACATCTCTGAAACTAGTGAGGAGTATGGATAAGAAAAAAAATATGACGTGTAGGGAATGTTATAAGAAGGTAAGGAAAGAGGCAAAATTAGCAGTTATGGAAGCTAAGACTGCAAATTTTGAGATATTGTATGAGGATATTTGGGGTAAATGAGGCGACAGAAAGCCATACAAGTTAGCAAAGAGTAGGGAGATAAAGGATCGAGACCTAGGCCAAGTGCGGTGCATCAAAGATATAGACGGTAAGGTTCTGGTAGAAGAGGTCTGTATCAGGAGTAGATGGACGGAGTACTTCCATAGACTCTTGAACGAGGGAGGGGAAAAGGATATTGTTCTACGTCAGTTGGAAAACTCAAGGAGTTAGAGGGGTTTTTGGTTTTTTTGGCGTACAGGAGCTATGAGGTTGAGCGGACAATGCGGAAAATGTGCAGGGGCAAGGCAACTGGGTCTGATCAGATCCTACTGGAATTTTTTAAGGAAGTTGATTAGGAAGGATTTTAGTATCTTACTAGTTTGTTTAATGTCATTTTCAGGAAGAAGAAGATGCTTGAACATTGGCGGTGGATTTTGATGATCTCGTTGTATAAAAATAAAGGTGATATACAAGACTGTAACAACTATAGAGGTATAAGTTGTTGAGTCATACTATGAAAGTTTTGGAGAGGAGGGTGAGAAGTGTTACTATTTTTGGGAACCAGTTCAGATTTATGCTAGGACGGTCTACTACATAAGACATTCACCTTGTAAGAATATTGGTATTTTCGTCGTTTGTGGATCACTCGGATAAACGCAGTAATTCGCGAAAGGGGAGTATCCTATAGTTATAGTAGATTAATAAACGATCTGTACAAGAGACAGTTGCTTCTTAACCGTAAAATACTTGCACAAATAGCTATATCAAATAGGAATTGTCTTTATATGATTTCGAACGAAATCATAAAGGAAGTAGATTGGAAAGAATCCACCAGAATAATTTAAATGGAGTTCCCCGGAGAATGAACTCCGGGAAGGTAGAGTAGAAATTTGTATGAGAAAATATGCTAAAGTAGTCAAAATGAATGAACACGTTCAATTCAATAAAAAAAGAAATCTTTTTTTCCGATTCATTTTTTTTTCTTACGACACGATACTCAAATCTAGATTCACTCAAATCTAGATTCTTGTAATTATGATTCAAGTGAAGAAAAAGTATGCCAGATCATGAATTAGTAACTGCTTCCAATTTCCAAAAAAAAATCCCAATTGTGTCGAACTTTCCATTTTTGGAATAGTTACGGAATCTCCTGGCGAAAAGTCAAGGAATCCACAAAAAAGAAAATTGAATCTAATTAGGCTAATTTAGGGGATCGAGAATACGAGATAGGGAATATAGATTCTTTCGCATCTCGATTCAGCTTTTGAAAAAAAAAAATGATTCATCGAAGAGAGCTATTAGAGCGGGATCCACTTTTTGGGGAATATGAGTCGAAGCAATAACAAGAATATTTCTAGTAGAACATCTTTGCTACTGCACTATTTATTCTAGTTCCTACCGCTTTTCTACTTATCATTTACGTAAAAACAGTCAGTCAAAACGATTAATTATTAACTAATTTGAATGAAACTTGACTTCTGAGTTCTTAGCCAAAATTGACGAAATAAAATGAAAAAGATTCTAATTCCATGTCTTAAATGAAATGAGTGGACTAGAATCGGCAGTATTCTAATAGATAGATAGTATGGTAGAAAGAAAGATTCATCTATTTCTTTCTACCATACTATTTATTAGTTAGATTGTAGTCCTTTCATGCATTATGTTAGGTATCAAGGAAAATCCATTCTGGCTTCAAAAGAAACGTCCCTTTTGAATGTGCTTCTCCATGGGTATATGGTAACCATGTGTGTAGGGGGATAATGGGCGATTTGACAGCAAAAGCAATAAAAAATCCAATATAGAGAATAGTATAGGTAGAGGAAGAATGACTTGCATATAGTATTCATTGACCTTGAGAAGTTGTATGATAATGTATCGAGAGAGGTCCTATGGAGATGTATAAAGGCTAGCGGTGTCCCAGTGGTGTACATTAGGGTGATTAAGGACATGTACGAGGGAGCGAAGACTCGGATGAGAACTATGAGAGGTGACTCGAATATTTTTAAATGGAGATAGGATTTCATTAGGGATCAGCTCTTACCTAGTTTTTAGTTCGTTAGTGTTTTTGTGCTAACCCAACACATAGAAGGGAAGGTTCCAAAATGTATGCTATTAACTGATATCACAGCACTAATTGACGAGATGCGGGACATAGTTAACTCTAGGTTGGAAGTTTAGGGAAAGACATTGGAGCCTAAAAATTTCAAGTTGAGTAGGTCAAAAGTGAGTACTTGGAGTGCAAGTTTAGTGATGGGTTTCATGAAGAAGAAATGAAAATGAAGATGGATACTCAAGTCATCCCCAAAAAAGATACTTTCATGTATTTTGGGGCTATTATTCAAGGCAATAGGGAGATTGCTGCGGATTTTACTCATCGTATTGGAGCGGGGTGGATGAGATGGAGGCTCTCCATGGGGGTTTTGTGTGATAAGAATGTGCCACCTAGACTTAAGATCAAGTTCTACAGAGTGGTAGTTGGATAGACCATATTGTATGGGGCCGAGTGTTGGCCTGTCAAGATATCCCATGACCAAAAAATAAAAGTTGGTGAAATGAGGATGTAAGATGCATGAGTGGGCATACCAAGAAGGACAGGATTTAGAATGAATTTATTAGTGACAAGTTAGGAGTGGCATCTATGGATGACAAGTTGTGGGAATCAAGGTTGAAATTGTCCGGGCATGTGAAGAAGAGAGACATAGATGTACTGGTCACGAGGTATGAGAGGTTGTCCACCGTGGGTCTGAGAAAGGGAAAGGGTAGGCCTCAGAAGCATTAGGGAGAGGTTATTAGGCAGGATGACCCACGACAAGAAGGTATGGAGGTCAAAGATCAGGGTTATAGGTTGATAGTTAGTAATGTGTTCCTCTTAGGCTTACCAGTTGTACTAGGACTATTTTTGTATTATCTTAGTCGTGATTCTTTATTATTACATGTTGTGTCATTTGCGCTCGTCACCATATTACATTGTTGTCACCATTTTTTGCTACTTGGTTTCTTATGTTATTATCTCTACTGTTGCCAAGGGTCTATCGGATACAACTTCTCTATCTTTATAAGGCAGGGGTAAGATCAGCATACACACTATCCTCCCTAGATATACACACTATCCTCCCTAGATTTACTTATTGAATGATACTAGGTTTGTTGATGTTGTTGTTGTTTTACCATTAAATCACGAGAGAATAAAAAAATAGAAGTTTGAGATTGATTTGATCTACTAATACAAAATGGCATAGTTTGGATTAAAACTATATCGTTCAAACCCTCTCCGAGAAGCCACTTAAGTGGCACTAAAATTGCACTCTTAGACACCTAACCATCTCAATTTTAGCCCATTTCTCCTTTAATCCTATCATATATAATTATAATCTAACCTACCTAAATACCAACCAATAAAACAAAACCTAATAAAACCCCTTAGCTAACATTTGAATTAACCATATGAGAAATCAATTTGATTAACTTGTCGAATTATTGGTCAATGGAAAGAGCACACACAAAAGGAAAATATTTTTTAGATTTTTTTATGATCAAAACGCAATAAAAAAATAAGTAAAAATCGAGAAAGAAAAAGAAATGAATGAAGGAACAAAAAAATTATAAATTTAGAAGATATTAAAACAGTGTCAAAATTATGAGGAATTTATGGAATCTATCTATTAAACTAAAACTAATTACCCGGTTATACCTACTGGGATAATAATTACTATACATACCTATTCTATATAAACTTATTACCTGTCATCCATTAAAAAAGTCTTAAAGGCTTCATGGGCAATGAAACTATACCTAACCTATACGGGACCTTTTTTTCGTTCAATCCAAAGTAAGATCTCTTTTCATCCATTTTCTCTCTTTGTTCTTGCTTCTTTTTTCATAAGTAAAATTGTTTATCTGATAGGCTATATTTTTATAATTTTCACAAGGTAAAATATTGATAATTAATGAGAGCAAGGAGTAGCATTTTTTTAAGTTATGTTATGATTTTGTGTATACAATATATATATATATATATATATATATATATATATATATATATATATATATATATATATATATATATATATATATATTCATTAACTCACTACACGTATGTAGTTTAATTTTCTCTTGCTGAATGAAATCATCGGCTATTGAATACCTTTCATCAACACAAAATTCTCTCTCCCTCCCTATAAATTTTATATTTTCTCGTCGCTATTTATTCTAGTTCGAGTCATTTCACGAAAAATTTAATTATGATTCTGTTGCTATTAAATATTACTTATAGTACATTTTGTAAATTCATGTAGTGGGCTTGTTGAGATTGTAGTTGTTTGGTCTGATTCTGCTTGGGGTTTGTTTGAAGTATTAATCTAAAGTTGTAGCAAAAGCCTGAGCCAATTTGGTAGAAATTTTGCAGTAGATATGAAATTTGGGTTGAATTTAAGTCGAACTAGCGAAGAAGATGAATTTGTAATGTATAACAAAATGGTATACATGTATACCACTTTAGTATATAATTTTTAATTTATACAATTTATTCCAACAATATAGTCTTATAATATATAGTATAGTGTAATAGTATATCGTTATAATTTGGTCCTTTTTAAATTTATTAAATTTTTTATTTGGAATTTTTTTAAAATTTTAATGGAGTTTTCATACCTTTTTAAAATTTTTATTAAACGAAAATATTTAATTTTAAATGTTGAATGGAGGCTGTTGCTAAAATTGAACCAATTCAGTGTATTTTTTGTACTAAATTTGTAAAATTTGGGTTGAAATTGAGTTCAACTTGTGATAGAGATAAATTTTTACTATATACCAAAATAGTATACATGTATACCGATTTGGTATCATTGAGGAATAAGCTCTTTTTTGAAGGAATGAATCATACTTATATCATGTCAGTAATGATATACTATATGGGTATCATAGAGGATTGGCGTGTATTTATTTTTGTTAAAGGAATGAATCAGTCCTCTATGATACCCTGTTGGTATACGATATATTTATCGGGTTGATTTCTTTTTCTTTGGAATCTTTCTCAATATTTCAATAGAGTTTTTATGCTAGATTGAAATGTTGAATGAAGGTTGTGGCTAAATTTTGAGCTAATTTGGTAAAAATGTTGCATTAGAGTTATGAAGTTTGGATTGAAATGATATTGAGGTAGCGAAGTAGATAAATTTGTATTATATACCAAAATGATATACGTGTATATCAGCTTGGTATCATAGAGGACTGGCCTCTTTTTTGAAGGAATTAACGATAGATCTTATCAGTATATAATATATACCATACAGATATCATAAAGTACCGATGTGTGTTTTTTTTGTTGAAGGAATGAACTAGTCCTCTATGAGTCCCGTTATCATATGATATATACTATATTGGTATCAGTGATGCTGAGTGTTATTTTGGAAGGAATACCACATTATATTATATCAATATGTGGTATATGATATATAGGTATCATAGAGAACTGAATGTTTTCTCGAAGGAATGAACTAGACCTCTATAATACTATGTTAGTATATGATAACATACCATGTGAGTATCATAGTATGCTTACAACAATATACTTTAACTGCTACTAATATTATTTTTTATATGCATATGCTAGAGTTAGTTATTTTCTGATAACTAGTAAAAGAAAAATTGAATAAAATAAAAATATGAACTATATCAGTTGTTTTTTATTTGATATAGTAAAAAAGGAGAGAAAAAAAGAACAAAAGTAAAAGAACCAAAAAGATATGTAGAATTAAATTATGAAGAAAAATAGGAAATATAGAAAAGATAATTTAAAAATAATAAAAATAAAATTAGCGAAGGAGCAAAAAGAAAAAATACAATAAAAAAATAGAAGAGAAAACATGTATAATGTATAAGTAGTTCTAATAATTAATTTAGAGAAAAAAATGAGATAAAATATATAAGGTATATTGTGTCAGTTATATGACAAAAAACAGTGAATGAATATTTTGTATATTACTTATATTTTATTGTTGTATAAAATAAAGAAGAATAAAGAAAGGGAGCCAAAAAAAAAATGTGATTAAATTATCTAGGGGAAAAAAGAGTTAAGTGAAATTAGAAAAGAAATGAAGAAACAAAGAAAATAAATAAAAGGAAAGAAATAAAATAAAAATAAAGGAGCTAAACTTGAGTACTGAATCGTATTATGATAAAAAAAAAAGAAAAAAATGATATATTTGAAAAAACATAATAAAAATGGAGAAAGAGCAAAAATAACGAAAAAGAAAAAAAATGAGAAAAAAGAGTCAGTTATCTATAAAAGCTATAATGGGTAGGAAGAGTAATTAGTTTGATGGGTACAAAAGTAAATGGGTAGGCAAGGGTAATTAATTTAATTTTTATGGGTAAAGCTCTAAAACTCCCCAAAATTATGTATTCATCACTGTTAAGAATAGACGTTTTTTTTTCTTTTTACATAATTTTTGTGCCTTTTTTATTATTGTTGTCTAGAAAACGGCAGGTTCAAACAAACCACTCCATAGAGAAAGCTAAGCAAAGCCCATCAAATTAGATAGGAGTCACAGTGGTTAGGTATATTAATACACTGTATCGCTTAAGCCGACCTACAACAATACAATAATCCTGATTTTATAGTATAAAAATTAATAAAAATAACATACTATAATCAATTAAAAATGTTGTATATGTAAACATAATTTACACTGTCATTAGTTAAGTCCTTTGTAAAAATGCCGTAAGTCGAACAGAATATGGAGTTGCTTGCTTTATTTGATTCAGGACCTCTTGCTGCCGCGTCTCTTACAGATTCGATTGAGAATATTAAGCCTTGCTGTCGTTACAGACCCAAAATTTTATTCAAGCAGGGTCAATTAGATAAACATTATTCCAATAATTTCTCAACAATAAATATTACCGCGTACAACTAAGTGAATATTGTATGTTTTAAGTGGGCTCATTTTGCACAATATAACGATTTCAAATAAAAATAAAACATATAAATAATAATAAAAAAATTGACGAATCGGATTCAGTTGAACCCGCTTGCTACAATGTGAGTCCGCCCCTCAATAGCAGAGTCATAATTCTTATTAAAAAGTATCAAAACTTTAAAGAGTATAACGAATTCATCAAGGGAATCTAATATATAGTACTATATTATAAATATTTTTTTTTTTTTACCTATTTTAGACAATATAATTTTCTAACAAAGAGGAGTTAATTGACACCCTTGGAGCTGGCTCCCGCGGTTCACACAGATAATTATTTAACTGAAATACCACATCCACTTGGTGACAAAGCGTCACCTGTGAAGGGCAGGGCTAGAATGTAGTTTAATACACTAATTTTGGTTTAAATTTTATATTTACTTAAGTAATTCATCGAAAAAATATAAGTTATTAATTTAAAATCTGATAATTTAAAGGACTATAATTCCGAACCAATATACTTCAAATCATGGATCCGACTCTGTCCATCAAATCCATTTTTCTTTTGCTAAGAAGGTTAAAAGCCTGAATCCCAATCTTAATTACTTATAATTCCACATGAAGTAATTTAGAGTTAATATGAATTCCCTGTTAATCACTTAATCTTAGAGGACTAGTTGATTGACACACATATATAAGCTGGCATTGGTGCAGTGTCGGTGTTCGTGGCATTAGCGTGCATGGTTTGGTACTGAAAAAACGAAAACAAACAATGGATGCAGGCTATAAAATTCAATTCGTGCAATTAATTAAATACTAAAATAAACCATGTTAACGCATGCTCTATGTTTGTTAGAAAGGAATATTCGTAACGCGGTTGGGCAACTCTGAAAACTAATTTGTATTATTAGATGATTCTATATTGTCTTTGAAGAAAATTGTAATAAACAAGTATATTTGAATTAGAGTTTTCTTTTCAAAAGAAAAATTAAGAAAGATAGAAATGTAACTAATTGCGTTGCAGTTCTATCAATTGAGTCATGCAATAATAATTCCACCATTCATTAATGTGGTCTAATATGAAAGAAATTATATGAAAACTTGACATAATACTGGGAGGATCAAGAGGTAATATTAATTATTAAGTTTATGGGATATTGTGGAAATTAAATTTGGCTTGCTTTTTGTTCTTGACAAACCAAAGACGACATTTGCTTGTTTCGGGAAACTTTTATTTTCTTTTTATTAAGGAACAATAAGTATTATTTAAACAATCAATCAATTTGCTCTAGGCTTCTTTGAAATTGAGCGACATTGACGTATATGTGACATCGTGAGAGAATTGCGGTCCTAAAAGGATTATTTGGGCAAAAAACAAAATGTTGACTAGCTGATATGATTTTATTTGGAGAAGAATTTTTTTCATACAACCTTATTGGGTGTTTATATTAAACAAATAAATAAATGAATAATGTGTGCTTTTAGAAAAAATGTTACTTAATATAGTTAATTAGGAGTATATATTTTCATCTAATTTTATCACTTAATCATAATAAACTAGGAGTATATATTTTCATCTAATTTTATCACTTAATCATAATAAACTTACAATTTGATGCAAACACCTAGTACAAGTAAATATATTTGTTGCATTTGCATATGTATACGGTTAAAATGGGGCCTGACCGATTTCACTAATTGACCGAGATTAGGGGAATGGATCGAGGATCGGCCCCATAGTATATCAGACCGAGGTATGAGGGTAAGCCACCAAGTTTGGGATTCGAAATACTTGTTGAGGTCAGGACCGGTGATGATCAAGCCAAATGGGATAGGCACCGAACAAGATCAAAGATATCATAATAACGAAAAGACGAGATATCTGTGACTGGCTGAGGATCATGGAGAAAATCTTAGAACATGTCAAATAAAGAACAGTTATTTAGCCCATCATAAGATTTACTTATGTAATGAGAATTGTACCATAAATAGGATTCCTCTACTATATTAAGAGAAATCTAATCATTCTTTAACCATCTTACAATCACGTATATCAAAGTAATACAATACTCTCTTTCTCTCATTTTCTCGTGTTCGTCAATTTATTTCATAACTTTACTCTCACTCACTCAGTTCGAAGGGCGACCTAGCTTGAGGGCTGAATTGCATTTCAACACTCGTTTGCCTTAATTTATTGTTTATTTCTACTATTAATCATCATATTTATCAACTAGTGCTAGGTGAAATTACATATCCTTAAAATCACTGATAAGTTTAACTATTATCCGATTTTTAAGGATAAACAATTTGGTTCCCACCATTAGTGCTAAGGATAATTGTGATTGCCTAGTACAACTTTCGTAACAAACATTATTTTACGCTTGCTCTTTGAAGTGTTTTTGATTTCAGGATCAACATGTCAAACTCCCAAGTAGCACCCACACATAAAGACAAAGGCCTTCGTTTTCATGACGGGAACAAAACTATAGCCACCCCATGAAACAGAGTACCTTCAGTTAACCTTGATGGAGCTTACATCGTGGACCCAATCGACATTAGTTCCCATATTGCCATTAATGGGAATTGGGGCGTCGACCGTGAGACCAGCGTCCACGGAGATGCTCGAACGCATAGAGTGCAGAAGAAGGTAGAATTAGCCTTCGAATGATATTCCAGATGTCGCAGACTTAACAAGTGCAATAGCACAACTCCAACATCAGAAACGTGCACCAAGCAGGATCGACCTCGAGCCCTCACAAAAAATTGTTCATAGAGTTGAATCGATACCAAATAGATCGAATGGAGGGGAATAGGATACTAATCCCGTGAACATGAAAATGTTCGAGGAACTGACAAAGAGAATTGAGTTAGGGGAAAAGAAGATAGAGAAAAAAGATAACAAAATGAAAACTTATAACTCTATGGTTGACCAGATTTTGGGGGAACCACCAGTATTTGAAGGACTTGATTCCAAAATATTTGTCAGAAAACCTTTCCACCCAAGTGCGGCTCCAAAGTCAATCCGAACAAAGTTTTATATGCCCAAGGTTCCGAAGTATAACACGACTAAAGACCCAAATGAACATGTCATCTCATATATGTGTGCTATTAAGGGAAATGACTTGGAAGATGATGAGATTGAATCCATATTGCTGAAGAAATTCAGAGAAACTCTATAAAAGGGTGTCATGATATAGTACCATAATTTACCACCTAATTTTACTGATTCATTTGCTATGCTTCCAAATTCTTTTGTGAAGGTGCACGCTAAAGCCATTAAGGTTGCAACTAGAAAGGTGTCACGACCCTAGTTCACCAATTGTGAACATGTCATGATGGCACCCAGTCCCCACGACTAGGTAAGCCTAACACGCTGCGAAATCTATAAATTATAATTACTTAAATAAGAAACAACGGAAAATAACATAAAAGATATGTAATCCGTGCCACTTGGCACATACATCCGTCACACAATAAATAAACACTACCAAGATCCGGAACCCCACGGTAACACAGACTAAAAGGGAAATACAACTGTGGCTCTATGTGTAAAGAGTATCTAACAACGAAATGAAGAAAATGTCAACTAGTAATACTAGAATAGAAGGGAAGCCTCCGGATCCGCGGACGTAGCAGATCATACCTCAAGGTCTCCCAAAAAGCTGCGGAATCACCTAGCACGAGCCTGCTTTGATGTAACTGGATCTGCACAACAAAAGTGTGCGGAAAGAGTAGCATGAGTACACCACGGCGGTACTCAGTATGTGCCAAGCCTAACCTCGATGGAGTAGTGACGAGGAAGGTCAGGGCCCTACTGAGAACAATAATAATATGATGATAGCAAAATAAACAGTTTAAGAGATAACAACAAAATTTCCAAAATAACAACATTTACTGAAACTGTCTACAATCAAGCTAATAACAAATAACCAACTCTATAAACAAGTCCAGGATCTGGGGGAAATGAACCCACAGTCCCATTCTCAGTACCTTTGGGTCTCCGGGAATCGAACCCGCAGCCCATGTCTCAATAGTATCTCAATAGCTCAGGATCTCCGGGAATCGAACCCGCAGTCCTTACCAATAATCAATAAATCTCAGGATCTCGGGAATCGAACCCGTAGTCCACATTTCAATAAATCTCGGGATCTCGGGAATCGAACCCGTAGTCCACATTTCAATAAATCTCAGGATCTCGGGAATCGAACCCGTAGTCCACATTTCAATAAATCTCGGGATCTCGGGAATCGAACCCGTAGTCCACATTTCAATAAATCTCAGGATCTCGGGAATCGAACCCGTAGTCCACATTTCAATAAATCTCGGGATCTCGGGAATCGAACCCGTAGTCCACATTTCAATAAATCTCAGGATCTCGGGAATCGAACCCGTAGTCCACATTTCAATAAATCTCAGGATCTCGGGAATCGAACCCGTAGTCCCTACCAATATCACACCGGGTCTCTGGGAATCGAACCCACAGCCCTGAGTCTCCGGGAATCGAACCCGCAGTCCACAAGCACATCAAAAAAAGGAATCCACAGAGAGATCAATTATGCTTAACTATAACTTCATCGAAAAAAATAGTGCCAATAATTATCAAGGAGTTCAAATAAGGCAATTAGGCAACTAAACAGTTAAGAGCTACCTAATCATGTTTTTCTATCCACTACCGGTAAAATATCAAACTAACAGCCAAAGACAAGAATACCGCTCATCGAACATTTTTAATAAATACGTGTTCAACAACCAGCGCATGTACACGCCCGTCACCTCGCGTACAAGGCATTAAAACTATCACATAATATCCTAGGGGTGAAAATTCCCCCACACGAGGTTAGACAAGCCACTTACCTCAATTCCGGTACAAAACCGCTAAGTAATAACCCTCTTGCCACGAATGTCGGCCTCCACAAGTGTAGGATCTGATAAAAATCAATAGAATCACATCAAAATAGGCCAATTGGGCATTACCCAATCAAATTAACTCAAAATACACCAAAACCCACAAGTTGCCAAAACCCGACTTTCGGTACGCTTATCGAAAAATCACAAAAATTATATATTCGGGTTCCTTATCTCAATACGAGTCCGCGCATATAAAATTTATCGAAATCGGACTCCATTTGCCCATTCAAATCAAAGATTTTCTAACATTTAGGCCTAGGGCTCAAACCCACCTTTAATCTTCCAATTTCAGTGAAATAATCACGGATTTCATGATAAACCAACGAATTAAGGTCAAGAAACTTACCCCCGATGATTTCCCGATGATATCCAAACGTTTTCCCTTCAAAAACCTCTCTTGGAGCTCAAAAATGGCGTTTTTGTGTATGGGGGTCGCGGGTGTTATGTTCTGAACTTAAGCTCACTGCCAGACATTTTCCTTCATCGCGTTCGCGTGGCCTATCACGCGTTCGCGATGCTCTAGCCCATTTACCCTTCGCGTTCGCGTGACGCCACTCGCGTCCGCGAGGCACAGCCGGCTAAACCTTCGCGAACGCGGCGCCAGTCCACGCGTTCGCGATGACCTTATTTCCCATCCAACCCGCCTTGCTCTTCGCGAACGCGACACAGGGATCGCGAACGCGGTGCCTCCCCTTCTTCCACTACGCGAACGCGAAGGGTAAATGGGCTAGAGCATCGCGAACGCGTGACAGGCCACGCGAACGCGATGAAGGAAAATGTCTGGCAGTGAGCTTAAGTTCAGAACATAACACCCGCGACCCCCATACACAAAAACGCCATTTTTGAGCTCCAAGAGAGGTTTTGAAGGGGAAAACGTTGGGATATCATCGGGAAATCATCGGGGGTAAGTTTCTTGACCTTAATTCGTTGGTTTATCATGAAATCCGTGATTATCTCACTGAAATTGGAAGATTAAAGGTGGGTTTGAGCCCTAGGCCTAAATGTTAGAAAATCTTTGATTTGAATGGGCAAATGGAGTCCGATTTCGATAAATTTTATATGCGCGGACTCGTATTGAGATAAGGAACCCGAATATATAATTTTTGTGATTTTTCGATAAGCGTACCGAAAGTCGGGTTTTGGCAACTTGTGGGTTTTGGTGTATTTTGAGTTAATTTGATTGGGTAATGCCCAATTGGCCTATTTTGATGTGATTCTATTGATTTTTATCAGATCCTACACTTGTGGAGGCCGACATTCGTGGCAAGAGGGTTATTACTTAGCGGTTTTGTACCGGAATTGAGGTAAGTGGCTTGTCTAACCTCGTGTGGGGGAATTTTCACCCCTAGGATATTATGTGATAGTTTTAATGCCTTGTACGCGAGGTGACGGGCGTGTACATGCGCTAGTTGTTGAACACGTATTTATTAAAAATGTTCGATGAGCGGTATTCCTGTCTTTGGCTGTTAGTTTGATATTTTACCGGTAGTGGATAGAAAAACATGATTAGGTAGCTCTTAACTATTTAGTTGCCTAATTGCCTTATTTGAACTCCTTGATAATTATTGGCACTATTTTTTTCGGTGAAGTTATAGTTAAGCATAATTTATTCTCTCTGTGTATTCCTTTAATTGCTGTGCTTGTGGACTGCGGGTTCGATTCCCGGAGACCCAGGGCTGTGGGTTCGATTCCCAGAGACCCAGAGTGATATTGGTAGGGACTACGGGTTCGATTCCCGAGATCCTGAGATTTATTGAAATGTGGACTACGGGTTCGATTCCCGAGATCCTGAGATTTATTGAAATGTGGACTACGGGTTCGATTCCCGAGATCCCGAGATTTATTGAAATGTGGACTACGGGTTCGATTCCCGAGATCCTGAGATTTATTGATTATTGGTAAGGACTGCGGGTTCGATTCCCGGAGATCCTGAGATTTATTGAAATGTGGACTACGGGTTCGATTCCCGAGATCCTGAGATTTATTGAAATGTGGACTACGGGTTCGATTCCCGAGATCCCGAGATTTATTGAAATGTGGACTACGGGTTCGATTCCCGAGATCCTGAGATTTATTGATTATTGGTAAGGACTGCGGGTTCGATTCCCGAGATCCTGAGTTATTGGTAGGGACTACGGGTTCGATTCCCGGAGATCCCGAGCTATTGAGATACTATTGAGACATGGGCTGCGGGTTCGATTCCCGGAGACCCAGAGGTACTGAGAATGGGACTGTGGGTTCAATTCCCACAGATCCTGGACTTGTTTATAGAGTTGGTTATTTGTTATTAGCTTGATTGTAGACAGTTTCAGTAAATGTTGTTATTTTGGAAATTTTGTTGTTATCTGTTAAACTGTTTATTTTGCTATCATCATATTATTATTGTTCTCAGTAGGGCCCTGACCTTCCTCGTCACTACTCCATCGAGGTTAGGCTTGGCACTTATTGAGTACCGCCGTGGTGTACTCATGCTACTCTTCTGCACACTTTTGTTGTGCAGATCCAGGTACATCAGAGCAGGCTCGTGCTAGGTGATTCCGCAGCTTTCTGGGAGACTTCGAGGTATGATCTGCTACGTCCGCGGATCCGGAGGCTTCCCTTCTATTCTAGTATTACTAGTTGACATTTTTCTTCATTTCGTTGTTAGATACTCTTTACACATAGAGCCACGGTTGTATTTCTCTTTTAGTCTGTGTTACCGTGGGGTTCCGGATCTTGGTAGTGTTTATTTATTGTGTGACGGATGTATGTGCCAAGTGGCACGGATTACATATCTTTTATGTTATTTTCCGCTGTTTCTTATTTAAGTAATTATAATTTATAGATTCCGCAACGTGTTAGGCTTACCTAGTCGTGGGGACCGGGTGCCATCACGACATGTTCACAATTGGTGAACTAGGGTCGTGACAAGTTGGTATCAAAGCTCTAGGTTCATAGGAGTCACGGGACACAGACCGGTTACTTAGAGTCTCGCTGATCGATACGGAGACGTCTGTATTTATCTACGAGGGGCTATGTAACTGTCTAGGAAACTCTTCATTTCTTTTGGATTCCTTGTCGTGCGACATTTTTGGCATCAAAAATCTAAACTACTGCTTTCTATTCTCTCGCAGATGGTGAGGACACGAGCTAACCGCGATGATCAGGTCCGCGCCCCCGTTGCTGCCGTCAGAGGCCGGGCCAGGGTAGAGGACGAGGACGCGCCCGAGGTGCAGCCACGGCACCATCGCGCGCTGCCGCCGAGGTGCCACCGGTAGACCGAGGTTGGAGCGCGAGCACCGGTACACCGACTACGCTGCTACTACTCCAGCACTACGGGAGACCCGGCTCAGTTCGTGAGCATGTATACCACTTTGGCACAGGCGCAGGATTGCTTCCTCTTGTTACGGCTACATCCCAGGCCGGGGGAGGGGCCCAGACTCCCGCAGCCGTTACACTTGAGCAGCGAGTGCCAGTGGGACTGGTTCCAGAGATTATGGTTATACCTCCTGCCGCCCCAGCACAGCCTGGAGGTGGGCCAGCTGGCTCTGAGGACGAGCAGCGTAGATTGGAGAGGTTCAAGAAATATGACCCTCCAGTGTTCAGTGGTTTGGCTTCAGATGATGCATTGGGTTTTCTGGAGGAGTGTCATCGTATTCTTTCTACCATGGGGATTGTGGAGACCAGCGGGGTTTCCTTCACTACGTTTCAGTTTCGTGGGACCGCTTATGATTGGTGGCGCACGTATGAGTTGGATAGTCCGGAGGAGTCCGCTTCGTTGACCTGGACGCAGTTTTCAAATCTGTTTTTGACGGAGTTTGTTCCCCAGAGCCTTAGGGATTCTTGGCGCTCGGAGTTTGAGCGGTTGCGACAGGGCTCCATGTCAGTATCGGAGTATGCCATCAGTTTCACCCGTCTGGCCAGGCATGCGCCGGCCTTGGTAGCCACGGTTCGGGAGAGAGTGCGGAGATTTATTGAGGGCCTGATTCCGCCTATCCGATCCAGCATGGCCAGAGAGTTGGAGACGGATATATCTTATCAGCAGGCGGTGAGCATCGCCGGGAGGATCGAGAGTATGCTCCCTAGAGAGCGGGGAGATAGAGAGGCCAAGAGGTCTCGTGAGTCGAGCCATTTCTCTGGTGCCCGCACTTCAGCAGCCGGTCGTTTTGGCAGAGGTTATTCCGGTCGTCCAGTTCATTCAGCATTGCCAGCAGCCGGTAGTACTCCAGCTCTTCCAGCACCTCAGGAGCCTTATTATGCTCCCCAAGTTTCCAGTGCACCTCCTGCACGGGGTCCTTCCAGGGGTCAGACTAGTGGGGTTGAGGCCGGTCAGTCACAGCCACCGCGTCCTCTCACAGCTTGTTTTGAGTGCGGGGATACTCGCCACCTGGTTAGGGAGTGCCCCAGGCGTAGGAGGGGAGCACCTCACCAGTCTTCGCAGCATCAGCGTGGCTCTCAGGGTCAGCAGGCTATCATTCCGGCTCCAGCTGCTATTCCACCTGCCCAGCCAGCCAGGGGCGGGGGTCAGGGTTCTAGAGGCCGCCCTCGAGAGGGGGGACAGGCCAGATTCTATGCTATTCCTGATCGCGCTGCGGCTGTTGCATCCGATTCTGTTATCACAGGTATTATTCTGGTTAGTCACAGGGAGGCATCGGTTCTATTCGACCCTGGTTCCACTTTTTCATATGTGTCTTCTTACTTTGCTTCTCATTTGGGTGTGCCTCGGGATTCTTTGAGTGCCCCCATTTATGTTTCCACTCCGGTGGGTGATTCTTTGGTTGTGGACCATGTATATCGGTCGTGTTTGGTTACCATTTGTGATTTTGAGACCAGAGCGGATCTATTGTTGCTCAGGATGGTCGATTTTGATATTATTCTGGGCATGGACTGGTTGTCGCCCCATTATGCTATTCTTGATTGTCACGCCAAGACCGTGACGCTGGCTATGCCAGGCATTCCACGTATTGAGTGGAGTGGTACTCTAGATCACACCCCTAGCCGTGTTATTTCTTTTCTCAGAGCTCAGCGTATGGTTGAGAAGGGGTGTGCTGCTTATCTTGCCTATGTGCGGGACGTCAGTGTTGATACTCCCTCCATTGATTCTGTTCATGTGGTACGTGACTTTGCTGATGTATTTCCAGCCGATCTTCCGGGCATGCCGCCTGACAGAGACATTGACTTTGCTATTGACTTGTTGCCGGGCACTCGGCCCATTTCTATTCCACCGTACCGTATGGCTCCTCCTGAGTTAAAGGAGTTGAAGGATCAATTACAGGAGTTATTGGGCAAGGGTTTTATTCGACCCAGTGTTTCGCCTTGGGGTGCTCCTGTATTGTTTGTGAAGAAAAAGGACGGTTCTATGCGTATGTGTATTGACTATCGTCAGCTGAACAAGGTTACAGTGAAGAACCGGTATCCTTTGCCCCGTATTGATGATCTATTTGACCAGCTACAGGGTGCACAAGTGTTTTCTAAGATTGATTTGCGCTCCGGGTATCACCAGTTGAAGATTCGGGAGCCAGATATCCCGAAGACTGCCTTCAGGACCCGGTATGGCCACTATGAGTTCCTCGTGATGTCTTTTGGGTTGACTAATGCTCCAGCAGCATTTATGCATTTGATGCACAGTGTGTTCAGGCCTTATCTGGACTCGTTCGTGATTGTCTTCATTGATGATATTCTAGTATATTCTCGGAGCCGGAAAGAGCACGAGCAGCATTTGAGGATAGTGCTTCAGATCCTGAGGGAGAAGCAGCTTTATGCCAAGTTCTCTAAATGTGAATTTTGGTTGAGTTCGGTGGCATTTTTGGGCCACGTGGTGTCGAGTGATGGTATTCGAGTAGATCCGAGGAAGGTGGAGGCCGTGCAGAGTTGGCCCAGACCCTCCTCCGCTACTGAGATTCGCAGTTTCCTTGGTTTGGCGGGCTACTACCGTCGTTTCGTAGAGGGGTTCTCTTCGATTGCAGCACCTATGACTAGATTGACCCAGAAGGGTGCCCCTTTTCAGTGGACAGACGAGTGTGAGGCGAGCTTTCAGAAGCTCAAGACAGCTTTGACTTCGGCCCCTATATTGATGTTGCCTACAGGTTCGGGGTCCTATACCGTATATTGTGATGCCTCACGAGTTGGACTCGGTGCGGTATTGATGCAGGACGGTAGGGTGATTGCCTACGCGTCGAGACAGTTGAAGGTGCATGAGAAGAATTACCCTGTTCATGATTTGGAGCTAGCTGCCATTGTTCACGCCTTGAAAATTTGGCGTCATTATTTATATGGGGTTCCTTGTGAGATCTACACCGATCACCGGAGCTTGCAGCACTTGCTTAAGCTGAAGGACCTGAATATGCGTCAGAGGAGATGGTTGGAACTACTGAAGGACTATGATATTACTATTCTCTATCATCCGGGCAAGGCTAGTTGCTGATGCCTTGAGTCGTCGGGCAGAGAGTTTGGGGAGTTTAGCATATCTACCAGCTTCGGAGAGGCCTATGGCGATGGATGTTCAGGCTTTGGCCAGGCAGTTTGTTAGACTGGATCTTTCGGAGCCCAGTCGGGTTCTAGCTTGTGTGGTTTCTCGGTCTTCTCTATTTGACCGCATCAGGGAGCGTCAGTTCGACGACCCTCATTTGCTTGTCCTTCAGGATAGAGTTCGGCGTGGTGATGCTCGAGATGTTACCATCGGGGATGATGGAGTTATGAGGATGCAGGGCCGTATCTGTGTGCCCAATGTAGATGATCTTCGAGAGCTGATTCTAGTAGAGGCCCATAGTTCGCGGTATTCCATCCATCCGGGTGCCGCGAAGATGTATCGGGACTTGAAACAACATTACTGATGGAGGCGGATGAAGAGGGATATAGTTGATTATGTTTCTAGATGCCTCAACTGCCAGCAGGTGAAGTATGAGCATCGGCGTCCGGGTGGATTGATGCAGCAAATCGAGATTCCCGAGTGAAAATGGGAGCGCATTACCATGGACTTTGTATCTGGACTTCCACGGACTATTAGGAAGTTTGATTCTATTTGGGTTATTGTGGATCGGCTGACCAAGTCCGCCCATTTTATACCGGTGAGCACTACTTATTCATCGGAGCGATTGGCGGAGATCTATATCAAGGAGATAGTTCGGCTGCATGGTATTCCAGTTTCTATCATTTCAGATAGAGGCACTCAGTTCACTTCACGGTTCTGGAGAGCTGTACAGGAGGAGTTAGGTACTCGGGTGGAGCTGAGCACAGCATTTCACCCCCAGACCGATGGGCAGTCCGAACGCACTATTCGGATTTTGGAGGATATGCTCCGTGCGTGCGTGATTGAGTTTGGAGGTTCGTGGGATCACTTCTGCCACTGGCGGAGTTTGCTTATAACAATAGCTACCAATCTAGTATTCGGATGGCACCGTACGAGGCCCTATATGGTAGGAGGTGCGAGTCTCCCGTGGGTTGGTTTGAGCCGGCGAGGCCAAGGTTACTAGGTACCGATATGGTTCAGAGGAGGCTATGGACAAGGTCGAGGTGATTCAGGGACAGACTTCGTGCGGCCCGGTCTAGACAGAAAGTTCGAAAGCTAAGGTCAAAGAACATCGCTTCGGTAAAGGTTCGGTGGCGGGGCCGGCCGGTCGAGGAGGCGACTTGGGAGACCGAGCGAGATATGCGCAGCCAGTACCCTCATCTTTTCACTACTCTGGGTATGTTTTCTATGCTCGTTCGAGGACGAACGAATCTTTAAGTGTGGGAAGATGTAACGACCCGACCGGTCGTTTTAGAAAATTACGCCCTATCCCTAATTTAACTGTTCCCCTAAGTTCATTTCTGCTATTGTGGGTTGCCGGGAGAGTTGGTTCCGAAAATTTGAGCATTTTGGGACACTTAGTCCCCAAATAAGAGCTTTGAAACTAGAAAACGGTCCATAGCCGGAACAGTGTTAAGACGATCTCGGAACGGAAATCCGATGGTTCCATTAGCTCCGTTAGGTGATTTCGGGGGTTGGGAGCGCGTTCGGAATATATTTTGGAGGTCCGTAGCTCAATTAGGCTTGAAATGCCGAAGGTTGAAATTTTGGTGAATCCGAACGATAGGTGAGATTTTGATCCGGGGGTCGGAATGGAATTCCGACAATTTCTGTAGCTTCATTATGTGATTTTGGATATGTCCGCATATTTTCAGGACATTTGGACGTCATTTGGCCGGGTTTTGGATTGAATGTTAGTTTTGAAAGTTTTGAAGAAACTTAGGCTTGAATCGATGTGATTTATGGGTTTTGATGTTGTTAGACGTGTTTTTATGATTGGAATAAGTTCGTATCGTGTTTTGGAGTATGTTGGTGGTTTTCGTTGGGGTCCCGGAGGCCTCGGGATGAATTCGGACCATCATCCGGCACTTTGGAACATGTAAAGTCTGCAGAAAAACTGCAGATCACTCGGCAAGATTTAAGCCATCGCGTTCGCGAGGGCCTTGTTCGCGTTCGCGTAGGCTGGGTGCTGCAGAGCATCGCGTTCGCGTCCAAGGCGTCGCGTTCGCGTAGTGGAAGAAGGGGAGGCACCGCGTTCGCGATCCCCGTGTCGCGTTCGCGAAGAGCAAGGCGGGTTGGATGGGAAATAAGGTCATCGCGAACGCGTGGACTAGCGCCGCGTTCGCGAAGGTTTAGCCGGCTGTGCATCGCGGACGCGAGTGGCGTCACGCGAACGCGAAGGGTAAATGGGTTAGAGCATCGCGAACGCGTGACAGGCCACGCGAACGCGATGAAGGCCCTCGCGAACGCGATGGCTTAAATCTTGCCCAGTGATCTGCAGTTTTTCTGCAGACTTTACATGTTCCAAAGTGCCGGATGATGGTCCGAATTCATCCCGAGGCCTCCGGGACCCCAACGAAAACCACCAACATACTCCAAAACACGATACGAACTTATTCCAATCATAAAAACACGTCTAACAACATCAAAACCCATAAATCACATCGATTCAAGCCTAAGTTTCTTCAAAACTTTCAAAACTAACATTCAATCCAAAACCCGGCCAAATGACGTCCAAATGTCCTGAAAATTTGCGGACATATCCAAAATCACATAATGAAAGCTACAGAAATTGTCGGAATTCCATTCCGACTCTCGGATCAAAATCTCACCTATCGTTCGGATTCACCAAAATTTCAACCTTCGGCATTTCAAGCCTAATTGAGCTACGGACCTCCAAAATACATTCCGAACGTGCTCCCAACCCCGAAATCACCTAACGGAGCTAATGGAACCATCGGATTTCCGTTCCGAGATCGTCTTAACACTGTTCCGGCTATGGACCGCTTTCTAGTTTCAAAGCTCTTATTTGGGGACTAAGTGTCCCAAAATGCTCAAATTTTCGAAACCGACTCTCCCGGCAACCCACAATAGCAGAAATGAACTTAGGGGAACAGTTAAATTAGGGATAGGGGCGTAATTTTCTAAAACGACCGGTCGGGTCGTTACAAAAGGCGTACCTATTCAAGATAAAGCAAAAAGGCAACGAGATGCTCAGGAAATTTGTATCTCAATTTTGAATGGAACGGTTGGATTTTCCACCGGCCACCGATGATTGGGAAGTTCAAGCATTCACTCAGGATCTCAGCGAACAGAGTTCCATAGCTTCATAACAATTAAACCAGAATTTGATCGAATATCCAGGCGTCACTTGGTCCGCTGTACATAATCTCTATCAGTCAAAGATTAGGGTCGACGAAGATCAACTGGGGGCTCTGATTGGTTCGATTTAACTAAACAAGCCCGCGGACAGAGTTAATGTGGATGTCGATCGGGAACCACAATCGAATAGAGACTTATTTTAGCCATACAGGAGAGATAAGATAAATAATGGGTCTAGACATATTATCCACATTCGAAATGATAGAAAGAATTATCGGGGATAGAGCTCTCGAGGGGCCATGAGAAAGAGTGGTTTCGATAGGGATATCGGGTCCAAAGAAGCTGCTCGATTGTCAGAATATAAGTTCAGCGTAGATGCCCCTGCCATTGTATTCAGCCATTAATTGTTTTGATTGGTCCCATATCGATATGACATGGATCTCACCAACGATCACTACCCATAAATTAAGCTTGGACCCAAAGTTTCGTCCAGTAAAGTAAAAGAGAAGACCCTATTCTGAGGTTAAGCATGCATTTATGAAGGACAAGGTAACCAAACTTCTCAAATATGATACATTCTGGAAGTAAAATATCACGAATGGTTAGCAAATGAAGTAGTAGTCCCTAAGAAGGGAAATGAACTTAGAATGTGCATAGAATATAAGGAATTGAACAAGGCCTTCCCTAAGGATTCTTTTCCTTTGCCGAACATCGATCGCATGATCGATGCCAGGCCGGCCACAAGATTCTCAATGTACTCAATGCCTACACCGGGTACAATCAAATACAGATAAACTTGGAGGATAAGGAAAAGACTTCATTTATCACTAAATATGGCACTTATTGTTATAACGTAATTTTGTTCGGACTAAAGAATGCTGGCACAACTTATCAATTCCAAGTAAATCAAATGTTTGAAGAATAAATAGGGAAATATATAGAAATATATATTGATGACATGCTATTTAATTCCCCGCGAGCAAAGGACCATTTGAAATATTTCCAGGATACTTTCCATATGCTAAGAAGGTACAACAAGAAACTCAACCCAGAAAACTATGCATTCGGGGTCGGATCTAAAAAGTTTCTTGGCTTCATGGTATCTAATTGGGGGACCGAGATCAACCCCGACAAAACCAAATCTATTGAGGATATCAAAGTTGTGGATAATGTGAAGGTTGTGCAGAGGTTGACCGGGTGCATAGCCGCCCTAGGGCGATTCATCTTGAGGTCCTCAGGTAGAAGTCACCGATTCTTCTTACTACTTAAGAAGAAGAACAATTTTGCATCGACCCCAGAATGCCAACAAGCTTTAGAATAACTAAAATGATACATGTTAAGCCCTCCACTGCTTAACTCCCCAAAAGTGTAGGAGAAACTCTACTTATACTTGGCGGTCTTGAAAATAGTGGTAATTGGGGTCCCAGTTAGAGAAGAGCAAGGTACACAATTCCCTGTTTACTATTTTACTCATACCTTAGGTGAGGCCGAGACTAGATACACACACTTAGAGAAATTAGCGCTTTCTTTAATAAGCGCCTCTAGGAAAATAACAACATTTTTCCAATGTCACCCAATATGTGTTATAACTACCTATCCCTTTTTGTAATATTTTGCATAAATCTTCACTTTCGAGGCTATTTGTCAAATGGGCCATGGAACTCAGAGAGTACGATATTGATTATCAACCCCGAACAACCATCAAGTCCCAAATCTTGGCGGACTTTGTAGCTAACTTTATGCCAGCCCTCATACCCGAGGTCGAAGAAGAACTGCTATTAAAGTTGGGTACATCATCAAGGATGTGGACCCACATCACGAATGGTCGTTCGAGCGTGAAAGAGTACGGTCTGGGCATCATTTTGAAGCCACCCACGGGTAACATAATTAGACAGTCTATCAAAACTTTGAAGTTAACTAACAATAAGGTCGAGTATGAGGCCATGATTGCATGTCTCGAGCTGGATAAAAATTTGGGAGCAGAGGTCATCGAGGCCAAATATGATTCCTTACTTGTGGTAAACCAAGTCAACAGAAATTTTAAAGTCCGAGAAGATCAAATACAGAGATACTTGGACATACTACATGTAACTTTACATCGATTTAAAGAGTGAACTTTACAACACATACTTCTGGAACAAAACAGCGAGGTTGATGCCCTAGCAAACTTGGAGTCTTCAGTCGAAGATGATGAACTTAACTTGGGGACTGTGGTACAACTCTCGAGGTCTGTAATCGAAGAAGGCCACACCAAAATAAACTCTACGAGTTTGACTTGGGATTGGAGAAACAATTACACTGAATATATAAAAAATAGGAAGCTCCCATCAGATCTAAAGGAATCGAGGACTCTAAGCACAAAGGCATCATGGTTCACCTTGGACAAGGATGGAACTCTATTCAGGAGGATGTTCGATGGACCATTAGCGATATGTTTAAGACCGGGAGACACGGATTATGTCCTATGGGAGATTCATGAAGGTACTTGTGTAACCACTAGGGTGCCGAATCACTAGTTCACAAAGTTATAAGACAGGGTACTATTGGGTAGATATGGAAAAGGATACAAAAATGTTCATTCAAAAATGTGATAAATGTCAAAGGTATACGCTGATAATTCACCAGGCTGGGGAGCAACTCCATTCATTCTTACCGTCGTGGTCTTTCATGAAATAGGGGAAAAGACATCATCGACCCTCTACCATCAGCCCAGGTAAAGCTCATTCTATTTTATTTATGACTGATTATTTTTTTATGTGGGTTGAAGCACAAGCTTTCGAGAAAGTTAGAGAAAAGAAGTCATAGACTTCATTTGGGATGCCTGCCAAGATTCTGTGTGATAACGAAAAGCAGCTCATCCGAAGCAAAGTGATTTCTCGAGGATCATAAGATTAAAAGGATTATATCAATGCCATAACATCCCAATGGGAACAGACAAGCCGAGTCAACTAATGAAACCATCATACAAAATATTAAGAAAAGATTGACTGACGCCTAAGGGAAAATGGAGAGAGATATTTCCGAAGGATCTTTGGGAATACCACACGGCGGCAAAATCCAGTACTGGGGCAACACCGTTGTCCTTCGTCTATGGTGCCGAAGCTTTTATCCCGGTCTAGGCCGGGGAACCTAGCCTCAGTTTTCGATATGCAACAAAAGAATCAAATAACTAGGCTATGAACACGTGCCTAGAATTGTTGGATGAAATATGTGACGCTGCCCTCATTCGATTTGCCATACAAAAATAGCCGATCGAAAGGTACTACAACTGAAAAACCAATCTTCGACACTTTAAAATAGAGGACTTGCTGCTAATATAGGTCACACCATCAACACTCGAAAATCAAATAAATGAAAACTGGGTCCGAATTGGGAGCGACCATATCAGGTCCTCAATATTATCGGAATGTATCCTACGAGCTCGGCATGATGAATGGCAAGCAACTACTAAACAATTGGAACATATCACTCATAAAGTGATACTACTTCTAAGGTATGACATTCTCAATTTTCATTTTTATTTTGACCAAACCAATTGCAGGTGTTCAATTAGGAACGATGATGAATCTTTCAGCACGAAGTATTTAGGTCTGAAAGAATGTACTGCGCTCTTTTTTTCTTACACAGGTTTTGTCATGATTGGGTTTTCTAGTGAGGTTTTTAATGAGGCAACCATTGATCGTGCTAAATTAGATTATTCAACTGTATCCAAGGCTTTTTCACAATGAACCTCGAATACTGGGGTCATTACCCTCGAATATCAACTTTGTTGCAAATAAATTACTTCGTAAAAAGGGGTCTCGATTGGCAAATTTTATAATGGCAAAATAGCCTAATGAGTCGTGCCCGTATAGGTTACTTCAGCCCTAACATTCAACATGTACGCATGTATAATCATCTATTGAAAGAAGTATTTTTTTCATGCCCATAACTCTTGCCTTCGAAACATTTTCTATGATTTCATACTTGATCAATTGCGTGAACATGCTTAAGGGCCGATCGTAACGAAAGATAAAGCAATGGACCCCATGCTCGAGGACTGCCGTTCGAAAAAAAATGAAAGAATTATTAAAACTTCGAGATCATAAGACCTTAAAGGTGACCCTTAATTTTTTATAGGTCACGGCCTCCCAACTCGGGGACTGACACTTCGGTCAAGCTCGAAGTGAAATGGGAAAATTGTCCTAAAAGGAAAGACCCAATTAACAAGACTCCGACTGAAGTAGCATAGTTTGGAGACATCTAAATTTTGTTATAAAATAGGCCTTCAAATATTATCAAAATTGGTTAAGAAGGCTACCATCGGCAAAATGACAAAGATCTTCGATAATATTAAGCCTTGAAACCCCTAATGAACGTAAAATTGTTTGAACTTTCGAACAATTCCTTATTTTATGCTAAGTCGTTACAGATTTTGTATGAACTTTTTAAGCCGAAAAAGGGGAAAACCAATTTTTTACCAAGGCTACATCAGCCTAAGGTCCATTTTTCATTTTGAGTTCGAGGTATCATACTCACCGGATTGAAACGTAAGGTTTACCCTACTTCGAGTTTGAGCAAGTACTCACCCGACACTTGTTCGGTTTGGTCCAAATTACCTGAACCTCGAACCCATGAATAAAAATTTCACAGAGAAAAATTATATCGCAAATTTCATAAAGAACAAGTGATGAAATTTCAAAAGAAAGATCTTTATATATGTCAAAGTAATTTACAAAGTCATCATGGCCTGATCGAAAGTCTATGCAAAAAGTCCAAAAAAGATCCTATGTACTTAATCTTCTCTAGGAGCAATGTCTTCACCTTTGGGGTCTTCTTCTCTCTCGGACCCACTCATGCTTCCGAAATCATTATCATCCGAAGAGATCGATTCTTTGGCTTTGACTTCAAGCTCCTTTGCATTTTTATCTCGGAAATAAGGTCAAAGTTGCGAGCATGAATCTCCTGTAGAGTCTCTCTTCAAGACTGGAACTTGGCATGCTCGGAAACCCAATATCCTCGAGTCTGAGTAACATCATCATATTTCTTTGATCTAGCTTGAGTGGCTTTGGCGTCAGGCCGGTAGATGTCCACAATTTCCTAAGCATTGGCCTTGGCTGTCTCAGCCTTTGATTTTGCCACTGCAAGTTCTGTTACCAACTGAGCATAGAGCTCCTCAATTTTCTTGGCATGTGACAAGTTCTTATCTTTCCTTCCTTGAAGCCAGCTTTCAGCCGAGGACAACAGATCTCCAGTAGCTTCTTTCTCTGAGGTAGGGCGGTCCATAGTTTTCTTCCACACTATGGTTTTCGCCTTCACCGCATCTACCTCTCCACAGAGTTGCCCGATTATCGCATGCAATTTCTTGGCCTGTGAGATCGAATTATTAGCCACCACTTCCGAACTGATTCCATGAGCTTCTAAGACTTTTATTACCCGTTCAGTCAGTTTCATCTTTTCATTCTGAGTCGCAATCAATTCAGCTCGAAATTCCTTGAGTTCTCATTCTTTCTGCTTACTGAAAAGTTTAAAGGCATTCTTCTCTTTGGTGAGCCCCTGGATACCAGCCTCATA